>JAOUZG010016587.1:8742630-8770236 GCA_026289955.1 Argiope argentata | reverse complement strand
ACACACACACACACACACACACACACACACACACACACACACACACACACACACACACATACACACACACACACATTGTTTTACCGCATAATTAATAAGCAATTAGTAGATTACCATGATATTAGGAATCAGCATATGTACGTTATTTAGGTTGCGAGCAAAGTTTAAAATCTATTGATATTTTTTAATTGAATTGCATAAGATTTCAGAATTCATGATTGTCTAGTTACAAATCTGAAACTTTTTTTTTTATCTTTAACGTATTCAAAACAGTAAATAAATAATTTCTTTTGTTTCAAAATTAAAATACAAACAGCTTTATAGATTTTTAGATGGCCTTAGATCATTGGGGCTTTTGATCTGTAGTCTTTTTATCCCATTGGATAAGACTGCTTAATTGGCAAATTTAGATGAAAACTTAAAAATTAGATAAAATCTGCAATATTAGTTTTAATATTCTAAGCTAAAATTTATCTACATTGCTTTCTGTATTATTCGACATACGCAAGATTGAGTAGATCGACAGTACAGCACTTCGATCCAAAACTTAATGCATATCAAGAATTCTAACAATAGAGTATGTTTACCTCATTGCATTTTTGAATAACCGTGTGTATTCTGTGTGTGTTCTGAGTCAGATTATTTCACAGTATTAAAACTCTTTATTTGTATGCGGGTTGATTGTAAAAAAATGGTTGTTCCCTTTCGATGATAATAACAAAATAACATGAATTAGAATAAATAGAGGATTCTTTATTTTTGATTCTGTTTTATCATTTTTTATTTACCAGTTTACCTACAATAAAATTCTACAATGATATTTTATTTGTTTCGAAAAAAATCCTTAATGATGAGTTGGTTTTAAGCCAAATCAACATTCAATATTGTTAGACTTTCCAAGAAATGCCAGATTTGAATATCCGAGTTTTACATATTTTCGTTATGTTACTAAATTTTTTATCCTTTTTCATATATAATAAAAGCTGCTCTTAAGCATAAGTTATTAATTTCCAAGCATCCTTTTTTTTGAAAAATTAACTACGTAAGACCCTAATCTAGTGCTAATATAGTGTAACATTTTTTCGCAAGCGAAAATAACATATTTTGGTTTTATTTAACCTACAATTCACTTAATGTAGCAAACATGACTGCACTCGAGTAAGAAGTCTAAACAATTCATCAAGGAAGAATCGTGAATATCGTGAAATTTGAAATTTAAGTTAAGACTAAGTGATATTTTGCAGTTTTTCATGAATAAGTTTTATTTCACCACAAGTGAAAAATTATATCGCCACATAAAACAACATGCATTAAATGACACAGGCAATTAGTAACTATTATTTAACTTGAGAGGAAATATTCATGACTAAAGCGAGACTAAGCTCAAATGTTTATCACAGCTAGAAGTTTCAAAAGGTTTTCTTCAGAGAAGGTGAAAAGTCAAGGGATCAAAAAGATATTTAAAAGAAATTTAATATAATAAGAATTTCTTATGAATTATCAAAAGTTAATGCGTTACTAATCAATGGTTATGATGTAAAAAAAAATGCGAAAGAAGGAAAATAAAATAGATAATAAAATTTGCGTAATAATAACGTTTTATTTAAAAGTGAAGCAAACTTCTTTTTCGTCTATGAATTTTCTTTATGAGTCCAATGAAAATTGCTTGGACGGAGAAGAAATTTGCTCTAAACTCGTGCCGAAGAGCCGATCTATTGATATTTTGATTTATTTATTGGATAATCGAACTGAAATGAAACGTATTGTCGGGAAGGTCAATGTCTTAAAGTATGCTTCAATTAGAATTGAATGGTGGGAATTTCAAATTAGATAGTTTCTGTGTGTGTAAAAAAAAATAAAAAAAAAACTTTTTCTTTTAGCTTCTTTTTCCTTAAATTTTTTTGAAGTTCATCTTCTTTCTTTCTTCTTTTTTTTTTAGTGCATTTCGGAACACCAGTGACAATTGAGTTTTTAATATTATTATATAATTCTTTCGTCGTATTATACAACATCTATTAATATACAATTTATAATAGTGCACTTCATAATATAATATTCATTATTTCAAAGAGTAGCTGTCCCATTAAATTTTTTAAAAGTGATAACTCATATCAAGGGATATCCTGAATTAAAATTAAAATTTAATTTATAATATTTTGGAAAATTTAGAAACTTAGAAATTATAAAATGTTTTGGTACATTCGTTAGTATTTGTAAAGCTAAATAATAAATAATAAGAAATAAAATGTTAAATATTATAAAATGTTTTGTAGTATTCGTAAAGTTATATAATAATTATGTATTACAGAGTATTGAGACTATCAAACTCTCTCAAAATTATTCTGTTTAAACCATCTATCGACAGCTATGATGAATAATCGGCAATTTTCACAAAATTACTTTGCTTTTTGATAAACAATTGTATGGCTTCGGTTAAAGCGGATGTAGATCTAATGAAGTCATCTTTTAATTAATGCTGAATATTTTTATTCCCAAATTAAATCATATCCAAAAAACAGTAAATAGTTTTGTAAAATTAAGTGTCACACTTTTAAAACAGCACATAATTAAACCTAGTTTCATTATTTCTTCCATTTGCAAATTTTATCTCAAAACTCCCTCCCTTAAAAATTTAAAATTCAAAATTACATTATTTATACTAGAAATTATAAAAGAGTCCATTCATCGAAAAGTTTTTGATGATATAATAACCTAATATTTCGGAATACTTTTGAAATTTTGTTACAATAACCTATCTAGTCTAACAGATAAGACATCATTAAGCCAAACCAAAAAAATTCTGGACTCAAACCTCAAGGTAATGTGCAAAAGGTGCGACAAAAGAGACAATAAGTGGATATTTTTCAAAAGATTGTGTAAGAATACATAACATTTTTTCCTTACTATACTTTGATAGTTTAATTTCCATTATTATCCGATAATATTCGATTTCTTACATTTAATATTTTATAGTATTGTATAATATGATGGGAAAATATTGTACGATATTCAAAAAAATTTCTTACATTTCGCACTGTTTCAGTATCGGTAAAGATATTTTGTTTTTGTAAATTTTAAGGATATTATATGGTCTCATTCTCACCTTCTCTAAATAGCTTTCAGTTGACTTGAAGGGATGTAAAAAAATCAACTTCTGGATAATAATAATTCCATCAAAAATGCATTTTGTCAAATCTTATTGCTCGTAATCTATAAAGGATAAGAAAATACATCGTTATACTCTGAAGTGTATTTAAAAAAATAACAAACACATGGGGGTTAATTTCATGTTTGTATTCACATAATTTCCAAATTATCCAATTGCAACTACAAATTTTTTGTTTTTTAATGAATTATGCGTAATAAGTAAGTCTCAAATACAAAATTTTGAATAAATAACCTGACATACAGTAGTAAATACTTAGGGATTGTTTCAATATATGCAAATGCAGCAAATAATTCACTCTGTAATATAAGTTGTTATTTCTCTAATAGGAGGTATAGAGAAAATATTGTAATTTTCAAAAAAAAAAAAAAATCCTAACTCGGGATTTAAACAAATGTCTTCTTTTAAGATCGCTTTGAGTAAAAAAAACCCCCACATTTTTGAAAAATATTTTCTGTCTATTTTTCTATGACAAAGAAAACTCAAAAAACTTTGAGCCAAACCCAAGAAGTTGACCGTCTGTCTGTCTATTTTATCATAAATCTGAGAACGTAATAGTTCAAAAAAGCAATTACAAATATATCAAATTTGATATGTGATTTTGGGACAACAACTGTAGTTGTGTGTCAAATTTTGGATTCATTCGGAGGGAAAAAATGCTTCTAAAAGAAGAATTCAATCTTCTGATACTATTAACCACAAGTCAGGTTTCAATCACCCTAAAAAATTATCGCCAAGAATTACACAATAAATTCATTAAAATTGCTGATTTCTCACCAAAGATTGATATTTCTTAGCTATTATTTACCAATGTCGTGCGAGATGTTCTCTGACAGAAACAACAACTACAATTTTTTGCAGGTGGTGGGGATAGTACTTTTATTAAAGAATATGTGAAAAAAATTGGATTCAGCAATTCCTCTGGTGTTTCAGGAGTTAATAATATAGCTGCTCTCAGAATGTGAGGTGAAATTTGATTAAATAAGGATTCGAAGTTCATGATTTCATTTGCATATTTAATTGCAAAAGAATAAATGATAATTTAATTGCATTTCCGTATCTAATTACAAAAGAATAAATAATAGTTTAATTGTATTTTTAAAACAGTATTTAAATTAATAAGAAATTCTGTAAGAGTTTAATATTATTAGATCAAACTTAAATTTAAAATTTTGGAGTTGCTGATAAATAAAAAGACAGATACTTATTTTCTGAAACATTTCTTTACCATTGAAACTTAAGTAGATTATCGCTATTGAGTTCCATGTTCAAGTTTCTACCAAACTGTGCTTTGGTAGAAACTTGAAAAAAAAAATCAATAAAATTGTTCAATCTTTTCACTAGAAATAGAATCAAATAAGAGCGATTTGTTTGAATAAACAATTATCCGTTTTTGTTTCATTAAAAAATTTTTTTTGTCAAAATTAGTTAAGATTTGTTTGTCACTGTATTACAACCCATACTGAGTGAAAATAGGTTTTATTCAATAATGTTCTATTCACTCATTCATTTAACCCTATATAAATTCGCATTTAGTGCAAAATTTTTCATTTGTTCTTTTTTCCTTAACTCAAGAACTCACAAACCCTTTTTATAACTGTAAGTGGTTCTCAAGTGTTCTGAATGAAACTTGCTTGACTTCACTTGATTTCCCCTCCCCTATCCAATCTTTATATTTATTTTAGAAATAAATAAAATATTTTAATTTAAGGCAACTTTGAAAGATTTACTTTGTTTTTCGTTGAATTTTAGCGATATTTTAGTTCTACCAGAGAATTCTTTTGTAAAGTTGAAATGTCCCTCAAAGAAAGTAAAACTCAAGCTGTTTTGAAAGCTTTTGATTATTATTACTTATTCTAAAATGATTAGATGGAAATGGGTGAAATTTGGAATAGTGATGCTTCAGTCTTACTCCTTCGATAGGCTGGAAAATGTTTTGTGAGTTTCTATTTTAAAGAATTTGCTTATGAATTGAAAATTTAGTAAAAAATATAAAATGTGCTCTCGTATTTTCAAAATGCCTAATTCTTACTTTGTTAATTCAGTATTTTAATGTAGAAAAAGAACTTGTGTTAAAGCTTTATCATGTATTGAAATATTCTTAAAAAATATGCACTCTCATGTAAAAAAAAATCCAATCTTCAGTTGCTTATAATTCTTCAAAAAGTTTCTCAAAATTACGATTAGAATTCTGGCTGTTTTGATCTGCAGAATTTGCATATGTATTTCCCATTAAGAGGTGGTTTTGAACAAATTTAGTTTGAATAAATCCAAATATGAAAGTAACCCATTTCTTGCTTGAAAAATATTACATGCAATCATAGAAAACATATTTCTACGACAAACAATTACAGACTTATTGAGTGATAATTAGTTTCGGAATACTTTTTTGATGAATTGTGTACCTTAGTTGTTCTAACTAATTTTGATAACTGAGAAAATATTCTTACTTTCATAACAAATTTATACTAAATCGAAATTAAATCAGCTTAATGTAACTATTAAACGAGATCTAGTTATTTTTATGAAATGAAACTTATTATAATAGTTTGAATTACAAAAGTATGAAGAAGCAACATTTTTAAATTCTATGAGTATTTTTTGTACTCATCAAACTAGCAACATATACAGCACTGCGAATACGATGCTTGGAAATTTTCTTCGTCAGTATTTTTACAAAAGTTGTCCCTGCTATCTATTAACCTTGCTTTATTGTAAATTAAACTCATTGGTATTTACCGAAAGTATAGATGAATTAGATTTGATTTGATTAATTTCCAAGAAACAGTCAAAAAGAAAAAATTATGAATCAGTATTTTTATAGTGAGGCATCTCAGAGTTGCGCGTTAGCGTTTGAAAAAGTGTGCAGATAACAAAAAACGTGGATATTAATAGCGTCTTCAAGAGAAATATAGAATGGATTTTGTCAATAATGAATCAGTATTACTATTTTAATTGCAATTTTGCTATAATGAGTAGAAATGGATAATGAATAATAAATCAGATATTCATTATTATTGTTGCAATAATAAAAGGAAGGAAAAGACAAACATTTATCGGAAGCTTTGTTATTGATAGCCATAATTACAATTATAGATGGATATCATATGCAAAAATTACAAAGAAAATTATTACATAACAAAGGTCATCCTACAATAATCAAATGAAATCATTTCATATAAATATTAGTAATGAGCTGAAATGTAAATGAACATTTTTTTTATTTCTTTTGAAGCAGCCAAGTGTTCCTTGTGTACCGGCTATTCCTCTGCAGTCACACTAAAAGAAAAGATAAAAAAGAAACAGTCAGAAACAGAATTCCTTGTTTACTTTTCTACATTGCCAAAAAACAACACCAAAATGTATTGGAATTCCAAGTGGGTAAATTAATTTATATCAAAATTCAAAACGTCCTCGTTTATTTTAATTATAGTAATTTATAAAGTGCTATTATCCATGCAGAATCATATCACATTTCTTATACAAAGCTTAAGAATTACCTTTAAGCAAAAAATCACGTTTGAATAAAGAAAACTGATGTTAAGAAAGCAATGTCTCATATAATAAAGAGCTATGTATTGTATGAGACGACGAATTTAGAAAGTTGTTTGTGTACTGTATGCGGTATTGTAACTTCACTTTCTTAGTTTTAATATAAACAGAGCAGATAATAAAGAGAATTTTTTTTATTTAGCTTTAAAAAATAAAAGAAAATCACACAAATAAATAATTTATAAAACGAATAAAACATTTGGAATTTCACTGTAACAAGAAAAACTATTGTTGAAAATTATGCAGAAAATATTTTTTAGTAGTCAAAATACTAGGAAAATGTACAGCAATTAAACTGTAATCTACAAAAGGATAATTTTGTAATTTAAAATATTGAATAAATAACTTTTGTGCAATAATATGTTCAAAAACTATCGATGCGAAAATATAGCTTAATTTTTAATTAATTAAAATTTCAATAAGTCCATGAGAGCGTACTTTCACCTTCAAGATATATTTATTATAAATTTGGCCAAGCAGGCGATCCCGAGGACCACAGCATCATATATTCTTCCTTATTATTAGCATAGTTGGCGGTTGTTGATATTCTATAAACTGACGATTCTGTTTTTCATTGTCATAGTTTTTGAGCTTAGAATATTTTTCTTTAAGATAGCCGCAATTAGTCTCAAATGATACCGAGCTACCATTTTATTATAGACAAATATTCACGAACCTATTTTTCTTCGTTCAAACTTAATTTCGTTGCATAAGAAAATAGCTATACCCTTTAAAAAACACATTCTATATTTAATCCCATTAATATGTTTATTTTATATTGAATATGATAAAAAAATGAATGATAGGAAGTAGAATATGTATACGTACAATTTTGTTGCATCTCTTCTTGCTCAAGTTTCAAAATGAGATGAATGATTTTCTTTCGGAAAGCCACATCTTGAGATATCTGTAAAAGTGTTAAATAATTATTAAGGGAATTTCTTGGAACAACTTAACAACGAAAAGTTAATTAACTAAGTGAATATAAAGGTAATTAATGTGGATATAACAAACCTGCATTCAAAAATGTTTTACCGTCATTTCTGCGTTAATAAATATCATAGTTAAGACTCTTAAAAAGTATCCTATTCTCAATAAAAAGATTTTTTAAAGTTTACTTTAGTTTACTCACTGCTATCTAAGAATTTACTCGTAGTTTTATACGAGTCTCACAGAACAATTGTGGGAACCAGACAGTAAACATGTTGAGTAATGTAAAATAAAATTTTATATTTATTTAATTCAGTTGCGTAATCCACCATATTTTCCCCAAAGGTTTTTTTTTTTTTTTGTTATTGATTAAAAAATTAGCTACGAAAATTTTAATAATTTTTTTCTCCCTGTAAGTTAAGAAATGAAACCAACATGTGCAGGCATTTTTCCTTCCTTTTCTTTCAGCATGAATACGTAAAATGCCCCTAAGGATTGTGATACCTATTTGCACCGATGTTTCCATATAAACTAACCTTACATTGATAGGAACCTTACAAAAATTTAAGCCACCTGATTGGTTGGACTCATCCTACGTCATGAAATGTGATGTTTAAGGATTAACACAGCGCTTCTCTGGTCTTAGACATAAAAAATTCATACAGTTTCTTGTTCTCAATCTTTATGAAATGTCTCTGTCTTTGGAGACAAATCTTCCAACCATTTTATAATGAAGTGGAATCATTTACTCCAAACCAAATTTTTTGACGCAGTGATGTGAAAATTTTAGAAGAATGCTACCAATGGATAGCGAAATTCGGAAAATTGACGAACACGAATTGGAATTCAAAATAAACAAGAAATTGTGAACAAAAATATATCTGCATCAATTAAAATATGTTTCTTTGTATCATTTATTTTATTCACTTGTAAACATTTCTAATTATCCGTCTTTTAGTAACGAATTAAAATTACACCATGGCGCCCTCTATTATAAAAATTAGCGAACTAGAATTTTTTGGCGTGAATTAAAAAAACATTCAAATTAAAAATTTTTGAATGGCCAACTGTTATAAGCTTCAAATTGTACTGTTTTTTATCTGCTCTATATTCTTAAGCTATATCTGTAAAAAACACAACATAATTTATATTATTTTCTCCAAATTAACGTTTATGTAGCAAGCTTGGTCTAAAAAAATTCCTAGTAAAAAGTTTATTTCAGAAAGAAAAAAAAACTAGAATTCATTTAAAAAGCCTTGAAATTTTTCCGAGTATTTTTTTTTTTTTTTTTTTTTTTTTTTGATAAATGAAAGTTGGCTTCCCTTTCAACTTCCGTATTTGAGAAAAAGGAATGGCCTAAAAAAATTTGGCACCAGATTTTTTTCAATTGAAAATAAGATAAGTTTTTAAATGCTTAATTTTCCTGAAAAATAAATGTTGGAAAAATTATACAAATTATTTTAAATCTTCCGTGAAGAAATATTTGTTGTTAGAAAAAGGGGAATTTATTATTATATTATTAATTCTCTTAAAACTTCTAAAATTTTCGCATCGCTGCGAACAATAATTACATTCTGTGCATATGATTCAACTTCATTACAAAATGAAGTTGGAAGTTTAGTCTCCGAAAACACAGACATTTAAAAAAGAATGAAAAAACAATATTTACTAAGTAGTTATGTCAAAAAAAGAACAAAGGATCGCTATTAGTACAAATATATCAGTTGACATCACAGGTCCTGACGTAGGATGAGTCCAACCAATCAGCGGGCTTAAATTTTTGTAAGGTTCCTATCAATGTAAGGTTAGTTTATATGCTTTCGGGTTTAATCCCCTCCCCCCACTTATTCACCCCAAACCACCTCGTCAATGACTAAGGGCAAACTGCCAAAGAAAAATTTTAGATAAAAACTGTGCCCTTAACGTTATATTATTGATATTAATATTAATATACTTACCAAGAAAAAATCAGACAAGAATAAAAATTTATAAAATGAGATGATTCAAAACTTTTGAAAATCATAAAAGACGTTTAAAATAATTAATATTACATATTTATTTAAAAATGAGGAATGATAGATGAACGTAAACCAAATGCTGTTAAGTTCTAATTGAATTACAATTCTTTCTCGAAATAAAATAAGTCATTCCATTAAATATACAAAAATCATTACATTTTTGCGCTAACTGCACATACAAATATTTTTCCAAACTAACCATCAAACTATAGTCATTCAATTAAACACACAAAAATTATAATAATTTTGTGCTAACTGCATATACAAATATTTTTCCAAACTAGCTGACCAACTGGTTCGTTGAGATTAATGTTCACAAAAAATTTCTCTGTAAAATATTTTATGTAACTCGGCCTATTAATAGTTTCTTCAGAAAAAATACTTTTAAGTTTCAAATTTTGATAGTCTTATAACTCATATAAATATAGAAACCTTAAGCAATTATGTTCATTGTACTACATATCATTCCCTCAGCTGATGTAAAATTTGAATTTTAAATTAAAGTGGAAGCGATCAAACTTCAATTAACACAAAGATATGTCTACTGAAACAAGGCCTGTATTTTAAAACATGCGAGCACAGAAAAGAGAATTATTCGACATCGAAGTCTTATGTGCACAACAGAATTATTTTAGGAAACTCCCACTACGGATTTGCACAGTTTAGAAGGTTCAGTTTCAGGTTTAGATACAGATGAAAAGTCTTCCGAATTGGAATTCAAAATGAATATTCATTTAAAGGAAGGGTCCTTCGTTCATGAAATATGGACATTTAAATCTCAATTTCTACCGGAACCCTATGCTTAATTTCATATTAAAACCTTCGCCATGTGGGAATACTGTCAAACTCAGATCACTGCTAACAGGTTTATGAAGTCTCTACCCTCATTAGACATATCTGCATATCAGCAACATTCAGATGCCGTGGACAAATATTCAATTTTGATTGTATTATTTGGCATCGCGAGCAGATATCATCAGACAGTATACCGAAACATTTTATATGACAGATGCAACAATATTAAAGATGTATAAAAAATTTTAATGCTAAAAGTACTTTTTTTCTAAGAAATGTCGTTTTTATATTCGTAATACTTTAAGTGTCAGTCATGTGGTTCAAAAGTAGATAACTGGATTCCAGAAAAATTTTAATTTATTTTCATTCCATCAAAATCATAAAATGGGATTCTTTTTCAATTAAACCGTGAGATCTTCATTCTTGTTCAAATTTCTCAAATAGTTATTGATGTGAGAAAGCATCGTGTCATTGAGTGCAGTAAATTCTTATTTATAAAATGAATAATTTTATTGAACAGTTTTTAAAAGAAATTAAATGAATGAAAATCCATTATCAACTAGCTTTTTGATTGAAACTAACATCGAATATCATGAATTCGATGGTTGGATTTCTAACCAGTGGTTGGATTTCTAAAATAAGAAATCGTATAACACATACAATCATTAATTTATTGTAATAATGAAAGAATGAAAGCAAGAGTTTGGCAATCCTGAAGTTGATTAAAAATTCAGAACTGGTAAACAATTGTTATGGAGACGAGCAATATCATTATTTGTTTCCTTTTCTCCATATTTACAGTAGAATCCATGCTGTTTACAAAGATTGAGATAAAGTATAGTATAAAACAAGTAAATGCTAAACCAAAGAAGATTATTTGTACAATTTTTTTTTTCTTTTCGAATTCAGCAGGCTATTTGTGAACGAGATTCCCTTTGCCTATTTGCAATGAATGTCTTCCAATAACGAGGAAAAAATGACAAAGAAAACGGGACAACTTGGGGAATCTGTCCAAGCGTACAAATTCATTTCATGATCCTTTAAAGCCTTAATTAAACTAGAAAATAGTCTAGCCAACAGGAAAACTCCATTTAATTCTTAGAGTGGCTCGAATATTGGTTTGAAAGGAATTACCTTACATTTTGCTTTTAAGTAAGAAATACCATTATCATTTCATTTAGCAGCATAACTTACGTAAGATATGCAGATTCGGACGCATCTGATACGATTTTCTTCCTAATAATTTGAAGGAATTACGAGGTGACAAATTTGCTTTGGCACTTAATTGCAAAAAACTCGGATCCAATTCGCCTTAGTCGGGTTTTATTGATATTGTACAAAATGAAAGGAAAGGCAGACAATCTTGACAATTGCAATAAAAATCCCTTTTAATAATTTTATTTTCAAAGTTAATATTAAAAATGAAACTCTCAGCAGGAGATTCATTGATGCTTCTGGGAAGTATCTCTTAACGTGGACTATTTTTTTAAATATATACTTTCTTATTTAGAATTTTTCAACTCTGTTCCAGATATTTTGCACCTTCAATGGCTTTTGCCTTTTTCGGGATCCAAATTTAAGAAATTTTTTAACACTACTTCTGATTTATGCCTGTACTTTGTCTTTGGTTATCTTAGTGTTTTGTTTGATTTTTAGTTTTGTCATTGTATTTTTTACTGTTCATTGTTTTCTTAGATCTGTTTTTAGAGTTATTTTAATTCCAGTCTTACATTTAAGCATTTTCTATAGCCAAGATTTGTCCTTTGGTATTGCATATGTATTTTTTCTTCCTTGTAAAGCCTCAATGTGGCCATGTTTTTTTATTAGTAATTGCTTTCATTTATTGATCTAATACTTTAAAAAAGACACCATTAATTTTTTTCTTACCAATTCTTACTTAATTTTCTTTAATATATATATATCAAATAAATAAAGTTGTTGCCCTTTATTTTCTTATTCTAATTTATGTTGTTGCTATAAAATAATAAAGTGGCAAAGATTTTAATTTTTATTTATTTATTGCCTTTTTGTATATATTAAATATGTTGCCCATCACAGCTTCAAAGCATTTGCATTTTGTTTTAAATAGGAATAAAAATCGAAAAAATATATTATTGACAAATATCGCATTTTTGCGTTTCCTTATTTAAGTTTTTGAAAAAGGCAATTTATTCAGTTTAAAGAATTTGACTTGAATTCATGAAATGTCAGTATTTTTTATGAACTGTAACGAGTTTTATTAGAAATCGAGAACTATTAAAGAAAATGTTTTTGTATATAATTTCTTTGAACAGAAGTAACATAGCCGGTGTTCTTTGTCCCACAGACTGAATAGTATTTCTGATTCAATGTTATTTATTATTTAGTTAATGCTACTAATGTTATAACTTAATGCTAACTTATTTTAAATTTAAATAATTAAATTAATTATTAATAAAAATAATTGTAAATTGTTTAAAGGATTGAATGAACTATTTAAAAATTGTTTAAATATTTAATTATTTTTCAATAACAGATTTTTTATGTAAAAAATGTTAAAATAAATCGAAATAAATATTTTATTTTAAAGAAAATAGTAAACATTTTCCAAAACCTTTAAACACAATTTGAATATTCTTTATTACTAAGAGTACTTATTTTTCTTAATTGAAAACAACATTTTTTAATAAAATTTTAAAATAAATCCTATTTTATATTTATCATTCTATTATGTACAATTTCATGCTGTAAACTTTCATATATCCATTTTACACATATTCAGTGACACTAGGTTGGAAGTCAATTTCTTGTATTACATCATGTACATTCATCATAATAATCAGAAAAGTTCTTGCTTTATCACCAATTCGTAACAGTTTCTCACCAGTTTCAGTTTCGTGAAACTTCGTTCGGAAAAGCTGATTGTAACATATTATTATATATAAATTTATTTCGGATTTATTTTAGAGTTATTCAAATTTAAGAATTTAATTATTTTTACTATTTTTTCTTCATTTGTTTCAAAAAGTTTTGACTTGAAGAATTTAAAATGTTCCCTTTCATTACGAAACTAATATTCTTTTAGAAAATTAACCAAAATCCAAATATTGAATTAACTTTATTATGCTCTTCGAAACACCATGAAAGATATGGGCTGAGTATATCCATGGCACGCAAATATGTTTCTACGCTTAATTTTCCTCTCCTCGAAGTACAATTCCATTTAACAGTTTTAGAAATGTTTTTCCCTTTCCTTTATATGTCGGCCACATCTCTGTATTGGGAAGTCATACTAAATTCACAGACCTGCCACGAAGGCACAAGGATTTAAACCACTAGGGCTGAATAACCGGACCGCCGCAATAGCAACACTAGCGGGAATTGGGGTTGAGTCATAAGGGCCATCACCGGTCACGGTACAACCCTTCATGTAATAAGTACTTCCCGTCATCGATGGGAGGTGAGACTCAATCACCATGTCGGAAGCATCTCATCCTCAATTATGTGGTGCCCCTCGGGGGTTCTTTGTATTGGAAATCAATTTTTTATTTGCTTTTTTCTAATAATTGTCAAGTATTTTTCAAATCTAAATGCACCACCCTCATTTTTGGCTACTTTTCAATACATCACGCATACTATCCCTAGATATAGAAAAAATATATCCTTTACCTTTACATCGAGTACTTTTAAAGACTGATAAAAATTAGAGATAAACAAAATAAAAAAAAGTTTTAAGCATTTTCATAAAGATCCTTAAGTGAAGCAACACAGAAGTACAGAATTGATTAATTTACTTTTATGGTTTTGCAAAGCGTTACAGCTTTCAAAAAGATTAAAAAATAAAATAAATAGTTAAAATAAATTACTCTTATCAGAAAAAAAAATCAGAATCAACTCGTTATTTTGACTATAGTTTTCACTCTGAAAATCTTTAAAAATATATTTATAAATATAGCAAAAGGATAGCGAATGTTGAAATTTTAATACTTTTTCATGAAATTTTTAATTTTCAAAATTTAATTTACAGCCTTGAATTATAATTTGATATAAGTGATTTATAATATTCTGACATCTGAACAAAGGGGTGTTCTTAATGTCTTGGTCAACAAAAAGATTCATTATATTTTAACTATCTTTACAGAGATATCATGTAGCTTAGGGTATATATTTAAATTTCTTACTGCTTATAATGGAACATAAATAAAGTTGATGAAAATGAAATAAGCTAGGAAAGAGAACAGCTCCAACATTCTAATGACCTCATAGAATACATAATTTCTAACCCTCATAAAATACGTAGCTTATAGATTACCCATTGTTGATTGTTATTTGGGATGATCACACTCCTAATAAAAGAATTTTTTATTGCCAAATTAACACATTCATAAAAAGATATAAAAATTAAAATAAAATAGGCTATAAATAATTAAGAGTTTCAAGCTAGAAAAATATTATACTTTTATGGTGCATTTTTATCCCATTTTCATTTAACTCAACACAGAGCGTTTAGCTATCGCCATTCTGTTGTTTCCCCTTTACTTTAATTTTCACAAATGGATGAAAGCGTAAATAAAATATTAAAGGCAATTATGAATCGTGAAAAACTGTGTCAGCTTTGTTCTCTGACTTTATTTTCAAGAGCAGGAAAAATTCATTTAGCTATCTATAACTAGTTTGAAAGAAGAAGAAAAATGATACTTTGAATTGATGATCACAAGAAAGAAATCATTTTAATCACTTACTATTTCCAACAAATCGTCCTCGAAGTCTTTCGGCCTGGTGGACGAGAAGGTCAGAGGATACTGTTGAAGTTCCTTTTCTACTTCGTGAGACCTCTTCCTTCCATTCGTCCATCCTCGGCTGTATTGGTAGGTCTGTCCAGCAGTCGAAAGAGCCAGCTGAAGAACGACCAATATGGTAACGGCGGTTGCACTCTTTATTCCCGCCATTTGAGGAGTCTAGAGAAACAACATAATACCCATTGGAAATACAGTTAATTCTTGAAACAAGAATTATCGAGAGTATTTGCCTTTCCCGGAACAATTTAAGAACACAGTGAATAAATATTCTGAGTGACATTTAAGTGAATTTAAGAAAATCAGCTTTTAAAATTTATGAATTGCTGTCTTTATTGCTGCCATTGCGATTTTTCTACCCATTTTGTCGAGAAATGCAGTTGAGCTCTTCTAATCAGGGATAAAATTAATATTTACAACTGGAGTATGAAGGAACTTTTTTTAGGGGATAAACGCATCATGTGTAAGTCCCATTATCAATGTCAGACTGAACCTGAAAATATTGGCTACAAGAAAATAATGGCTTACATCCATTTTTCTAACATTTAGTTTTTATTAATAATAGATTTAATTTTCAAAAACAAGAATAAGTTAAGTTCATAAATAAGGTATAAGATGGTATAAGGATGCGCTTTTTGAATTTGTTGGCAAAGATCCACAAAGCATACTCTGCCAACCACAATTAATCCCTTAGACATAATATCAAACATAATCACAATCAAAACTAACTGATTATATGGGACACTATTCAGCATATTAGGGTATAAAATGGAACCACCCAAAGAGTTTCTAAAACTTCCACATCATACATTTATAGAAAATTACTACTGATAATAAACTTCATGAATGACAAATGTAATTTTGTAGTTTTAAAAGTGTATTTTTGATGATTAAGGTTTCTTTTTAAAATTAAAAGTCATGTACCTATCTAAATTACATTTTTTTCAGGAAAGAAGTATGTAATTTTACTTGAAGGCTGCCAAATTGTAAAATTATGGACATTGGCCATATAAATACATGCAATTGTGGTAACGATCAATGAACAAAACGAATTCTTTAAAAATGCCTGTTAAGTTAAAATATCTCTTCATTGCCGTTTTTGGAATAATGAATTCTAAACTGACTGCACGTGAGTAACTTGAGGATAATTTGAATAATAAGACAAGATGTCAAATTTTGTGTCACTTATATAAGGTCTTATCTTAACCGTTTCTCATTAGAAATTGAGGATCCTGTGATTTGTTATCGCTGAACCGTTCTGTACGCACACATCTTAGATGCATAACGGGCATTCAAAAATGACATTTGCACTTTCCTAGAAATGGACCAGCTATATAACTATTATATACAATATGAATAGTAAGAATTTCCAAGGGCTGCTTGTTATCTTTATAATATGTCTTTCTATAAAAAGGCACCAAAGTGCAAGCAAAAAATTTTATATTCTTGTTCGGCATTTCATTGCTTCTTTGAAAGATTCTAAATATCCACGTTTTCAAGTTTTTCTTCCATTCTTTACAAAGTCGGTGTTACAACTATTGATCAATCAAAGGGAACAAAACAATGCTTTATTAACAAATTTCGTTCATACCACGATGAGTTGATGAGGCACAAAATAAATGCTTATATATGACAGTTTTTCAGAATTGAATAAATTCGCATTTTTAAAATAAAAAAATTTGTCTAAATTTGTTATTAGATTCTTTAAATTTTTAAATCATGTATCTGCAAATTTTGTCGATAGTAATATGAAGCTTTGGGTGTGCATAGATAAATGTAAGAGAAGTATTGGAAACCTTTGTTATACAGAAAATAATTTTTTACCAACCCCTACAGAGGCGTATAGTTGTAAAGCATATCAAAGAAGCATTTAACAATTTTCTACCTTATTTCATAAATTTTTGTGATTGAAAGTATATGCCTATGTATAATATTTAGAAGCTTGTCCCACTTTTTTGGAACACCATCTTTATGTATTATAGTTCATAAATAAATTAGGGATTAATGAGTTCATTTTCACCTTTTTTTAAAAAAAAAAATCATATTTTTAAAATTTTAAAAATAAAAAAAATATGATAAATATATATTAAATAGATAAGAAACCATAGTACTTTTTCATTTTTATTATTTCCTTCCAAGCAGAATATTTATGATAATATAAGGTATAAAGTGGACAACATTTCTGTCTGAATCTATATAGAGGGATTTATTTTAATATGTTTCAAGCATTAAGTCTTTGTATTAAATTAAAACAAAAATCATTCATATTTTTTACACTTCTATATTGGTTTCTAAAAAAAATGGAAAACGAATTCATTAATCCCAAATTTATTTATGACTGCAAAACACGCATTTTATATTCTTTCCGAATTTCATTTTGTCTTAATGTACTGAATGACATATTGTGTTATTAATAAAAAGAAGAAAATTTTTAAAAAATTATCCTCCATAAACAAAACTTTTTTAAAAAATTAAAAAATATATCATCTATTTTAGTAACAAAAATAAATCCTTAATAATAATCCAACTGTTTCTTTTTCTTCCTTAAAAGAGTTATTCCTGAAAAATGCTACTATGAATTATGTTAAACCAAAGTATCTAAAATGTAACAAACAAAACTGTACTCAAATTAAGTTCATAAATAAAGTTCAGTTTATTTCCATGTTTTTTATAACGAAAGTATAATTAAATATGAATGACAATCAAAGAAATGAGAGTAACAAACTAAATAATGGTTTAAATAAGGAAATGGTTAGGAAAATATTTATTAAATGGCATTAAAATACTTCTTTTGAAATGGCAATGAAAGAAATCGGAATGTTATATGATAGCAATCAGAGATACACTCCATGATTCATACTAATCTAAAAATAACTTCTTAGAACAGCAAAAATAATTATGAGAAAATAAATCTTTTTTTTTTTTAATTCTTCTCTTCTTATTCTCAACTGGCCATTGAAGAAGTTGTGCCTATGTTCAAAATCTACTTGAAAGGCATCGGCATTTTATATAAATGTATATTTATATACGTACATGAGTCAACAGCGGTTCAGACATTAGGGCTCAGATGCGCTACATTGCTTGCTATTATTCTGTCGTTGTAAAGTATCAATAAATTTTTTGAAAAATTAATGAGCTGATTTAAAAAGATCTAATATATGGTTTCCCATTATATCTGATATTGAAAATTTTGAAAAATAAATGCGCTGACACAAAAAAAGCTCTAATATATGGCTTCTTATTAAATCTGAATATTTAAATAAGGCCTTATTTTGCACTAATCCATAGATATTCCACTAAATTATTATGAACAGAAGACATGTTTTAGTAAAAATTTCGCATCTGATAATGAAATGTTTAATTTTTATTAACCAGAAATTATATTTCTATACACAGAATCGATTAATTTATCTCTTCAGTTGAAACGAATATTATAACCATTTTAAATCATCTTATTTAATGTTAATGTTTAATTTGAGGTTAATTAAATTCCGTATCATTTTTAATAATCATTTATAAATTATGAGGAAAATTCATTTTCGGAAGCTTTTAAAAATCTCTATCTACTTCCTGCAATTTTTCTAAAATTGTATGAGATTTAAAAGTTGTTTGGCGATCATTTGGTGTACACTGGCTAAGTACTTAAAAAATTATTACTTTTAAAATTATTATTTTTAAAAATTAGAATTTTTTACATATGTATACTTTAGTTGTAAACATGTAGAAACATTAAACGTCTTGTTACATTGACCGATTTCAGGCAAAAATATCTCGATATTTTCCTGAAAGAATGTCTACTTTTGAAACAGCACCAACTGATTCAATTAATAACCTATGAAATACTTGAGGTGTTTGAGGATTGAGTGTATGTGAATGATTTAATTCCACCTCTTAAGTTTCAGAAGCATGGTTAGGAGAATAAAACCTATCAAGCCATTTTTATTCCTTCAGCCATTAATGAAATATTCTTATAACAACAAAGATAATTTTGAAATGAAGTCAATTGTTTAAGCCTAATGAACAAGACAGATAGAAAACCAAGAATCTTTTTTAAAAAAATTATCAGTTTATTTTATCAACTGAATTCAATCTAACTTACGTCAAATGTAAACCTTGTTTCTTTGCAATTATTATAAAAGAAATTCTGAGAATTAATGACAAAGCTTGTCATTTAACGAAGAGATTTCATGAAACAAAAAATATTTAATTTCAAATCATTTAAAAGTTTTAGAACTTGTTATCACCAAAGATCTAGCAGAATAATAAACTACATTAACTAGAACAAGTAATAAAAACTTAAAAGTGATTTATAAGGTTAGCATCAATTAGAAGATATAACTATTAAGCAACTCGTATTCTGCGAAAAGGAGAAATTATGAAACAATGCACAATAAGGTGACAAAAGTCATGAGATAACTCTTAGTAACAAGTCAAACATCTTTTATTCGGCTAAATACAGCAACTCTACGTGGTATGGACTTAACGAGTCATTTGAAGTCGCCTGCAGAAATAAAGAGTCATACTGCCTCTTTAACCATCCATAATTGCGAAAGTGTTGCCGATTTAGGATTTTGAGAACGAACAGACTCTCCGATTATCTCCCATAAATGTTCGATAGGATTCATGCCGAACAATCTAGGTTATCAAATCATTCTCTAGAACTTTCCAGAATGCTTCCCAGACCAATTGCGAACAGTTGCGGCTTGGTGACATGGCCCTTTGTCTTTCCACAAAATTTCACTCGTCCTTCGGTACATGAAGTTTGTAAATGACTGACTGCAAGTGACCCCCAAGTAGCTGAACATAGTAATTTCCAATCAATGATTAGTTCAATTGGACCAAAGGACCGAGTCCATTCCATAAGAAAAAAGCCTATGTCATTAAGGAGCTACCTTCAGCTTTGCGCAATGTCTTGTTGGCAACTAGTTCAAAGTCCGTTAATTCCCATCGTGTGGTCATAATCACATTAGAAACCTTTCACATGAATCATTTGAAAACAAAAGAAAACCCTGCCAATGCACTGCCCATTTATATCTTTTGTATGCGAAACTACTACTGTCTATATATTTGCATATTGTTATCTCATGACTTTTGTTGCGGATTATTTGAAAGCAGCTGTGCCATACACAGAGAGATAAAAGGTCCAATACAGTTTTAAAAAAATGGTTTCTAGCTTATTTTAATTAATGTATTCCCACAAATACAAAAACTGAATTGAAAATTAAATCCTAATAAAAAAATAACACTTTTAAGTCTCAATATTTCTTCTGGATAAAAATCTAGCATTCATATTAAGTTTTAAAATAACCATTCTGTTCGAAAAATCATCAAATCATTGGGAATAAAGCTTTCACAGCATATTTTACAAGTCAAATAAATAATATCAGGGGCTTAGGATTTGAAATTCGGGACGATTAATAAAATATTTTGTAACATAATACAACAAATTGATTCTAAAATAGATCTGTGAAAAAAGAAAAAATTTCAAAGTGAAAGATTTGAAAAACTCAATTAATTTTTGTGAATTTAAACCTTTTAGGAGATTGCGACAAAAAAGCAAACATTTTATTAATTGCTAAACTCGTTTGAATATTTTTTGGCAATTGATATGTCAGGATGATATAAAGAAATTGTAGCTTCCTGTAAAATAAACTTCGCATTTAATCGATTAATTTTTTTCCTCAAGCGTATTTTAAAAATGAAGAGTCTTATTTCTTGCTCAAATTTCTTTCAATTCATTTTTTTTATTATAAAAAGAGAGTGATATAGAAATTTAATCTTAAAAATTTCAATTTCAATTATAAGCTTTGAAATCTGATCGAAGATTAAAAATATAAGTTTCTTATCATAATAAAAGTTTGTTTTATAAATAATGATTTTTAACAAATATTTCTAATTTCTGAAACCTACTGGATCATTTGTATTCTCGAATACTGTTAAGAATATTGAGCAGTTAATTTATAATTTCCATGTCAGATCTATGTGCGTACAGTCGTCAACAAAAATAATCGGGAACTCTGTTTTTTAGTATTGTATCTTCAAAAAATTACTCAAAAATACAGATTCCTTTTGATCAAAAAACTGATTAACCATTTAACTAATATAGTTAACTAATTGGTATCTTGGAGTTTTCCTATGACAGAAATAGAGAGTTTTCAACAATTCAATCCGTTATGTCTTTCCATATATGTGTATCAAATTACGCTCCGAAATTCACATTAACTAATAAGATAAAATTAATTTTGTTTGATTAAATATGATAAATCTCAGATTGCTAAAAGCAAAAAGTGGATTTCTCTCCTTTTATTCAAAGATTACGAAAAAATATTTTTTTAAAAAGTGACTCAGATTGATCTTTAGCATGATCATTCAGTTTCAAATTCAACATGAGATATTTTTAATGGAAATTTAGGCATTTCCTTATCTCTAAAAACATTTTCAAACACAACCTCTATATTTGATGCTACTATAAATATTTCAACGCTACCCAGGAATTTTTATTGGGAATGAAATTCATTAGTTCTAATATTTTTTAATGAAAATATATTTTATTGAAGAAAAAAAATTATTCTGGTAATGGTTTTTTTTATAAAATGAATAAATTTATCTTCCTTTATATAAAGGAGGCAATTTTATTTTCGTGCTGAAGTGATTTTTCATCTGGTAGGATATTCAATAAGCTGATAAGTTCGTTTTTTACACTTTGGTTTCAAACAGAGCCTACGAATATTTTAATCAGATCAATAGGTAACCATAAATAAATACTAAGACCAGCATATGGAAAAAGCTGACAGCACTGGTGCTAAGGAATACAACCCCTCTTGTAGAAGAAACATTCCATCATCGGCAGAACATAGCTGCACCCCCACCCTTCAAGGCGGCAGGAACAAACCACCATTACGGAAATTTCAAGAGTTGCACTCCGGAGAGAGATATCAATAGAGTAAAAATAAGCTAAAGATTTTAAATAAAGGCCGGTTCACAAAAGAAAATTTAATTGACGTCATTTGGTTAAAATAATTGCAGACGAAAATATTTATGATGATGAAATAACTCTTAATCCGAATTAACATTTTTTTTCTTTATTTCAATTTTTATTTTCTATTATACAAGACAAATCACTGTAATATTCCACGTAAATATCCGTGAAATATGAAGTCTAATTTCATGTTTTAGACTTCCTTGAAGGGAAAAAAGAAGTTATTTGAAATATTATACATCTGTCTGTAAAAATGGAATCTCAAAAATGAAACGAATTAAAGCTAGTATTCCCATTAAATGTGTATTTTTATTAGATTAATTATGTGTATTTGATTAACTCAAATTAAAAGGAGTTAATGTTACGTTTGTCTATCCGACAGCATGCATGGTAACATAAGTGGTAAAAAAAAGACTAAATAGGCGAAATTTAATTTAAAGTTTTATCATCAGACTTAAAGAGCGGTATGAAAATTTGGATCCGCTGTATCAAATGGTTTATTTCATGTTAGTCTGTCGATTCTTGAGATTGCTCAAAAATGCAGCAAGCTAGATATGTAAAATTTGGTATGTGGTTTTGACACTAAATCTATAGTCAAGTGTTGCATTTTTTATTTAATCAATTAATATTCAAAAGACTTGTATTTATAACTGAAAAGTAACTAAAACATCAATTGCAATTTTAAATTTATTCGATAAATGTATTCATCTGTGATACAGGCACAATATGTATACAACTATGAAGGCAATCATAGTAAAAAAGCAATAAATAGAAATGACGATTAATTTGCACATTAATTTTGCGATATTGCAGCTTTTTATTTGTATCTGTATACCAAGTTTATATAATGAGGCTGTTTATAAATGTAATTCAGTCGAAAACATATTCTCTTTATTACTGCAATAGAAAAATTATAAATAAATATTATTTACTTCAAATTTTGTGGCGATTAAATGAATATTAAAATTCGATTAAATAATTTAATTTCTTTGTTATACCATTTTACTTTACATATTTCAATAAAGATGTAAAATCATGTTTAAAGCACTGATAAGATATATTTCCAACCAATAGAGTATTTTAAATAAATTTAAGATAGTATTTGTGATAATTTTTAAATAAAAAAAATAAAGTTTTTCAATATGAAAAACAGAAATTTATTTCAAAAGTATTTAAATTATCGGATTGATGATTAAATTTTACTTCATAAATATGTATTGCTAGCACATCTAATCGTTGATCATTAAATCTTAGAAAGAAAGACAAAACTAAATGATCCGTTAAAAATCACTAACCAGCAATATAAGTATTGTTTCTACTAATAAAAAATTCTCCTTAATATCCTATATCTTTTATATTAACTAATTAAAATACTTATTTTTGACTAGAAAGGAAATTCCACTTTATATTAAAATCTTCTGAGCTGTAAATTATCTAAAAGGGATTTTATAACAATAGTTAAAACTCATGAATCACGAAGATTAGATCGATAGAAATAATTAGAAATAATATACAGTCCTTCAACAAGTATATTATTTAGTTAATGCGTTTCCAATCAACAGTGTGCATTTTGTAATTTTTTCAAAATGTTTCAAAAAAACTATCACAAATATGCAAGTACTTTTTAGGATTCCGATATTTTCGTATCCCATCAGAAAAATTTTACTATGTTACAATTCACCCTTTTTTTTTATCACAACCGCAGTTAAAGATTTGTAAAAAAAATCATTTTTTAATTTATAAGTTTATTTTATCCATTTATGTAGCTAAATTATGTTCTTTAAAAGACTTTTTTTTAAAAAATGAAGAAATATGTCGTCAAAAGTTTTTAGGGTTCTTTTAACATTGGACACATCATTTTTCAAAATCTTATAAGTTCTTGAAATTTTCATCAGAAAATACACACACACACATTACAAAAAGTCTTTTAATGATAATTTTCGTGAAAAGCAATCAATTGAGTGAAAGAAATGGCTATAATAGGAAAATTTAGAAATATTAATTATTTTATTTAATAAATGCATCTATCTAAACAATCCTGTCTTTTTGAGACATTTACATTGATACCAATTTTGCGACGACGCTATAATAAATAGCAAACAGAGGCGTCCAATTCTTTTTCTTGGCGCATATCAAAGAAATTTGTACGATTGTATAGAAACATTTTATTAGTGGTGTGATACTTCGGAAACAATCTTTGACCCCTTACGATTGAATATTCGAAATATTCTTTGAAGTCAATTTGTTTGAACGTAAATGATGACGAGAAGAAATCACCCTTTGCATAGAAAATGTGTGAGTCTTGGGTTGAATGAATAACTCATTTTCTAGAAATTTGAATTGACATTCCTTTCTGAGAATAGAGTCTCTTTTCGGTAGAAAGAGACTATATGCTCTTAGAGCATGTATTGATAAACTTTGTTTTTGTATTTCTCTTTTAAGAAATTCATTTAAATACTAATGCGAAATATTTAACATTTCTATGGAAACAGTCTGGCAAAATTAAAATCACGGCCTTTTTTATAAAATTTTAATTAGTCTATTAAATTAATTCATATTAATTTTTTAATATAAATATTTTTGATTTCAATAAAATAATGTTATTTCCACATTTCTTCAAATTATATTGTTTCAGAAGAGCACAATAATGGAGATGTTTGAAAAGTAGTTCTTTTGTGGCATTTTATGTGATGAGATCTTTTAACCATTGCAGCTACAAAGAATCTTTGATGGTTTATTCGTTTTTGCAGATATTTGTTGCCAAGTCCTTAAAGGGTTGGTTGGTTGGTTTGAAGTTTTTTGGCACAAGAACCAATAGGACGGTTATACTGCGTCAAACTTGTTTTTCTCTAAATCAAAGTCCAACAAAATTTGTTTCTATAAAAGTGACAAAAAAAAAACGTTGGTAAAATAATAAAATCCACGAAAAGTCAAACTAAGTCATAATAGTGAGTTCAAATTAAGGAATAAAAACCTTAAAGGGAGTAAAATCTAGTAATATCACAGCTTTGTTAGATTTGTTTATCATTAATCTCTTATAAACTCTTAGATAAGGTGAAATTAAACATCTTTTCAATAGCTTTCGTTCTTTTGTGAGAAATGGGATTGTTTAAAGTTTACACAGTTTTAAGCCGGTTGATGATGCTGGAATATTCTAGAAATCGATGTAAAATAAGCCATAATTTGATAATACATTTAAGGATCAGTAAAACTGTTGCTTACTGAACCTTCTAAGAAGGATTTCAGTATTTTGGCCGAAGATAGCGAAAAGGGGGAAAAAGTTCAGTTTTGTGTTATAACTTTTTGTATAACTGTGTTATAACTTTTTAAGAGATCGTCATTTGATTCCATAAATATAATTTTCTCTTATGCTAACCCATTATCCATAACTCCTCTGAAGATTATTATTAAATATTACCTTGACAGATATTTTATCTCTCAATAAGTTACTGAGTATTTGTTATTAATAACTACGGAATCTAACGATCTAGAAACGTCATTATAATGGTTCAATAGGAAACTGCAAAATACAGCAATTTTTGTTGTATTTTGCTAATTTCTAATTAAACCATTCAAGTTATTAAGTCTCTGATTCTATTAAATTTATAGAATAAATATTCAGTAACTTATTGGGAGTAAAAAACTGAAAATATCAGAAAACTGAAGGTGGCTAAAGGCCATAAATCAGCAAAATTTCCAGGCGATTTAATTTACACTTCACTAGCTGTTATAAGAAATACTAAAGCATTCGCTAATGAGAAACAAATAACTGATTTTTTGTGGCATCTTAAAACTACTGTCATTAAAAATTTTGAAAACGCGATAAAAGATTTTTTTCCATCTAAGAACAGAGTTCGTATTTAATATAAATTACAGAAAAAAAGTATCAATACAATTAATGTGTTCATAGAAATTTTAAAACACAATAATGGAAAAGAAATATTAAGGTACAAGGATAAAAGAAAGTTAAAAATCAACTCATTGATAAAGCACATAGAAAAAAAAATAGAAATAAATTTATTATAAAAAGAGTGAAACGGTTATTAGAAATTTAATTGAAAAAGGAATAAAAATTATCACCCTCTTATCATAACACTCTTTTGATGACGCTTCGTTTGTAAGAAGATGGAATTTTTTTTAATGAAATTCACACCTAATTATTTATTTGTTTTCAGACGATTCACTAAAATTAAAATTTTTAAGATTTAATTCATTGAATTTAATGAAAGAAATACTGTAAAACTTTATTTTCGTTTTTTTAAAAAATAAAATTCATGATTATCTTATTTTATTACATAAACTCATTTATTTTAGCATTAATTAATTCTCAACATTCATATTCAAATTAATTTTTTAAAAAAATGAAAACTGTTACTAATCGAATCGTTATTGAAATTATCACCTTTTAGATAAAGTGAAAGCTCTGCTTACCTTTGTTAGATGCGGAGCGGAGTTCCCTTCCGTGGCTTCTATGCGAAATTGAAGGCTCCTCTCTCCGTGAGACTATCATTTATCCGCCTCTGCCCACGATCTCCCTTGAAGTCACGTGATATGCAACACAGCCATGCCATTGGTAGTTGGCCGAAAACTTTTCTCGGTCAGTTTGTAGGAAAGTGAATTAATTTCGTAGCAATTAACACTAGGCAAATATAAGTGGAAAGGCTTTTATGGAATGAATTCTCGATCGTCCCACCTTAACTGCTAAACTTCGAGAGAAGAGAGAGATTAGCTCAGAAAAATTAGCTCAACAAGTGTCTACATCCTTTTAAGTTGCTAGAAAAATATGTAAGACTTTATGAGAGTGACCACTGAATAGAGTATTTTTTCTTTTGTTATAGATAAATGAGGTTTTTTATTTTCAAAGTGCATCAAATTGGGACAAAAGCAATCAATAAAATCACAGAATATTTTAAAGACAAACGAAAAGTTGAATAGTTTTCAATCGATTCGAAGATATTTTTACTACCAAAAAGTATGTTATTATCTACATTATTATGTTTTCTGAAACTGGAAAATTAAAGAAAATGCAAAGTCTCTCAGCAGACAATTACAAATCCAAAAGAAAGCATTGCTACCAAATTGTTTCAGCTCAGAAAAGAAAGTAATTCAGTTGTGAATAAGAAAATTATCTTCACATTTAAACTCTTGATGATGAAATGGATATAGAAACTAGTGTAGATAACGAAGTTACTATTAATAGTGTTAAAATCAAAAACATTTAGAGAGAAAAATGCGGAGAAACTACGTTAAGGAATTCGATTTAAAATTCTTTCCAAAATCAAAAAATTTAAAGAATGGCGAGTTTATTATGCCATTCTTGAATTATTTTTCCCATTTTACTCTTTGTTGAATATTTATAATTTTTAAAAAGCTCTTTTATATATATATAAT
>JAOUZG010016587.1:8729553-8742230 GCA_026289955.1 Argiope argentata | reverse complement strand
AAAAAAAAAACTAGTTTAAACGAATTGTTCTCATGTGGAGATGCTCAAATTTATAAAGTTTTCTCATTAACATATAAATTAAAACAAGTCTTGCTGGTACGACAGATATCTTTAATCCGAAAAATATTGTAACTTAAATAGTCGAATAATTTATTTCTCTTGTAAAAAGCTTTGATTTGCCACGTTTGTTAAAATATTTTAATACTAAACCAATTAATATGAAGAATTTGGAATTCCATGAATGCGTGGTTTCCTTCGACCAACAGTTAATTAAGGGAAAGTTCGTTTCATCTATCATCCTGGTTTATTTTTCGTCGGTAAAAAAGAAAGCTCGCTCAATATTCCTAAACAAATGCTATCTCTCCCTCACTATTGATTACCGATGTCCAACTGCTATTTAAAGACATTTGAGAGCTGGATAAATGATTTGACATCGAAATATGATTCTTAAACAACCTGATAGGACTATTGGAAAAGGGTTGTAACACAACGCCCACTACATTACTCTTGGAGGTGGGAGAAAAATAGCCTTTAACTGAATAAAATTGATTTAAAAGATATCTTTATAGACACTAGATTATGGATTATTATTGAACTTGATACGCATACTTCCACAATAACAATGACATTCTTTGAAAAAAAAACAACTAAATGGTTAAAGATTCTAAAAATTTACCGTGTAAATTACTAGTGTCTAGGATTAACTTGCTTCAAATAATTTAAGGAAGAGACTGGGTTATTGAACTTTCATAATACGCGACTCATTTATGAATTAGCGTATGATTCATTCTTTAAGGAATGTATAATATTTTTATGGTAAATAAATATGTAGCAATTCAACAATATGAGCCAAAAGAATTATGGTAGAAAGTGGGCTTAATGATAGAAAAAACTGATGGATAGGATTTATAAATGCATAAAATTTACAAAAACTCATATTCTTATGCATAAGAATTGCACTTCGGAATAACGATAACTGTAGAATATCAAAGTATTGGAAAATATAAAAATTTCGTGCGTTCGTATATTCTAATATTAAGTCTGACATAACCGAATTATACGTGTTTAGTAAAACTTGGTGTTTTTTCTAATAACTGTTATCCAAGTACCAATGTTTGTACAATTTCAACATTATTTAAATATGGCTTTCACAATACTTCTTGTATATATTTCAATGTATCATTTTTTAATGGTTGTTCTGTATATTAATTTTTATTATAGCACTGCTGTTTTGATAGACCTCTCTCATTCCTTTTCCATAGTCCATTGGTAATTTTAAGTGTGCGAGTTCTTTGTTCTTTTCAATAGTAAAAGACACTAGAGCTAGTTGAAATAATTTTTGGAAAAATGCTCATATTTTTTTAATGTATTTGCGATTGCTTCGTAAAAAACTATTTTTATTATAGCTAAACTATTCATCCGTAAAATGTAAAGAAAAACGTTAAATACATAAAAAATATTCGAAAATTTTGTTGATTTTAACACTATAAATATTTTTTATGGGGCAAGGTGTAATAACCGGGGGAATGTTTTAACATTAAAAACAACAATATTCCAAATTATTTTCTTGTTAGCATTCTTTTATTACTTAAAGTAAATAACGTATTTGAATGAATTTTTTTTATCACTTGGCATAATGATAACAACTGATATCAAATAATTCACAATGAAAAAACGATAAAATTCTCTTGCCAATCAACATAAATCTGCATTACAATTGCCTTTATCAGAAGCAATTGATAGACTGATTCCTATCGCACATATTTTGTATTCTCATTTTTGGAAATAAAATGCTGTACCCATTTTTCTTCATCAGATTTGTGGGCCACAGTGGACTGACTGTTTGTGATGTCCTCGCCTCAGGGGTGGAGTGTCCTGGTTTGAATTCCGAGTACTTAGCATGCACTAAATATTTTGAGGCTGAAATCGTCCCTCCCCCGATGCTGCACGAAAGAGGAATGAAGGGGCGTCTATCCAAGCACCTCCCCCGTCATCTGACTGATGCTCAAAATAACGTGACTTGTTTACGTAATTTGTCATAAAATAATGCATCGTCAAAGTTACTGCACGCATCTTTTTAATCAAAACAAAACTTTTTTTCCAAAATCTGTGTATTAGCTCAAAATCCTCTTCGTCTATTTCCTTTCAGATTTTTTTTTCTTTTTTTCTTTTTCCCCTTTTCTTAATATTTTCTTCTTGTTTTCGTTTCTTCTTAAGAAGGTTGTAATATTATTTTCCCCTTCTTTTATAAGGTGTAAAATTTGTTTGTTATAAGATGCTAAGTGTTTTTATAAGGAATTTTTTTTAAAAAAATGTTTAATTTTAATTTTAATTATTTTTAAAGAACTTCTGCTATACACTTAGAGATCTTATGCTTGAATGTGCTTGTTGATATTTAAATCAGAATGTTTAACTACCTGAATCAAACACAATTCAAGATAAGTTTCACAACTTCTAATATTCTCTCAACTTGCCCCGTCATGTAGCTTCAAATATATTTGCTGATATATAAAAAATATATAGCGATTAAGATAAAAATTAAAACAGCCTTTTAAAACGAAATACATGGACTAAGTAAATAAATGAAAAAAATGTTTTTTAAATAGTGAGTTATCTTAAATCGAAAGCTATGAAACATTTTCTTCTCCTTTTTCTAACTAAAATCGAGTATATGTTCCTAATGTGATAGAGTCAGTAATAAAAATCCTGCTTAGCAAAAATACTGATTAAAAATATAAAAAAAACCCTGCGTATTGTGTGTGTTAGAGCTAGCTCCTGGTTCCTTTATAAGTGCTTCACCTTCTAATAAACGCAAATCTTTGTTGAAAGATATAGGATTGAGACAATTCTTGTATCATTTTTTAAATTATTACTTTTGTCATAAAGAAGTCCGACTGCGTTGACTGACGAGATGGTATGGCTTTCCTAAATACTGATAATGAAATATTATTTTGATGCAGAGAAGAAATGAATTTTATAAATATGTCATCTAATTTTAGAATTTTTCATAGCATGCAAAAATATGCAGTTTCTTTAGATTCTTTGATAAATATTTGAAATAGAAATAGAAGATTTTTATGTGTTTGCTAATAATTGTGCTTACATATATTAACGGTTTCACTTATTTTGTTGTTGCTGTTCAGCTTTACAACCAAACGAAGGGTGCAGTAGCTTCTGAGAGCAGAAGTCTGAATTCTAGCTCACACACGTCACATACCCTTTTTATGGGACGGACTTCATTCATGCCTCCCATTCATTCACAGATCATAATTTAGATCTGGAACAGACAGCGATCATCTCTGAAGCTACATCCCCAGCGGTATTACTCTCGACATGGAAGACTTTGTGACCATGACAGATTTAACGTGCTCCAGCTACCACACACACGCGCACAAACGGAGAGTCTTCAGCTGTCGGGTTTGAACTCGGAACCCAAGGGTTGCGAATCCAAAGCCCTACCAACCAGGCTATCCCGGCCTCTTTACTTATTCTCTCTTTATGTATATTGATTCTATGGCTTTTACAGTATATATATGGCACTACTTTTACTTTTGAACTTCGATTACGTTTAGCACGTTCTTCAATTCATATTTTCAATAAATATGAAGTCATGAGGATGTTTAGAAAAAAAAAATCGAGAAGTAATTTAATAAGAAAATTATTTACGTTCATGGAGTTGCACAGCAAGTCGATGATGACTTATAGCTTTTAACACTAGTTGTGTTTGTTGTGAGCAGTTCTTAAGTACACTTTCTAAAAAATAGTGCTTATGTTGGAAAAGTTATGAAGATTATATGAAAATATAAAATTTTTCCTCTTTTTTTGCGTATAACATTCAAAAATTTCAATCAAATTTTCCGAAAACTTATAAAATTCATAGTAATATGATATTTAAGCTTTATATTAAAATTATAAGTAAATACAGGAATATTAAAGAAAATATAAATATTTGTAGTAAATAGTTTTTAACTGCCCATGTGTAAAATACAGCTTTCTTTTTCTTTCATAATATTAAAGTAAATGTACAGTACAGCTTATAAATAAATTTTTAATACCTTTAAGATTAAAAAATATACGTTGGCAATTCATCTATCCTATTCCAGATTCGTCTTATCTAATAAAAGTAAGATGATGATGGATTTTTTATAAATCTATATTTTATAAAATGGAATCTAAGAATAGTTGTATTTAATTATATAACAGCTTAAAATATATGATTACATACTTTTAAAATAACAATATAATTTAAATTGTTTTAAATTAAACACAATAAATATCAGTAAAACTTACTAATATTTTAAGCAATTAAAAAAATTATTGCGATTGTAATGCTATGTAATACGTCGTATGTTCCAAACGGCTTCATCCTTCCTTATCACGTCAATTATTGCAATGCAATGAGCTCCCCCCCCCCCCCCTTTTGCCTTAGTGACAGCTGTTGTGAGGAAGGGTATCCACTGATCTTTGGAATATTCTTGTAAAAATTGCAAGCCATTTTTGTGAAAAACTAGCTCAGATATTACATGATCTAGAAGAATTCTGCATTGCCATTAATTTCACTGGTATTCAAGAACTGGATTATTCTGTTCGGACTCAGTCCTATACATTTCTGATGTTTATTCAAATTATGCGCGTCACTTAAGGAATGTTACTGTCATTTACGAAGCTTAACTTCCCGAAATTGTAATTATATTTTAAGTATGCAAATTTTTAACCTTCATAGAGTTCCTTATAACTATTTGGGGATTCGAATTTGCGAATTATCAAATTGCGAAAAATTCCTCTACATTTAACTTAGCGAGAAGCTGAAAAACAGCAAGTTGAAAGATCAATACTTTCAAGAGTCTTAAAGGCATTCAACTAAGATTCTTATACAAAATGCTCTATTTATCTGGCTTTAATAATATGAAAGTAAAATACGTTTCCTTTCGCATTTACACAACTAAAAATCATTTACTACAAATGATTATATTTCAGCAAGTACTTGAGTTATTTACATTAAATTATGAAGTGATAGTAAGCTAATATCCTTTATTCTTTAAGTTTTGTATTATTTGAAGATTCTGCAAGATGCAAACTAAAAAAAGGAGTGTTTTTTTAAAAATATCTTAAGTATCTTTCTGAGGTTTCTTACTATTTTTACAAAAATATATTAAAGTAATGAATACAAAAGAAAAAAAAAGTTCCAAGTCATTATCAGCTTTTGGGGAAATAGTATAAGTCCAAATAATTTCTTCATTTCTTCCTCATCATTTTCTTATTCATCACTTTCTTTCCGATCTCTTAAACCGCTTTGCGACCAAATCTTTATTAAAAAAATTAGTTATATCATATTCTTTATGTTATTGATGTTCAAAGGAAATACGTTAATTTTTTCTTTAAAGAAAAAAAATGTGGAGTCCGAAAGCGTCCGGCTATTTTTGTTCGTATAGTGTGAATACTTTTTGGTACAGCGTGTGAGTAAGAGTTTCTATCAAGATTTGTCAGGTAAAGCACTGGAGAAACAATCAATGAGCTGGACCTTTATAAAACCGTTAAGCACTCTCAAAAACAGATGTTTTTGGCTTATTTTACATCTGGAGGAGTTTACTTCTGGAAGCTTAGCACCAATTGAGGGAAGAATGAACTAAAAAATGTATTTCAACGTCATAAGATAAAATTGTGAATTTAATGCAAACGTTCATCAGGGAATCAAAAAGATATGGCCTATGACATAATTCTAAACTGATAAAACAATTTTCCCCAAGAAAAGAAATGAACAATTTTGAAGAATAGTGAAGGTTAAGTTAAGTTATATTAGCGTTCCGTTGTGAAGCAACGCTATTTTAGGACGGACCTTTTAATTTTGAACAGCAGTCAGGTCAAGATGAATTTCTAAATAACAAGCAATATAAAAAACAATTTTTAAAAATAAATTCCTACTTAGGCTACTATGAAATTTTTCATTTTAGTTACTTTTTAGCAAATAATTACAATTGTTGTTGTTGTCTGCGTGTTCCGCTTTACAGGGGTGCAGTGACTTGTGTGGGTATGGACCCCTGAGCACCCGAGGGCAGGAGTCTGACTTCTAGCTCTGATAAGTCACAAATTCTTTTTATGGGGCCGACTCCATTCAGGCATTTCATTCATTCATCCACAGATCGTAATTTAGAACCGAAACATAGAACGATCACCTCTGATCCAGTACCCTCCAGTGGTATTACACTCCACATGGAGAACTTGGTGACCACGATGGATTTAACGTCCACCACACGGTATATTTAATGTCCATCACACACGGAGAGTCCACAGCTAGCAAGTTCGAACTCGCAGTCCAAGGGTTGCGAATCCAACGCCCTATCAACCAGGCTATCTAAGCCCAACAATTACAATTAGTATAAATTATTGATAAAAAATTATGCTAGTATTGAATTTTCTACGCCAGTTGAGGATTTAAAGCCAAATGTGGCAACGCAAAATGCATGAACTTTCAACATCAGTTGAGATAATGCAATACAGATGAGAAATTTCTAATTTTCTTTATTCTGTATTATTTTAATTCGAAAGTACTTCAAAATAAATTGGAAAAAATCGATTAATTAACAATTTTTAATTTTAAATGCATCAAACATTATGAAATTAAATAGAATCGTTTAAATTAATCAGCCAAAAATGTGCTAATCCTAAGCTCATTACTGTGTGGGGGGAAAACAAACTGAATTCGTTACTTACTTGTAAGCGGGGAAATGAAATTCTTGGCGAAAAAGTTAGTTTTTAGTTAATTAATAAAAATGAATGAATTAATATTTGAAAAAATTGTATTAACATCAAATATTATCCACTACAAGTTTTAAAAAATGTACTTCAACTTGTTAGGCTGAACAAAAAGTATTTTATTAACGATTGAAAATTTGAACAAGATATATATCTAGAGGGAGTATGTGAACTAATAGTAGGAATAATAATAATAAAACCAGTTTAAAAACAATACCCCAAACCATATTGAGGGTAATAGGTTTAACGATATATATATATATATATATATATATATATATATATATATATATATATATATATATATAGGAAGAGTGTGAGCCAATAGTAGGAATTGAATAAAAGAGAAAACAAAACATAAACTATGAAATTGCATGTTATTTCCTCGCTTGCGTGTGTATAAAGCAAACTGAAAATTAGCAGGAGAGCCCTGCAAAAGCTTTTAAGAAACTAAATACTAATAGATTATTTTATCTGAGAGTAAAACTTTACCAACAATATAATCTATACGGGAATTAAGCGTTTAAAAATAGTACGTGTTGTTATGGTAATTATGTATTGATTTTACGAAACAAATGATAATGTATTACACAATTTATAAGGTAGGCTAATAGTAGGAATTGAAAAAGTATTTCAATGTATAAAAATAATTTTATTTGTACTGATAAATGCCGAAAAATTTTATTTGCAATATAGATGTATAGCATTTTAATATATAGTTTTTGTTTCAGAAATGGCTTTTTTAATTAGAAAAAGAATTCCACAATCCACTTTAATCCGTTCAGAAACCTTTTATCGACCCAAAATATTATCGAATAAATATCGTATTGGTTTTCGGCAAAAGCTTATTTTGGTTTGAAAAAGGATTTCTAGTTTGAATTTCGTTGAAGAAAATAATTTCGATCGGCGTGATTAGCATATTGATAACTCTGGCCTGAAAAGTAGATTGAGTCTTTTGTTGAATTCCTGGACTTTCATTTTTTGTTTTTATTTTGAGATATGAACATCAGTTCTATGGAAAAAAATATTTATATTTTATCACGAAAATGGACTATTTGAAAATGTTCAACACTTTATAATAGCGAAGTTTGTTTAATGCTAATATTTGGAAATTATGTAACTTCAAAAGTCAACAATTACTGCAATTTTTTAAACAATAAAATATTTTGTTGTTGTTAATAATGGCACTTACCATGGACAAATGCGCTGAAGACCGTAGTTAATGTTTATAAGTAGGGGATATTAAAAAAAATGTGAGTAAAACATATATATTTACAGTTGTCAGATCCGATAAAAAGGGAAAGCATCTTCATGCATCAGTTTTATCTCCTTTATTATTATTATTATTGTAAAACTTTGGAAGGCGAAAAAACATTTATTTATTTGTATAGAAGTTTAAATATTCTAAATCTTTTTTAATAACTGTAAAAATTAGGAGAAATTATTTGGCGATTTTATTAAAATATTTTAAAGGCAATTTTTTAGATTTTAAGGTTGTGTGAAAATCAAAGTTACGCGATATTTTTCGAAGTTAACTGCGAAATACAGAAGCATTTTGGTTTGCTCAAAATCGATAAATAAATTTTCTTTTTAATTCTCTGAATAGCACTTTTTTTCATTTTAAGAGAAATTTAGCGAAATTTGTGAGATATAAAATCAATTATACAGCTCCAACAAATAGAAAGTCAGATGTTGTAAATATTACAATTTATATTCAGTTAAAAAAATTTCAGTTTATTGTCTATACATTATAACTGGAAAATAAAAACGCATTTCTTTGGTTTCAGGCTCTATAACATAAATTTCTAAAATGATAAATTTGAATCTCTATTTTTTTATTTATTAAACAGCATTTGAGAAATTTTTTAGATTCACTTTGCAAATTAATCAAAATTAAATCTGCATTCTAGCTAACATTTCTTTTAGAAATGTTATGTTTTCAATTTCCATTCCAAGAATTTGAGACCATTCCCCATTTTCTGAAAATGCATGATTTAAATTGAAATAATTTAGATACATTGGAAATTTTTAATTTAATTCTGAGAAACATATAATACTAGAAAGCAGACATTGACCTCATTTCGTTTCAGATTTCAAATAAATACATTCATTTGGCGTATCATATCATTTGCTTGCAAATTATTTCAAGTAAAGAGATTTCAAAATACATTTGTTGATGCGCCACCTTCCAAAATGCTCTTCAGGGATGGCATTGGTTTCAATCAGCGAAGTTCAACTGGAAAGAGTTTCAGACTCAGTGGAACTTAAATTTGTTACTTTTCTCTTGATTGTGACTATACAAGTTTGTTTGCAGCTTTTAACTTAACAAGTTTCGTCAGAAACTATGAAAACAGCTAGAATACTTGAGAAGCGATTATGTCAAACATAAATACCCTAAAAAGTCTTTTAAAATATTTTAAATCTGGATTAAATAGCGTATCTAAATTGAAGAAATGTTATTTTATGATACTTAAAATAAATAAACTAGAGCAGTTTCAAATATGAATTATGAATTTGTGATTCAATTTAACTATTGTGTATTTATTTTTGCAAGTTAGAATTTTAGAATGTTTTATATGTGTCATATTCTTTGCATTTAAAGTTCCATATAAAAATTCTGTGACCAATTTTAGGTTATCATATATTTATGTCAAAAACTGAGCTCTAAATATCACCAAAAATGATGAAATTGGCACAAATATTCTAAATGACCTAAACCAATTAAAATGTCTAATTTGCAACTAATTAACTGTCTTAAAAGAAAGTTAAGTTTAGTTATATTAACGTTCCACTTTAAAGCAACACAAGGCTATTTAGAACTTACTCCACCATTTTGAACAGCTGTCAGACGACGTGGATAACACCTGGGCTGGCACCCTTCCCCGTTCTACAAACTGCCACAACACGCCAGCGAGATGATTCTTGGCCCCGACGTATTTAGAATGCATCAGACCTGCTCACACGGCTGCTATTGGATGAAATCTGGTCTCGAACTTGAAAGCCTCCGGCTCCGAACCCGAGACCTTACCACCAAGCCACCACGGCCTGGATCCGAAGAAAGATAGGAATAATAAAACTTTCTAATTCATTAATAAAATAGCTGTAAAAAAACTTGATTTTTTTATATTTAATAAATGTATAGAATTACGTATCAATGAATACCTTTTCTTTATAAAATTTCTCGGAACTTCTTTTGAATTGAAGACTAAAATATTGCTAGATATCAAAGGTCGCTTCAATCGGTTCAATCATCAAGATTTGAACCTGTTTTTAATGAATGAAACGAAATTCAGAAGTTAAGGCATAGTTTCAAATCATTTACTCGAATAAATATTATTAATCTGTCCTTTCATTTAGGTGGCAATTGCATATATTTCGAAATTGGATAAGATTAAATGTTGACTAAAATCTTTTATCCACAATCAGAAATTTTTGAAGGTAATGAGATTGTGGTGAATACCATATAGGCCAGATAACATCCCTCGGACCCAAAGTGCCCTTTCGGCCCAACGGATATGTTTCTCGGCTACTAACCACAAGATTGGGAGTTCTGGCCTAGCGCTATCCGCCAATCACCTACATGGTAAAATCTTGAAATAAAAATCTACATGGCCGATCTTGAAAAAACTTAACCTTCGCACGTAGCTTTGTTCTACTGTTGTGGCGCCCTCTATCGGCGACTCAAAGACCTAGAAGTGCATTAAATATGACAATTGTTAACATCACCAGCAACACCTCACATTTCGCTCGCCTAACCCTCCGTCTCACTGGTGGGAGAGTATGTGGTGAAAGTCATATAAGCCAGATAACATCCCTCGGACTGAAGTGCACTTTTGGCATAACGGATATGTTTCTCGGCTACTAACCATAAGATTGGGAGTTCGGGCCTAGCGCAATCCGCCAATCATCTACAAGATAAATACCTTAAATATTTTATATCTTCCTTTTTTTACTTATTAGACGCACAGAAAAGAATCGGGAGTTTCAGTTTCATAATTCTGACAAAGAAACTGGGCACAAAAGGTTGTGAGTGGGTGTAGAGTTTCGTGAAAAAACGCATATAAAAGCAAACATATACAAATTATTGAACGAAAAAATGCTACCCTTTTGGTAATATCAACAGCTGTACAGAAAATATTTCCTAAAAAATTTATGAAGGCATTTTTGTTTTGAAATTATTGAGTATTCTATTTTTTTTCTGTACCATGCATTCACTCCGAAATTCAATTTTTTGCTAAAAATAAGATTGTATCACCAAAAAGGACCAATTTTAAGATAGTTTTTAAAAGTTTTTATTCATTTTTTCATCGTTCTGGAACTTTGAAATATTTCAATATTTATTGGAACCCTTTTTCCAGCAATAAAACTCGAGAAAGTGTACGAAAAAAAAATTGAATTAGGCATAAAATTATATGAAACGTCTTGCACAAAAGATCAAATCACCCAGTTACCTCTTTCAAATGAAAATATCGCCTTTAAATTCAACTTAATCTCAAGAAACACTTCCCCCTTAGAGTTATGTATTCTTCAGGTAGGATGGGCTTCATGACCCCCGAGATATCCTAGTGATGTGGAGTATCATGGTACTTCTCTTAACCTGTTGATTTCATTTCTCATTCTTCCTTCCTTCGCCTGCCGTCGAGGGAGCTCTTCATGATAAGTTGACCCCGTTTTGTTCATACGTATGAATTTACACAAATTTGGCGTGGATAAGGAATTGGGACTAAAGAAAATTTGCTTGGGTATATTTTATAGTTGGTAAAAGTTTTAGTTTGAAGAAAAACCTAAACTTTTTTTTTATTTTCCTTTTCCACTTTTAATATGTTACATTTTGCTTCATTAATTATCATGTCAGAACATGAAGTTGTTTTAGTGATGAGGTTTTTGGCATCAATAAAAATCCATCGGCGAAAAATAAAAATTTTATTATCTGAACGAGTATCTCAAAAAAAAAAATCTTTTAATAACGTGTTGCCATCGCATTTACAAAAGCCCTAATTTAAAAAAATCTACAGCAAATAAAACAAAAAAATGGAATTTTGAGCACGTGATTATATGAAATGAAATAAATGGGAAATGTGATTTTTTTAAAACAATAAATGCAAAGCAAAGTTTTTTTTTATCGTTTGCAATACTAAAGTTATTAATTCAATGAAACAATTAAAATGAATAAAAATATAATTTAACTTACATGAGCACGAGGTGCTTAGATAGTCAAGAAATTAAACTCTGACATGGTACATGGAAATATGAATAGCAGTTTTCATTTTAATGTTTTTTTTATTTTAATTTCCCTTTATTCTTTGAATTTATTTTATTTCTTTTATTACTTTCGTTATCTGTCTTTCATATGTCATTTTTGAAAGAAAAAAAATTCTGTTTACAGAAAGCTATATATAAGAAATTAAACGATGCTACAAACTCAGAAATAAATAAGATCAATAAATAATTTCAAAAGGAGTTAATATTACGATACAAAAATGGTAAAACGGAATAGAAGAAGGCGATAAACAAAATCACATATTATAAATAATCTGCTTTTGTTTCTTGGTATGTAGTAAGGTCGAATTTCGATCCACTTATTTTTAGATAGAAGACAAAAACAATTTTGGGGAAATCAAAACGGCATTCACTTTGAAAGCTGAGAATGTCAATTTTACAGTGATTATAGGAAATTGAGCACATGTTTTGAAATTTGGATGAATTTTAAACATACATCTATATTAATAAATGCGATTGATTTTCTGTTTTTGATAATCATTCATAATAATCGAATGCATTAAGCTATAGCATACATATATATAAGCATGCACAAAATTAAATTCATAGGATATTATGTTAAAACCCTTTTATTAAAGATACTAATAAAAAAATAGGAAGAGTCTAGACTGTCCTTTTAGACTAAGATATCATCACTTATATAT
>JAOUZG010016587.1:8661611-8729153 GCA_026289955.1 Argiope argentata | reverse complement strand
ATATATATAAATAATAGTAATTGGAAAATAGGAAATTGAATACTGTTCATAAAATTGCTGTATTATTTTGTCTCCTAAAGGATGATGTTCGTTCAAAATATTTATATTAATTACTTAATGACTTAATTTTTTAAGAGAAATTGGCTTTTAAAAGCAAATATTTTGCCCTAATGCAATAAAAGTCTATTTTCAAATAACATTAAAGTTTCACTTTCAGTGTTTATGCAGGAGATCTTGATCATTAAAGTATTTTCCTCGAATGAAATTAAGATTGTTATTTCAAGGAAACTTCAAAGATTAAAAAAAAAGTAAACCGATTTTTTTTGTTTGACGAAAAGGGCTTCAAATTTAATATTAAATATTATTGTTTACAGACAATTAAGTTTGCCCATGTTCATAGAGCTCTGGATTTTTAGACTGCCTCAAATTTTGAGTCGATTCCCTTCCTGCAAAAATAGCAATCCTCAAATTTGAATGAGATATTATATAAGTAGAAATAAATAAAAGTAGCCTGTTGTAAAAGTACAGGATAAATATCCACGAAATTTTTCTTTAACTCTAAAGTGTTCAAGAAAGAGCAATACGAATGGTTTTCATCAAGTCAAAGTTTTAGACTGTTCAATCGAGCCAAAGTTTAAAGTAATGTTCAGTCAACAAAAGTAAAACTAACATTAAAATGATTCAATATAAAAAAAAATCTGTTAATAATATAATTCCATTCATTTGAAGTTGTTTTCCTTCTACCTGAGTTTTCATACCCTATCAAGGAAAAGCATTTAGTTTTGTGAATTTTTTAAAGAAACACCAAATATTCCCAAATCAGTTAATTACTCATAATACACACCCACTTAGCAATCATCTTCATTAACAATATTTAAAAATTCAACTCTGTATTTTTTTTATTTCATTACTTTGAATTCATTTTGTAATGTCGCACCATTTAATATCTGATGATTGCATTATCCTAATCTTTCGTTTCATCCTCCTAGTTGGATTCTGGAGGCGGTATAAGGAAGGACATTCGAGGCTTTAATCAGGTAAGAGAGGTCCCTTCAGTAAATGCGGTTGCCCACACTGTTTAACCATTCATACTGTGATTGAGACAAGCTTCCCTTTCGGTATCCACTTTAATCAAAGATCACTTGCGGAAATATTTACCGAAAGCTTCCATTTCCATAGAAATGATTAGAATCAAATGAAATGTCTCAAACAAATTAAAGCTCAATAAAATATTATGTAATTAGTGGGTTTAGATTTTATTTTTATGAAATATCGAGAAATGAAATTAAAATAATCGATTGATTTATTTTTATTTCATATTTCTATTTTTTCAGAAATAATCTCTAGCTTTCCAATGCAAAAATAAATCTCCTTCGCATTCCTTCTTGTTGAATTCAAATCTATTATCTATTCTGTAGTTTGAGTTAAAAACTACAGAAGAAAGAACAATTCACAGTCTAATACAACTATACTATTTCCAAATAATCTATGTTGCTGAGTGCAATTCTATTTTAATTCTTCGAATTTAGAAATAATCTGTAAAATGCCAGCTTTTCTTGAAGATACTGCATTGGCCTGTGATATGACAGCATTCTTGTAGATTCAACCTCTGTAATGTATTGGATGAAGTGAAAGAATCCCCAAACTGCCATGGTTTAATTCTGAAATTAACTCCCTATCAAGAAACTTATTTTTATGACGCGCATTTTAAAATACCTGATCTCGTTGTAGAAGACCCTTTAATCAATGTAATTAAAACTATAATCCTGATTAGATTAGGATGATGTCATCTTTTTTTTTCAGTTCAAATTGAAATGAAGTTATATCTCCCTTTAAAATGGATATATATGGAATTTTTTCTTTAAAGGAACATAGTTGCTTTAAAATGTTCGACAAATGTTTCGAAGTATAAAAGATTGGTCTTGAAATTCCAGTTTTAAAATGCTCTGATATATTAGGTACTATCTAGAATAATATAAATTACTACGGAAAATTTTAGGAAATTCACCGAACATCTAAAATGGAACAGCGTTCGAAAATATTCTAGAATTTTCTAAACTTTCCAAAATTTTCGAAGAGCATCTAAAACAATTTAGAAAGAAGGAAACGTTTTGGAACTTGTAATCAATAATTTCCTTATAAATTATATTTCATTATATTTTACAAACAAATTTGAGATTATTCTAAAATGTTATAACATTTAAAATTGTCCAAGAATACTCTATAAAAATATAGAAACTTTAGAAAGTTCTGCAGATTTTCAGAATTATTGTACTAAAATATAGAATATTCCTAAATGCTTCAGAATATTAAACTCTTGTAATATTTTATCATTCTCACTCCTTGAGAGGCAGTTGCTTAAGTTGCGAAGTATTTTTCCTTAATTAGTAAATAATAATTATTTTATGATTGCTTGAAATAGGTCCATCAATTTAAGAAGAAAATGAGAACAAGGATTTTAATTTATCAGGATTTTTTATAAATATGAAGATGAAAATTGTTTAAAGAATTAACTAATTTTATTAATAATTATTGTCCAAAGTTAATATTGATTAAAAGTAATTTCCTAATAATTTGGTTTCAACTGATATTTTCTGAGTAATTTTTTAAAATTCAAAATTGTAAGATGAAACTCAGTTGTAAATATAGTATTTTATGTAATTAACCAGCCGTAACTAAAAGATGAATGTGACCCAGACAAAACAATTTTTCTAACTTATTAGCTAATTTTGGCTACTTATCCACCAAATATATTTTTTTAATGTCATACTTTGCTTATTAGTTTTTTTCATGGGATTTGTAGGTAAATATAAACTGAAATACACTTATATATCCATACATTTATAAGCAGTTATCAAAGGGAAATACAATGAAAGGATGCTCAAAGTTTTATCAATAAAATTCTCCGATTCCTTTAGTATCTAAAACGCTATGAATACACCTAGAAAGGGAATTGTATAGATTATATATGACGTTCAAAGGAATTTAAAACCATATTCGTTATCGTGAAAAGTTTCTTAGTTTTAATGAGGGTGCGAACTCTACTTTCCAAAATCGACCATAATGGGTGAATATTATTGAGGGGTAATTAAGAGGTGTACAACTAGCAAAGAAGCAGTTTTTTCATGCCGTTCTGGCCAAAGATAATGTCACGGCCTCAGAGCTGAGAGTTTCAGATTCGAAACCCAATTACACCGAAGAACCGTCGTATAAACGGGCCTGGCGCATTCTAAATCCATCGGAGGTAAACGTCCTCCCGTTCCTGTGGTGTGGCAGTTTGGAGAGGGGGTTCCAACTCAGGTGTCATCTTCGCCATCTGACAGCGGTTTAAAGTTACGAGGTAAGTCCCCAAATAGCCCTAATGTTGCTTTAAAACGGAAAGTCAATATAACTATACTAAATTCTTAATTTTTTTGTCATCGAATCTTTTAAAAGAAAATAATATCCGATAAAAGGTTTTCATGTCTAAAATTTTATAAGAGATTATTTATGCAAAGAAATATGTGTATTAATTTTAATGTGATAAATAAATAAACCATAAAATTAAGCTACAATTAAAATTTTGTTAAATCAAAGTGAAAACATCACTCATTTCCTCAAAGAAAAAGGCGTTTAGCAACTTATTAGTCTCTTCGATTAAATAGTATAAAATTGCTCTCAAATCAGCCAATATTATTTTTTATATGGATTCTCCCTTGATGCATATTCTGCATTAAGGACATGATCTTAACAGGATTTAATGCCGTTTTTTAAAGCTCTAGAACCAGAATTTTTGCTAAACCGAAATTATCAAAATAAAAATTATCCTGAAAATTTTCAGAGAAAAATTCAATTACATTTTAATTTCTGTAAATATTTCATCAATTTTATAGAAAAATTTGCTCACTTATTTCGAATGAATTATGAATGACCATTTTAAAGCCTGTCATTTTATCAATTCAGAATAATCTTGAATCAAACTAATTAATGTGTAAAATGTTTTGTAAATGGATCGTTTACGTTCGTATTTCAAAACGTATAAAAGAATTGTGGAACTAATAGCATACTTAACATCCGTTTCATCATAACCTTAATGTTCAGTTTTTTAATAAAATATATTCCATTTAAAAGATTAACATAAATTAAACTGATTTGTCATATGATTTCAGTAACTAGAATTGGTGACCAGCTTGTTCGTCAAAATTATTGACTTTTTAGGCTTTTAAACGATTAATATGGAATGCATTATGTTAAAGATTTCTCTGCATTATTTCATACGACTTTTGGTCATTTAATTAGTTTAATGCAAATTACTACGGATGCGTGCATCCTACGAAACAAGAGCGAAAGTGAAAATCCTTCTCTGGAGTTAATACCCAGAGAACAAAACACTCAATTATAATTATTTTAATTAAGATATTAATATCTTAAAAGCCCATAATTGAATATTTTGATGAATAAGCTTGAATTTCTTCAAAACATTCAAAACTTTTCGAATGAAATTCTATTTTTCAAATCATTAAAATTAAATGAAGAATTGTAAAGAAATAAAATAGATATCATTAAAAAATAATTTTGAGTTTTATTGCAAGTTCTGTTTCTATGCGACGATAGCTTTTGAAGATATGAATGTTAATTTCTGTTGACATAGCGTTTGTCCAAACAGCAATGACTATTTTCATGTTCAATTAAACTATCTTTTCCGTTTTTGTTTCTGTTTCTGTCTTCTCGATTTGGAGTTTTTGGTGATATGGCAATTTCTGTGCCGATAATTTATATTAAAATTATGCATCATAATAAAATAGGTAATCGCGATAGTAAATTAAGGGCAACTGTAAAAATGGTTAACGAATCAATCAGAAAGGTTTATACGGATGTTTATTTACATTTGAAGGTTATCATTCGACATTAAGTAATAAAAGCGATTTCTATGCCATGTACAATAGCATTTTATGTAAATAGACTATTCTATAGTTTTCTCGAAGAAGTGAGGAAAAAATATTTAGATTAATATCTTAAAGAAATGCTTCTGGTGAAACTAACAAAATGGATCAAGTATCAATGAATAAAAAAAGAAGGGTTTTTTATCGATTAAATATATCACCGATAAAAACAATATTAATAATAAAAGATCGCCATTTTACATTGGTATAATCGAATATTTACTTTTCAGAAAAAGCGTATTATTCTTAAAATTGTAAGTAAAGTTTCGATTATATTTGTTCAAAAAAAATTGAAATTGAGCCTTTACTTAATGTCAGAAAAGGGCTTTAATATGAAAAAGATAAAAATTTTGCACAGTTATTTTTATTAATGGATTTTATTTTTGTGAATTTTTATACTAAATCGTGAGCTTTTGTAATGTTCTTATTGTAAAGAATTAATCAAGATTATAAAAATTAGAAACATTAGAAGTTATCCAAAAAAATTTATGACACTTTGCTATGCGAAAGGTATTTTTTACTATCAAAAAATTGAATAAAATTGAATGTATTGAATGTGTATAAATGTATTGAATTTGTATAAACTTTTGTATAGAAATAATTTAAATGCAGCCAAATTTACAGAATACTTTTTATATAAAATAATACATTACAAAAGTGTCTAATCTGAGATTCATTTGAAATTTACATTCTTATGACATTGAAAGATGTTGAACTCACATAAAATAACATTTTCTATTGTTTTCGGTTCAAATTTAAGAAAAAAAATTTAAATTTCATTTTGACATCGCATCTAAAATTTATTTCAAAGCAATATTTAAAAATTCTATGAGAATAATAGGGTCATTTTGTGGATATCAATAAAAAGCTCCATTTTCTTTAAGAAAAAAGGCTAAGATGAGGCTGAATCAACCTATCCTGTTGATGAAAAAAAACTGAATTTGCTTGTCAGTCTTAATTTGAAGTTACTCTTTTTTTTTCTTTTAAATCGAAAAAAATATCGTACTGAGCCTGATACAATTTTTTATTCTTCTATGAATTGGATAAAGCCTCTTAGCAAAGTTATTTCCTTCAAAATTCAAACTTTTTTGAGGTAATTTTTTTTCTCCTATAATGTATTATGAGTTTCAAACATTTGAGCCTTCGGCAGTAGTTTTTGATATTTTAGATTTTTTTCTTTACGTTCAAATAGAAATAAATAAGTTCAACTCATGAAGTTAGGTCTGCTCATCTTTGCCATTTTTGTTTAATTGAATTTAAATTCAATAGAAATAATTTTAAATACTCAATTAGCTTCACTGGTTCTTAGAAAAGTGATATTTCTTAAAATTTTAAATTTTCAAGTGAAAATCAAATACGAAACAATAAAAAAATCTTTTCTTAACTCTAATCATTCATTTTTTTTTTCAAATTACCACAACCACCGACATTTCAGATTCAAATAAGAGTTGCAATGTTCCTTTCGACTATCTTCAGTGAATTATTGACAAAAACCTTCAAGTAAATAAAAATTTTATTTTCCAAAATTTCTACGATTCTAAATTTGGGAAACTTTAATAAATAAATTTTTGACTTATTTGCAAAAATAGAATTTTGGAATTCATTTTTCATTTATTTCCTAATGAGATTACACTTTTGTAATTGAGCTGTAAATTTTGTTTATCTGTTGAGCTGTGTGCTCTTTTCAAAAATGCACTATATTTACATTTTCAGAATTTAATTAGTTATAAGTAATTAATTAAATTAAATTTTGATTCCGCATCAGTGTCATCAACATATATTCAGAATGAGAAACAACAGATATTGAAAATGTTCTGCTTATTTCCAGTAATAATATTTTTAAATCATTTTTTATTTTACAAATAACAAAAGGTAATCGTATCGTACATCATTTTTTATAATGCTGCTGTGATTCTGGACTAAAACGTTTGAATAAGATATGTGTAGATAATTTTTTGTACAGTTTTTGAAATTTCATCTAATAAATGCATATTAGCATTGGAAAAAGGGCATATTTCCAAATAACCTTAAAAAGTCATATGAAAATATTTTTAACTTCTTTATAATCTTATTTATATGTATGATGAGCGATTAGTTGCTCATTTTTATCCCATAGTTATTCTTATCATTTCCTGTATACAAGAATTGAATGCTTTCCAGACAAGCAGTTTAGAGAGGATACCATCATATGAGCACGTTTTAAAATAATCTTCAGACTTTTTTCAAAATATTGAAAATAAATTGAAAGGTTTCAGTTTTCAGATGTGTTTAGATGTTTAGAAAGTCGATATATTCCAGAAACTATATTAATTGGATTAGAGAATCACAAAATTCTTGCTTATGAGAATTAAAATTGGGAAAAGAAGAATAAGCATATTTTTCAATCTAAGCATTTTTCTACGGAATGTAGTCAAAAATATTTCAATATTCTCCAAGCTATTTATTTAGATTTGATTACTATGATAAAAACTAAAATAATTTAATTAAAAAACATATTTCATGAAAGTAATTGAAAAAAAGCTCGAAGAAAAGGATTTTTAATTTAGCTGTTTCTCAACAACGAGTTGCAATCATCTGTAAATTATTTTTCTTGCGACATGTAGATTTGAGGGTGAAATTGAAGGTGTTTCTCACAGAAACTTTACTTATCAGAATTTGTATATTTACCCAGTCATCCAATCATGAGAAAGGTTGAAACTTAAAGTGCATCAATATATACTTCAGAACCTCAAGCTATGTGTATATACTGACTTTCTTTCAAGAAATCTTGCTTTAAAACTGATTTACGTAAACAAAGCTATTTTCGAGAATCATTCAATGCTCCTATAATGATCAGCTAACAGCTTAAAAGCATTTCCTAATAACTTTCTGGGCTTTTAGAATTCAAAATGCCCTTTTCTTTTCAGACGCCTCACAGGGTTTATAGGATCTCTGCAAATAGCCAGTCACAAAGATAGATCCATACGAAACAGAAGAGTCACGTGATATTAGACGTCACATCGACAGATGCCTGATCTGTATAAAATTAGATCCGCAATTCAAATTCAACGTCTAAGAAAAATCTTTATGTTACAAAGTAAGTCATATGATTTCGTATTATGTTATATTATATCTCCTTTATTTGAATTTGATAAATATAGACTTTCCTTTTAGATAATTTTCATGCTAATGCTGTCATGCCGTTTGAATTTATTTCTGGACAGCAACTTGATACATTCAGTTTTAAATATCAAATATTCCATTGTCAGTTTTTTTTTATTGATTTTCCTTTCTTAATGCTGATTTTCCTCTTATTTCTAAAAACAAATAGGATGTCAATAAATAAGCAGGAAATAATTAAACCTATCGTGAATTTTAATACTGGGTTCAAAATAACAAAGTTCATTCATATTTATCCTGAATCATTTTCTTCCATGCGTTTATTTGAGGGGGATGGTATCTTTCCCGTTAGAGATGAATCCAGAAACTTTAATAAACTACCTCACTTAGGGAAGGAAATGAACTGGCAGGGACCTTTGCTCATACTGAATAGCAAATATTTAAGGGAGTTGTTTAAATACCCATCTTTGTCACTTATTTGCATTTCACTCCATTTTTAATATTACAGGAAGTTGACTTCTGCAGAGAAATGCAAAAAATATTCAGCTTAGCCTTCCTTTGGATATATATGATTTCTGCTTCTTGCGAGCTGCAACAGGTGAGTTTGAAAAAGTTCTCTTTCACGGCTTTTACATAAAGAAAAATTGCTGCTAAGCATCCTCAACTGTTTTATATTTCCTAAACAAACCAAAGAATAGTCATTATTTTATCTACTTGAAATAATACTCAAATGCTTCTTATATTTTGAATATCGACCTTCTTTGGTTAATTCTTCTAGAAAAAACAATACAGAGTACCCTATTTCTTTGCAAATTCTTTTTCAAGTTTTTTCAAAAACTTTATTTATTTCTTTATGATTTAAGGCAATAAAGACCTTCTATAAGTACTTTTGGTATTAAGAGAATATTTTCATATTTAGAAGAATATTTTTGTTTTATTTTGAAATGGATAGCGAAGGCAAAAGAAATCCTATCAGACAACGAAACCAATTTTCAGAATTTTTTAATTTAATTGATCATTTACACCAAGTAATTGGGAGAACAAAAATAAGATAAGGAATATTTAATAAAATAATAAATTATCAAAAGCAAATATTTGAACTCATTTTTGAAAAAAAAATTAATTCTGAAAAACGCATATATAGCTTTTTGTAAAGCATAAAATGCTTTTATTTTCAATGTATTCGTCTTAAAAATTCGGATGATCATGATGCATCTGAATTTGATGTCGCAAAGATCTCTTAATCGAAGTCGGATATCAAAAAATCGATGAAATATCAGTTGAAATTATTTTATTTTGATATTTATCAGTATTATTAAAAAGTTTTATACATTTTATGAATTATATCCAAGAACTGATTTTATTAGTGGCGATATAAATAAAAATTTCTTTCCCACTAAAATCGGAATATAATTTAATACTAGAGTGCCCTAAACTGTTTGAGATCTGATGAAAAATGTTTTTGAACTCAGAACAAATGAGAAATAAATAGAATACCTCTATATTTCATGCTAAATAAAATATATAGAAAGAATTTCATTTGCTAGAAAAGATAATAGTTATTAATTGATAAATAAGCTTCGAAAGTTTATTTATCAATTAATTGATTAGTTTTATTAAATTTGATCAAATATTAAAAGCACTGCCAGGTATCGAGAAAATTACTTCAAGATTTCTGAGTATTTTCAGTATTAAATTATTAAGATTAAAAAATAGAAAATCCTTAAATGGATGCAATGAGTTCCATTAACGAGTAGGTAATACTCACAGTATTATATGCTTATATGATGTATCTTTGAAATGATGAACCATTTTCGCGTATTTTTCCTAGAATGCGGATGACAAACAAAAGCTTCCTGACTTTGAGAAACGAGTGTTTTGCAACGCCTTTACGGGATGTGGCTCTTACCATACGAAGAGGTCACAAAGCTTAGGAAGCTCAAGAAATCCTGCCCATATCAAACGAAACCGTCCTGATGCTTTGTTTTTCAATCTATTTGATGCGTTCCCACTTTATGAGAAGGAGTAAGTAATTTAAATTTTTCCAAAAGCAATCAATAAAAAATATTTAGTGATATTCCTAAATAACTTTCTTAATTAATTTGTAAAATTTTTAGTTTTTTTACCAAAATTTAGAAGAGATTTAGAAGGACGATAAAAAAAAACAACGTGACGTATGATAGAGAAACAATTGTCTTTTCTTATTCCAACACATTTTTCTTTTTTCTCAGATTCATATATGATAAAGAGACAGTTCTTCTGTCTTCTAAATAAAATTTTCTTTTGTCTCGATTTCACTGGTTTCATGGAAAATGGTAAATCAAATTTTCGATTCGAACCGTTATTTTACACTCCCTTTCGTTCGAACCTTTTCGCTAGAACTTCAGTTCTATCCTAAATTTCATTTAATTTACTTAACATCATAACATTAGTACCATTAGTACCATTATGACTAAATTTTACTGATTTTTAGCATTACTTAATTTTACTTCAATTATTCATTTGAGACTCTTTATGTCATTTAAATATATACAGAAGACAGTAATTCAAAAGAAACACTACATAGTATGACGTAGGCTTCAAAATTATCCTTGTTAGATTTTTTTTTTCATTTTCATTCTAAACGAAGATTAATTTTTTTCATAGTTTTGGCAAAATGTAAAAAAATTTTGAGTTTGTTCAACTCAACAGAGATTTTTTTTTTCTTCTCCAACATTTCGTTTTGAAAAATTTCTTCTCATCCTAAAATACAAGGATGAAGAACTTTTCCTGTTAACATCTGTTATTTTCAATAATTTTTACTTATTTTTTTACTTTACAGTTTAACTAACAACTAAACGGTTAATTACTTCTGATTATTAAAAAATTGATTCTGAGGAGTGGCAAGAATTGAAACATTTTTTTGTGAAATAGTTATTTAAAAAATTTGATTAAGAATAAATTGTTTCGCATTTAACATCAGCGTATCAATATCTCATTGTAAAAAAATTAAATTATTATTTTAAAATCATATCACGATAACTTTTTGATAAGATAGTATCTTGTACATTAGATTGCTACCGTAAGTTTAGATTTTTTTCCCATTTAGATGCGCATTTCCTGCTGCAATTAAAACTTGTTTATAAATTAAAAGTTAACCCTTTTGTATTTTATTTCGTTGTTTATGCTTTCCATGCTCCTGAAAAATTTTAGTTATCTTTTCTTATTTGACAGTCATCAATGAGATGATTTCTCCTTCAGTTGTATATATCATTGATTCATTTGATATTTGCATAGGAATTAAGTTATTGGTTTGATTCCAGTTTAAGTTTCACTTCTTCCAAAGCTTTAGTAGAGTATTTTTTTGTTATTCTATTTTTAGATAAGCAAAGATATAGTATTTCTTTACTGCAATAAAGTGTAGTTCATTTTCTTCCTTTTACTTGTTCTCAGAAAAATTAGCTTCATCATTTTGAAAATCTTACTATTGATCTATTATTCTAACATCATTTTTCCTTTGAGAGAAAAATAATATTCTTTGGAGATTTTGTCTTATGCACTTATTTTCTTTAATTAGAATAAACATTCATTTTATAATTAAATTAATGATACATAATAATGCAATTTGGAGCTGTGCATGACAAAAATAAATGTTAAGGGAATCTCTCTCTCTCTCTCTCTCTTTTGAAAGTCAATCTGACTAAAATATCTTTAATAGTTCAGCGCAAGGACCAAAATCATTCATTTCATTAGATTTAAAACATAATGCATGAACATTTAACTCAAGCACTAGTATAGTTCTTGTTTACTATTCTTTAAATGTACAATTATTTCACTTCCTAATTTTTTATGACAATCAAGCCTTCACTTACCAAATATTAATTAATTAGGTGAGCTTAAAGTTTGAAGATGATATTAAATTAAAAGTAGTTAAAAAATAGAAAAATCAGCTAATATCTACAGGAGGCTGGTTCTTAATTTAATAAATGTATTGTAAAAATAGAGAAATAATTAGTTGTACTCACCAATTTTAAATATTTTATCTACTTTTCAAAGATACGAAAATCGCGCAAGGATTTTCTTCCATTTCTACTTGATGGTGACTCAAACCTTTCTCTCCTTTCCAGTTTACAACAAGATTCATCTAATAAGATTGAGATTACTTTAGTCTTACAATTTTGTAAACAATCAAACAAGTAATATATATTTTTAAAAATTCAAATAAATTCCTACTAAGGTCAACAAAGATTTTTTTTTATTTTAGTTACATTTTAGAAAATAATTACAATTGCTGTTGCTGTCTGCGCGGAAGGAGGGGTGCAGTAGCTTCTGTGGGTATAAACCCCTGAGCACCCGAGGACAGGAGTCTGACTTCTAGCTCTTTATGGGGTGGTCTTTATTCAGGCATTTCATTCATTCATCCATAGATTGTAATTTAGACAGAAACATAGAACGATAACCTCTGACACAGTACCCAAATGGTATTACTCTCCACATGGAGAACGTTGTGAACACGATATATTTAACGTCCACCACACAGACACACGGAGAGTCTTCGGCTGGTGGGTTCGAACTTGTAGCAAAAAGGATATGAATCCAATTCCCATACAACCATGCTATTCCGGCCTAATAATAACAATTACTATAAATAATTTATCAAAAATTATATTATTGTTGAATTTTCAACGCCAATTGAGGCAGCACAAACTGAGTGAATTTTCTGCGCTGGGGTAACGTAATACAGATTAGAAATTTTTAATCTTCTTTATTATTTTAATTCGAAAATAACTTCAAAATGAATCTGAAAAATCGATTAATTAACAATGCTTAGTTTTAAATGCATCAAACATTGAGAAAATAAACAGAATCGTTTGAAATCATCGTCCGAAAACATGTTAAGCTTAACCTCATTGGTCACAGGCCCTGTGAAAAAACAAACTGAATTCATTAATTATTTGGCTGTGGGGAAATGAAGATTTCTGGGGAGAAAGTTTTTAATTAAATAATAAAAAACTAACGAATTAATATTTGAAAAAAACTGTATTAACACACATTTATATATGTATATATATAATAGTTTGAATTGAACAAGACACCAAAACATATACATTTTTAAAATTATATGAGTAACTAAGTTACTTTGGATTCCATGTTTTTTTTTATTTCCGTCCCTCTTGAATGGTTTTAGAGATTCAAAAAAAGATTTTTGCTTTCCTTTTATGCTAAAAGACTGGCGAATTCTTTCCCCATCATGCCTAAGACTGTAAAATGAGACTTCGAACAAAGAAAGAAAAGACATGTCACCAATCGCACGAAACGTATCCATACTAAAAATAAACTTATCCCCTTTCCTTAACCAGCAGTAAAAATCTGAGTTCATAGCGGTACAGATGAAATTGCGTTTTTAATCCTGTGAAGAAGAGGAGGAATGTGTGAGAAAGGCAAATAGATCGATGTGAGTAACAACTCCCAGGCATTTTAAATCATTCACATTAAGCTTATTTTGTCTTTCTATTTACATAACAAATTGCATCAATATAACTCTTAAATATTTTTAAACAGTCGTTTTTGGGCATTTTTATAAAATACATTTCGATTAAAAAAGTTAATTAACATAAATTCATTTTCACTACATTGTCGACTTCTACATTTTTTATCCATTATCGCTACAGTTATCATTACACCTATTGACCTCAGTCTGGTTAAGGTCTTGTTTTAAAATTGTTTCTTTTTTTTTTTTTTCAATTCCTACTATAAGCTCACATTCTCCCTATAGATATATCTCTTGTTCAAATTTTCAATCATTATTAAAATACTTTTTATTCATCCAATAACGTTTAAGAAAATTTTTATAAACTTGTTGTGGATAACATTTGGTGTTAATACAGTTTTTCCAAATATTAATCCATTAATTTTTTATTAATTAATTAAAAACTTCCTCGCCAAAAATCTTCATTTCCCCGCCTCCAGATAAGTAACGAGTTCAGTTTGTCCCCCCCTACACACGAATAAGATTAGACCTAACATGTTTTCGGTCGATTATTTCAAAAAAATTCTGTCTATTTTCTTAATGATTGATGCATTTAAAATTAAAAATTTTTAATTAATCGATTTTTCGGATTCCTTTTGAAGTACTTTCGAATTAAAATAATACAGAATAAAGAAAATTAAAAAATTTTAATCTGTATTACGTTACCCCAACTGGCGTGATTTCTACTGGTGTTAGAAAATTCACGCATTTTGCGTTGCCACAATTGGCTTTTAATCCTCAATTGCCGTGGAAAATTTAATGCTAGCATAATTTTTTGATCAATTATCTATATTAACTGTAATGGGTAGGCTTAGATAGCCTGTTTGGTAGGGCGTTGGATTCGCATCCCTTGAGTTGGGAGTTCGAACCTGTCAGCCGAAGACTCTCCGTGTGTGGCCGACGTTAAATCTGTCGTGGTCATTAAGTTCTACATGAGGAGAGTAATACCACTGAGGATACTGGGTCACAGGTGATCATTCTTTGTTTCAGATCTAAATTACGATACGTGGATGAATGAGTTAAATGCATGAATAAAGTTCGCCTCGTAAAATGGGTTTTTGACGTATGTGACCTAGAAATCTGCCCTCAGTTACTCAGAGGTCCATACCCTCAGAAGCTACTGCACTCCTCCTTCCATTGTATATGGGAACGCGAGAACAACAATTGTAATTATTTAATAAAATTAACTTTTTTCTAATAACCTAAGTAGGAAAAATCTTTAAAAAATAGTGTTCATATTACTTGTTTTATCTAAACTAAAAATTTATCGAAATATTTTTGGTATTATTCATGGCATCTCCCTTCACCTCCCATTCTATATTTCCAGCTAAGATCACTAATATATTTGGGAAACAATAGTATCTAGTTTCCCAAGTATGTAATATGTCATATATATTTTCGTAATTTCCAGCCGGTATGAATGTCTCAGGAAATCTTCCCAGATAGTTTCTTTCTAGGGAAGCGATGAGAGTTAAATTAAGAGTTACCGTTATTAAGTTAAATCAAGAGTTATAAAGAGTTAGTTTCAATGTAATCTCAAGACAAGATATCAGAGTTACCCTGAATGCCATATGAACACATGCAGAAATCCAATTGTTTCCGAGTTCAACAAATCTTGCATAGCGACACTTCTGACATGTTTGTACTTTGAAGGATTTATTGTCTAAAGATGAAACTCTTTCGCAAGCGTATTTGTAAAATGATTATTTTCAGTTTTTACCTTTTATTAAACTGATATTTGGTAGACCTCCGATTTAAGTGTTTATTTGGAAACTATGCATATAATCTGATACGAGTTTCTATAGAGAATACCAGAGCTTCAAAAAGCAATAATATATATTTTTTGAAAAAACGAGAATATATTTTCAAACATTATTACCAGAAATGAAACTGTAATGACATTACTTTGCCAAACTTCTCTATGGTGAAAAAGCAAACACTTTGTTTTTAAAAATATTTAATCTCCAAGTACAATCTAACCAATCTTCTGAATTCGAAAAATGTTTCAACGTGAATAATTCTTAAAAGTATATGTACATGCTGAAGGGTAATAGCCTCGTACTTATTACAAGTTCAAGTTTCTGTGCACCAGAGAAATAATTTAGGTTAAAATGCTAATATATCTATCTAACTGTTACGTTTCGAGATTAGGAAACTCAATATGAATAAAATAAAATCACAATATTAAATCGAACAAAAAAGTTTAATTGATACTCAGGCATGCAACAGAAGTTTCATTTATGTCCTATGCTTAAAAGAATGGTGTACTTAACTTTTCTTTTTTAAGATAGAATTCTCATTTTTATAACATTATAACATTTCATTTTTATAACAAGATGGATATTTTATTCATTTCTTTTCCCCATCAAAGTTTATCTTGATTTGAACTGACGATTCTAAACCAAGCCATTCAATTTTTTTTCAGGTACTTTGAAAGGTAGAAAAAGGAGGTTATCGAGTTCTTTCACAATGTTTCTGTACAATGCAACGCCCTATGTAAAGTTCTATATCAGATAAAAAAAATAAAGAACTTGCTTGATCATTTTAATTATATGTCATGTCTAACATGAAAACAAAACTTTTGCAACTTGTAAAGAAGGCATCAGAATATTATTAGTTTTGTCTTCACAAATTTCTATTGAAATCTATTTCCTAAAAAACTATAAGAAATCATATTTTTCTTTGAAGTGTAACTCGAAAATTCTAAAAACTATTTACACTATATCCATAATTTACCTTATATCCATTAAAAAAAGAAAAGTAACTAAAGAATAATTTTCTTTGAAAATATAGCAGGAAGTAGAATAAAAAGAAAAGTAATTTATATTTAAGTTAATTTATTAATATAAAGTAACTCAGATATTAAAATCAGTAGTTTCAACCTAAAAATACATGCCAAACATCTTTGATCAAGATTTTGCTATAAATTCTCCATTGTGTGTCGAATGAAAGTTTTTTGGAAATTTCAAGCAATGATTCATATTTAAAACAAATTTGAAAAAAAAATATGACAAATGAAATAAGTAACTAATATATAAGCATGGTACGATGCTCCTGCATAGGCACAGCGGAACTGCTGTCTTCCTCATTTTGAGTTTTCAAAACTCTAAAGCAATTTATTTCTAATTCTAATTCACTATAATTTAAATGATGCTTTTTATTTAAAAGTATGTAGAAGTATTTAGTAAATTTCGAATTTTTATACAATTCAGTCTAAAATTCAAGTTTAAAAAGCAACAGTTTGTGGAAAAACCTTCATCATTTAACTTTTCTTAAAGAGCAATTGAAATTCTACAGTCATTATCTTTCTGAATCACATTGCTAATCATATATTATATAGGTACCCTATATTTGTGACTTGAAATTTTGGAAGAAAAAAATAGCTACATTGCATAAATGAGGTTAAAGACTACTTATTACAAATACTCTAAGAACATTCTAAGCATTAAAAAGTACTTTAAACAACTCTTCCTTATCATAATGTTACGTCTTCTATAAAGTGATTAGGAGTTGTAAATGAAACAGTTATAAATGATGTCACATTTATTCAAGATTGCAATACGAGCACAACAAAAGGTGAAAAACAGAATATACATGGATACTACTTTAAAAGATTCATTCATTTTTAAAACGCTATATATTCAAAAGTATTAAACGCACATATAAAACTAACATGACCACAAACTCGCCAACTTTTTTATATATTTTACAAATATTCTATGTGCGATCCGTAGGTCACAGGATACATGTTCAGATGGTAAGCGAATTCGCTTCTAGTTCATAGCAGCATCCTGGCAATGTTCATCATTACAGCATGGATCCTTTCCCTGTGTTCTTCTAATGTATTGGTAAGGAAAGTACATACACAAGGTCCTTATTATGCTCCATAAAGGGAAAAGTCATAGGACATTCCATTTATCTGGAGTCATGAGTCGTCATATTGCGAGATTCTGTAGCATTTTAACTCCACGTGAAACTTGGGGGGGGGATTGCAATTAATGCTAATTAGCTTTGAATATGTTGAAACTGTGGTTTGTTTCTACAATTGGCTGATGATTTCAGGTATTTTTTCTTTCAATTGAATGGAGCACCCCTTCATTAAAATATTCAAGACTGTCGATACTCAACAATGAATTTCCACTTTGTCGGATCGGGCGCATTGTGAAAGATGGTCTAGTTTAGTTACGTTAATCTCTCACGTTACCTGATTTAGCGACTGACTCGTAGTTTGCTCCTTTAGAGGCATACTAAGTACCCTGTGAATTTAATATGAATCATTCATTGCATGTTAACTGATAATTTTGAATCTAATATTTATAAAAATATTCAGCAAAATACGAAAAAAATATCAAACAACATGATTATTGCATTAATCGCATCAAAATTTAGAATTGTGTGTATTTATGTATACGATTAAACACACGCAATTACATCCATAAAAATATAAAAAAAGACTTATTAATTTTTTTTTCATTTCATATTTTCTCATTTTCATTGAGTACAAATCTGAGTGTTTATCTTTGGCGGACGTGATAATATTTATATTACACACACACACACAACTTATTTTGATATTTTCAGATATTTGCCGCATTTCATCATCAGGTGAAGGATGTGGCGTTGTGATTATATATTGCGAAAATTTACATTTTTCTTCAAGGTTTTGATTTTGGATAAGTCTCTTTTGTAATGCATTGTAGCGCGAGTAATAAATTCATCAATACAACCGTGGAAATTGAATTTCAAACTTTGTAGCTTAGTTAAAACATTGTCATTCTGTAGGCAAGAGATTCATAAAGGGTTGAACGCCTATCTCATTGGACACCTTGCTCTTTTTTTGGTCACTTCTTCTTACATATTTTCTCCACATCACATCATACTGGTTCATTGATGGCGTTTAAACTTCTTGTGAATGCGGGTTGTAAAAGAATCTCTCCTTTTGCTCCAATCAGATCTTGTATCGCTGGCATTCTGCATTAATTGATGTCATTCCCGATATCTTTCATCTAAATCATAGATAAAAAAAAATTCCACTGAAAATGAAAGATGAAAAATTCTTTAAGTTGCAAGTACTTCTGAGGAAGATAGGAATGAATTTCTATAGAAGGACTCACGCAAGCGAATTTTGTATAATTATTTATTTGACAAAGGTATGCATGGCGTATAAAAAAGAATTTTCTCAAATGCAGCTAGGAATTACAGCTCTTGTAAATGAGGCAATATTTAAACATTTAAGTAGCCAAAATATCAATGGTTGCTAAAAATTCTTGTCAGAATATAGAAAACTGAATATGAAAAAACTGTTTCATGTTAACTTATGATGCATTTTAAAATTATAAAATTTCATACTTTTTGCGGAATAAATTAAATTCTAATAGAATGCAAATTTCAGATTTAAATATGATTAAGGAAAATAGGAGTTCAAGGAATTTAAATTACATATTTAAAATATTGCTACAAACCTATAATTATGCTTCTTAGCACGAATTGTGTCGTCGAAAGAAAGGCCGTTTTACGATCACCCCTTTTGTGTACAGAGGGGGTGATCTCAGAGCTGTATGGCAAACTTGGCGACCAGTTAGTGTTGAATCTGGAGACAAAATGGATATTTCTGGAAATTTTGAGAATTTTAACGATCCGTCCAAATGCAAACTGAGATGCGCCCTGATTGGCCCTGAAGATTCTCGGCCCACCTCCCGGGAGCTATAGAAGGCTGGCAGTCTCAAGCTGTGATGTGAATTGAACAGGAAGCGGAGTTGGAGTAGAAGACAAGTAAGGCGTCTTCGAGAGGATTGTGAATCAACGGCAGAGTACTAGCGTTGTGAGGAGCTCAAGCGAGTACAGAACTGTTGTGTGCCGAGTCCTGATGTCTACTGTGGAAGCAGCGTCGTCTCTTGTGTGAAGTATCCAGTTTTGTGGTAGTAATTTGGCAGCTAAAGCGAAGAGACAGTGAGAACTCCAACCGTTTGGAGAGACCGTAGAGTGAAGCTTCAAGGATCCCCTCACCAGCTGGATTCTGCCTGGCCGCTTTGGATACTGTGGTCGATTTCTACTTGTTTGCTACTTCTACTGTTTGTTGAAGTGTTCTGCTGTGTGTTCATCTCGGCTGTACATATTTGTCACCTTTGTGTTAGTGTATTCGTGTCAAATAAACGTCGCTGTTGTTTTCTACTGAGGCCTGCTGATTATCTTCACACCATACACCCCCTATAAGCGAACCAGTGATTTTCGTAATAATATCATTCACAATAATTTTTAATGTCCTTATTTTATTGCAGATAGACAATTTCTCAAAGAGAAACAGCTTTTATGATTGATATCATATATTCTAATTTTGAAAAAAAAGCAAAATTTAATAAATGATAGAATAGAAAAAGTACAATATAATACATCATTTTTTCTAAATAACTACAATGATAATTACCTCAATAACAGTTTTAAACTCAGTAAAATATGCAATATCATTCAATTGGGCAATTGTGGGTAGTAGTAAAAGTAATTAAATGTGGATAAGAAATATATCTGAAATAGTTGAAAAATTGATTGCGAACTTATATTTCTAATTAAAATCAATTGCTTCCTATTTAAGATATGATATGATAGGTAGAGTTAAATGCGTTAATTCACTGCACAATACCCCATTCAGAAAGAAGCACGAACCTGTGATGGAAAAATCTTTTTAATAGAAAACCTGCAACAAAGAATAGAATTAATAATAAAAATCTAGATCCAGAAAAATAAAGTGTGAAAAATTGGCTGAATCTTAACAAGCTTATATATGTATATATACTGACTAGTCATAAACATTTACAAGCGTCTGAACATATATCTTTTTCCAAACAGAATTTCTGTTACTTCTTCCAAATAATATTCTTCCTAATGAATCAATTGAATAGAAATAAGTAGGTGCTGCACATATACAAATAATTTCACTATCTAATAATTAAACAATTCGATTAAAAAAAAGAAAGTATTTGGTTTAATATCATATGTCAAATTTTCGGACTGGACAGAATTCTCAAATACCAATAGGAATCCTAAAGTTGCGGATGTAAATCTCCTCTTCGATGGCGTTGATAATCTCTTCGTTTCACAAAACTTACAGTAATTGTTTCCCAAAAGCCATTTAATAAGCTCAAACTTCATGTCCGGAGTTAATGATAATTTCAGTATTGTGAATTCAGTATAGTACACCTATGACAAAATATACTTCTGCCAGAACTTCTGAATGAACACATTTCTGCCTTGAAGTGTGATTACATAAAAAAAGATCATTTCAAAAGTGATCCCTTTGATAACTGATGATGGCACCATATCGATAAAACGGACATCCGGCTGGGACATTAGAGTTACATTTCTCAGTAAAGAATTTTTTTATTCCGTTTGAAGAAGGGCCCAGTTGAGAAACTATAGATGTAATTGTGATAAGTTTGTATCTTTCCAGAAAATCGAAGAAAATTGCATGAAAGCCAATTATTATGCTGCAATATTTTCTGCACTATCGTTTTTGAAACGTTGAGTTTTGAACTTCTCATTCGCACAATAGCACGAGACGATAATAAAAAAAAGGTCAATTTCTCTGTAACTTGCGTAACATCTCATCCTTCCCGGTTACTAAATATCTCGTAATTTGAAATCATTGTACTTGTCTGTAAATATAACTCCTAGAAGGGTTCGTTAAAGTCGTTTGTGTTCTTCTGTAGCTAGATCAGCATTACGAAAACAGACAACAAAGGTCATAAAACGTGAATTTTTCAAACCTTTCTTTTTCACTACAACACATCGTTCTTTAGGTATTATAAGATCACACACCTAATTACGAATTATATATATATATATATATATATATATATATATATATATATATATATTCTTTTTTGAGATTACACTCGTTTTATAGATATCTTAAATACTCAATTTCTCGTTTCTTTTCCTTTCTATATTAAGTCGAAATTGCAGTTCTCTGTCTTTTTAAATGAATTGATCAGCAAACATTTTGATCACAATGATTGTATGACGTACTACTAGACTAACAATTATGTGTGACAATTTTTCTGCATTGAATATAAATTTTCATTTTTAAAAGGAATTTTTCATCTAAATTTATGACAAGTCTCTCTAAAATTAAGAAGAAAAAAATGCATGACTGCAAATTTTGTTAATAGAAATGGGAACTGTTGTATGTGCATAGATGAATGGATTCTTAATTATTTTAATACTTGACATTTTTAGACTGTTTCTTGTTTATATCCGACCACCCCGCCACCACGGAAAGAAACAGAACCAACAATAACACTTTTGCATTAGGGGAGACTTATAAATATTTTATAGTTTTGAGTTTTTATTATGAAACTGAATAGAAGTCCAAGCGGTTTTATATAGATAATCACCTCATTTAGTGAAATATATAAAGCATAGATAAAGCATGAAAATAGAAATTATAAATTTCTAAAATATGTTTTCTAGATATTTGAAAAATTGCGTATAATCAATTCAAGTAATTTTACTATCGAAAAAAAAATTGTGAATTTGCATGATATTTCAAATAAGAACAACATTTTTAATTAATCAAAAGAATTATATAACTGTTAATAGTGAATCAAGGGAGACGAGAGTTTTGAAATTTCGTGTGGAAACTTGTGTGCTACAAAAAAAGGACGAAATGCCTCATAAAAATACTAATTAAAGATGCATGAAAGAGTAATTGGAAATTTGAACCATTGACAACCCCAACGAGTAGCATTCAAAGTTCTGAATTACCCTGAAGATTAAATATGTCCCTTTAAGACTGTGGTAGAAGATTCAAATTAAAATATACGTTACCTAACGACCACTATTAGATCATCGTGGGTCAAAGTTTATTATAAAAGCCATTTATTAAAGCATAATAGTGCCCTTTTCTCTCTTTTAAAATATCTAAGCAGACAAGATTGTTCGTTAATTAGTAAAAATTGTAAAATATATGCATTTATAGAGTTGACACGAAAATATGTACTATCAATTGACACTTCAGCAGTTGAAGTGTTTGCAGCAAAAAGAAGGTAGCTCCAATTATTTAAGTTTGCGGAAAGCCGTATAAAACGTTTGAAAATTCTAAATTCGAGTTGTGTGAAGATTTTCTTTTTGATCAATCTTCTTAATCATTCCTACATATTATTACAGTATTTTCACACAAAAATATATTTCCCAGATGACTTAGCACATGTTAGAATAGTGGAGCTTCTTCTTTCTTGCAATCAGATAGCGTGTCTACCTATATGAAAAATATTTCACAATAAAATCGCGGTTTAGTATTATATAATTTCATTTAAGGTAAAATAACAAAATGTATATACATTTTGGCTTTAAAAACAAACAAAAAATTATATTCCCAATAATCATCACACTTCCCCCTTTGTAACGTCTCTTTTGCTGCGTCATCGAGTTGTAGGCCATCGTAGAACTACATGTCTTATTTGTGGAACGTATTTGCCAGGTAGCTATATTTATCTTCATATTTTGGGCTCTTAAGTGGAAGGGAGTCGAAGTAAGATGGCTGAATCTTGTTTAGTATCAATGGACTAATGTTTTGGATGTTGAATATTCTTACAGTCTTGTTAAAGAGAAGTCCAACACTCTCTCTGCATAATATGTTTCCTGTATTAATTTGGAATTTTTCATAAGTAAAAACTCTATAATTCGTTATAAAATACTTTTGTTACCATCAGAAATGATACAAGAAAATTTCAGGAAGATACCTTCTAAAGGGTCAGCGAAGTTGAAAATCATTCCTTGGGTAATTTGTGAAAAGTTTGTTGTTATTAAACAACAAATTTTTCACTTGTCTTCTCTATGATAACAATATATTCACAGGGTAGAAAAACTCTTTCTACTTTTCTTGTACATTTTCCAATGTTTCCGAATGCACGATCGATAGAGGAAAGTGGCGATAGCCCCAGGAGCTACCTCTATATTGCAACAAATTAATGAAACACACAGCTCCATCGTTTGAGGAACAAGAGAACTAACGATTGGAGCTGCATTTTTCTGACACGAAACGAATAAGTTTTTTCTTTTGTTTCTGTCTCCACATGATATTACATGTAACTCCAAATTCCCCAAGGTTGTAGTAGCACCCTTCTTTGCTGCGAACTCTTTAATTTGCGATGAAGCTTTTAAATAAAATACCATAGTAGTTTATACAATATTTTTTTTTGAAACATCCCTGAATTTACATGCAAAAAAAAGTCCACCACGAATTGGGGAATAACGTATTTCGACAATTTACATAGCTAAATGCTTATAAAACAATTGCATTTTTTTAAAATAATTGAAATTATAAATATCAGGAAAAAATACTGCTCTAGTGAAAAGGCTAATGCTTACACACTGAAGCATCTAATAAATTTATTATTAGTAAGGAGATTAACCTATGTATTAAATCTCTGAATAAAAATAACTCGAAAAACTAACATATGTACTTGAAAAAACTAACTAAAATTAAAATAAAAGAATTAATTATTATTTGAGAATATTTTTATTTTCATCCACCGGAGGAAAAAAATATGCCTAATGAATACATGTTCAATCATAAAGACGGAATAAGGTCGAAAAAAATTCTCTCTCTTCTCCATTTTTTAAAAATTTATTACTATTATTGAAACTTGCTCTATTCCTCCAAGAATATTAGGGACAATATTTACACAAGTTATTGTACAGAATTTCGGTCATAGGTAAATGTTTTTCGATAATCTGAACTTATTTTTAGAAGTCCATGACTTAAATGTATTTTTTTAAACGTCAGCATTAAAGATGATTGTTTAATTATATAGCTAGCAGTTTATCCTTATATTATTTAAGAAAATAAAAACAAATGGCTAAAAAGTATGAATTCAGATCATTCACTAAAGACAAGCATAAGCGATTTGGTTAATCTAAAATTACGTAGAACAATGTAAAACAAATTTTAACCTTTAGTTCTTCCGAAATGTTTTCAATAGCATTTTACAAAACATTCAAAATTATTTCTTACGTGATATCAATGAAGCGTTCGTAATGGAATACACACCTTATCACAAAACAGTGTTTTTTCAATGAAAAAATTAACTTCGATTTGTTAAATAAAGCGAACATTAAACCAAATAAAATCGGGAATGAAGAAGTTGGGACTTTGATCAATAGATGGAGGCACAAGCTATCTTCCTGGAATTAAAATAATAGACTTGCTAAATATTGCGTGAAATGCCTTTCAAACAAAGTCAAAATGTGGGATCAATTAAAGTAATTAGGAAGGAATTTTTCGGATCTTAACTTTTTTTTCAATTTGAAATAATTAGAGAAGAATATTTTATATGAGAGTATTATTAGTGACGTTTTTCAGCTAACACATTGTTGACGGTAAACTCGTGCCGCGAGATCTATGAGGGCCACAAAATCTATTCGGACGTATAACATAGTAATAAGTCGTAATAGTAATTGTTCACGGTCTCCTTTTCGGTCTGATTCACCGAATTTTCTTTTTTTTTACTTTTAAAAATAATTGAACAAAAAAAAATGAAATGTTGCAGGTGAGGGGAGAAAGACTGACGGAAATCGTAAAAAATGTATCTCGAAGTAATTTCGAAAATCTTATTATTCAAGGAGTTTCTAATATATAAATAAGACCAATAAATGATATTAATAAATCAATAATCTATATATTTAAAATAGTAGAGGATAAAATTTACTGGTCACCAAATCTGAATGACTGGTTCAACATCAAGCACTAAATTCTTGAAAGACAAAGTTCTACAGATTCACCAGATTCTTTGGTATAATTTTATTTCATGAGCCAAAATATTGTATGCAGCATTTAACCAAATAATACATAGTTTTAATCCATCAATAGTATTTATGTAAATATCTCTGCTTGTATTATCTAATCCATAAAACTGAACTATAAAAACTCACTTTTACATAATTTTTTTAGTTATTTCTATATTTAACTGGAGCTCAAATTAAAAGAAATAATCATTAATTTGGAAAGAAAAATTCATTCACTAAATAAAATGATCAATTCAGTAATCGTAATTAAATTATGCTTAATTTTTTTTAATGATTGCTAATACTCAGATCCCTTTAAACAATTTTTTAAAAATAATCATGTAAGAATTTTTAATAGAGCATAGTTAAAAACTGAATAAATATTCATTGATTCATTACTTATTATTGATACCGTAATTGTTAAATATATAATATTGCTGAAATATAGATTATAAAATGCATTAAAACTTCCATAAATAATCATGCAAGAATATATTCTTGAAATCGAGAAATTAATTTTATTAATCTACAAATAAACATATTAAAAATTAATGATACTTATGACATATTTCTCTGATAAATTTAAGTAAGAAATAAACTACTACAATTAGTTTGGTTTTGTCCTTTTTTTTATTGTGAATTTCCTTTGATCAGTGATATTTTTGTTTACTGGCAATTTGGATGTTTCAGGTTATGAGTTTCATAAATTTGCAGCACTATGACAGATTAAGTAAAATCTATTCTCTTATATTATATATATATATATATATATATATATATATATATATATATATATATATTCCTCCAGTTTATTTTTATGGCACAAGGAAATCAACCAATCTTTTTCAAACAAATTAATAAATGTTGCAATCATTCACAAGAGGAAGAAGACAACATTACTTTATTCCTAATAATGATATGCAAATATGATTCTGTGAAACTATACAGCAATCTTAAGAAGCTATCATGAGCACATTTTATAGTTTTATAAAGCTCACAATTGATACATTTTATTTTTAATCACTCTAAACAACCTAGTTATGATGTGAAATTGCTAAAGTTTAGTTTAAGAATTGTGAAGTAGTAAAGAGCTGTGTATTATTTATTTTTTTTTTTAATATTTTTCTGTATATTGATTCATTTGTACTCCATTTACTTATTTATATAGCACTGTTAAACCAATAGAATTTGGCACTTGACATTTGGATACATTTCTATTTTCCCAAGTGTTATTGCTTCATTCACAACTCAGCATTAGTTTGTTACTTAACTATAGACTTATTATGATATTACATTCATTCTGCTTAACATGAAAAAAACTAATCTTATGTCTTCATTTCATCACATTTCAAAATATTATGTAAGGAAACTATAGGATGACCGTATTATTTGCCTATTTAGAGGCATTTACAATTAAAACTAATTAATAAACAGCATAAAGCCAAATTCTATTGAGGGCAAAAAAAATCATATGAAGACATAATGGTGCACCTGGAACCAAAACATTGTGATCCCAATGCTCATCTGGAACATTTTCAATATGATATTCTTCCATTTATACATATATAGAATGTAATCTGAGGGTTTGCATCCGAGTAACATGACCACAATACAAAAGCAATTGCTCTTCTATCGTAGATGCTATCAGGTTTATAAAGCTTTCACCACAATATATCACACTCTATTGGGATATATTAAGATAAATCTCGAACATTAATTTTGAATTAATTCAAATAATCTCAATAAAATCAGAATGCATATAAGAAAACAGATTCTTGAATAAAGACTTACCTAGAATACAATGAAAATTGCAATATATACTGTTACGTTTTTAGTGTAGCGGGTTCGGATTGAATGGACTTTATTTGAGGACAGCACAAACAAATTTATTTACAGCTATTTACAGGTATATACAGGATGACTTGAAAAAGTAAAACTTCAGAAAACACAATCTAGCAATAATCCGTCACTTACAGCGTAAATGCAAGCCTTACGCACAATAAACACATTTTGCAAAACAGCTATAGTATAGCACAGCAACAGTAAATCACAGCGAGCTCAATAGCACAGCGTTAACAGCAAACGCAAACACAGCTCACTAATAACAAGTGAAAAGCTACAAGAAGCGAAACGCTTCTCTTCCCCAAAGAGAGATCCACTCTCAACGAATTCACTCACTGACTCCTTTTTCGGCAACCCTTCCCTTATATAGCCGGACCCGCGTCGCGAGAAGAAACGCGACGCAGCCAGACTTGTCTCGGGGTTACCAGAATATTCCTCGCGCCAAGTCAACTCGGCTGGCGCGAAGCACCTTGTGAAGCGCCGCCAACGTTTTCACCTCTGGCGAGCGTTCGCCCGCTTGTAACATTGCCCCCTCCTCAAGGACTGCACGTCCCGGGCAGTACAGACCCCGAGCAGAAGACACTCAATGGTTACAATAACATAGACACAAAGTTCCAGACATAAACATTTAAAAATAATTAGCATAAAGACACTATTTACAAATATGCATGTCATATTTCATAAATGAGGAAACCATGGTTTCATCTAAGTAGTTACCATAATAAGGGGACAAGTTACCATAATAAGGGGCTAGCCGTTCGTAATGTACTACTCTTGGTTTTGAGTTCGGTGACTTCCTTATTCGAACCACGACGTCATTCAATCTTTTCAGGACTGTATAAGGGCCTTCCCAGGAAGACTGCAGCTTCGGAGAGAGTATCTTTCGTCGAATCCGTACCAGAACCATACCTTGTCACCTTCCTTGAATTCATATCCGGTAGCTTTAGTGTCGTACCTTTTCTTCATCTTCTCCGTCGCTATGCTGATCCGGTCTCGGGCAAATCTGTGTACGTCTTCTAAACGGACCTGGAGGTCTTGAACATGATATACAGGCGAAGAAGGCGTATCCGGTGGACACCCGAACTGAGGATCACAGGGCAGTCGGAGTTCTTTTCTGTTTCCACTATCCCTCCTAGGGAGAGGTCCCAAGATGTCAGAGGCTTGTCTTTCAAATGGTGCACCTACATTATACTGCTGTAACTTGCCACGGCTGCGTGTTTTTGGTCTTTTACGGGCGTTACAGACATCACATGTTCTACACCATTCTCGAACATCATCTTTCATGTTGTTCCAATAGAAAAGCTCTCGAACTTTACGAGTTGTCTTCATGACTCCGAAATGACCTCCTGCAGGACCGCTGTGTAACTCCTTCAGAACTTGGTGTATCCTTGATCGGGGAAGTACAAGTTGCCACTTAACTGACTTCCCATCTTCGGACTCCCATTTTCTATACAAGATGCCATTTCTCATTTTGAATGAATCCCAGAGAACCCAATAACGCTTAGTTCCAGTACTGAGGCTTGAACTGTCCTGCAATTCAGGTCTTGAATTGCTTGATTGCATAAACTCTATAATCGGTTTAATGTCAGGATCATTTCTTTGTTCCTTGCGAACCTCCTCATCACTCCAGGAATCAGATTGAGGTGGAGTGGCTCCTGCGATTTGGCGCACAGTTGATGTATCAATCCCATATTTCTTTTCCGCAGAGGAGCAGTTGCGACAACCCTCAGATCAGGGTTTTCTTGACAAGGCGTCACCATTTCCTCCTCCAGATCCCAAATGGAAAAGAGTCACGACTTCTGATGTGGAGTGTAGGAAGTTATTTTTAAAGTCAATAACGAAGTCATACTTCTTCAGAAAGTCCATACCAAGTATGAAATCATCTGTAATATCCGCTACGTAGACGACATGGTCAAAAGTAGCATCCCCAAATCTAATTTCAATATTCATTTTTCCGATAATTGGGATTATGTCACCAATGACCGTTTCGAGGGTGACGCAGGACGGTGTCCAGAGAATTTTCCTCCCAAGTCGTTCTGCAACATCTCTACGCATGATGGTTACGTTGGCTCCTGTGTCAACGATCATTCGGCAGGGAATTCCGTTGACGAAGGCATTAACAAATACACCATTTTCACCACCGCCTCTTGAAGATATCTGTAAAACTCTCAAGTGGTTTTCCTGGTTGCTTCTAGAAGAGTCTTTAACCCGTTTTTCAAAGCGGACTGAGCAGTTCCTTTGAACATGGCCCTCTTCGCCGCATTTCCAACATTTAACAGTTCTCTGGCCATGTTTGTTGGACCTTTCACCTCTTTTCCGGATAAACTGGAAAATTGTTTTCATCATTTCGAATAGATTTTGCAGCGAAGGATCCGATGCATCTTGAACCGTAGCACCTCTAACTGAATGGCGATCCATCCTTGCAGCTTGTTGCGCTTTCAACTTTCATGGAATAAACCAAAGCTGCTTTTAAATCCTTCAATTCAGCCATTCGCAGGGACATTTGTATTTCTGGATCCCTCACACCATCAATGAAATACTGCAGGGCTAGAGTTTCCCGTACCTCGGCAGGACAGTCGGAGAAGGCAAGATAAGAGGGCCTCGCCACATCTGCTGCAAGCTCTTGCAGACTTTCGTTCGATCGTTGCTGCCGAGTCTTTAATTGAAGACGGCTATAGTCCTTGAGGCATATTTCTCCGAAGCGCAACTCCAGTGCGTTTGAAAGAGCATCAAAGTCCAGATGTTGATCTTCGGGAACAGTTCTTAAAATATCAGCAGCATCAGCCCGTAGTGATGCAACCAGTTGACGAGCCTTCGTGACTGGATCCCATCCATTAGCTTCTGCGACGATGGAGAATTGAGTTTTGTAGACTTGCCAAGATGTTTTTCCGTCGTAAGTGGACACTTTAATGCTTGATTTAGGAATAACAGGCACAGGTTGAGTTATTTCAGGCTCTCGAACATTCGAGAATCGGTTTTCAGATTTTACCTGTAAACCTTCCATTTTCTTCAATTTTTCCTCAACTTTCCTCTCCATTTCCTGTTCAAAGTTGTTCAATCTTTCGTCCACCTTTTCAAACTTCTCTTCAAAACTACGGAGTTTTTCAATATTCTGCTCACAGCTCTGCTGAATACTGCGAATGTTTGTATCGTTCTCTTGAACCTTTTCTGCTAAAGCATCTACTTTGAAGTTGATTGCTTCAACGATATTAGCTTGACCTTGTTCTATCTTCTCCATCTTCTCTTGCCCTTGTTCTATCCCTCGTTCTATATTCTCCATCATCTCTTGGCCTTGTTCTATCTTCTTCTCCATTTCTTTAATGAAAGCAAAAAGCTGTTCGAATTTTGTTTTCTCTGCTTCCTCCATCGCTCTAGTTTTCACCATTCAATCCCACTTCTGACACCAGTTGTTACGTTTTTAGCGTAGCGGGATCGGATTGAATGGGCTTTATTTGAGGACAGCACAAACAAATTTATTTACAGCTATTTACAGGTATATACAGGATGACTTGAAAAAGTAAAATTTCAGAAAACACAATCTAGCAATAATCCGTCACTTACAGCGTAAATGCAAGTCTTACGCACAATAAACACATTTTGCAAAACAGCTATAGTATAGCACAGCAACAGTAAATCACAGCGAGCTCAATAGCACAGCGTTAACAGCAAACGCAAACACAGCTCACTAATAACAAGCGAAAAGCTACAAGTAAACGAAACGCTTCTCTTCCCCAAAGAGAGATCCACTCTCAACGAATTCACTCACTGACTCCTTTTACGGCAACCCTCCTGGAAAGGCTGCAGTAAATATCCTAAACTCACCTACAGATTCAACAGACCCACCTATGCAGAAATTGCCAGAAACCCGAATCCCAGAAACTACCTCAGAGAACAAGCCCAACAAGCTCCCGAAAACAACAGACCCGCCAAAATGCCTAACAACCAGAAGCCCGCTGTACAAGCCCCCAACCTCGACCTCGGAGAAATGAAGAACCTTATGGAAGTACTCAAAGAAATAAGAGCCCTAATACAAGATTTCCCCGGCCTCATTAAAGCAGCCAAGCTTGCCAAGCTAACTAATAATCCTGACGAGAAAAAGCTGATCATCCTGAACGCCCTAATAGATTGAATTTCCTCCAACTTCTTCATCTCCTCCATTCCGCTCATCCTGATTGGTCAATAGCTCTCTAACGCTCAATCCTTACTTTTGCAGCATCATCATCACCCAGATCTCTCCTCAGAAGCTCCCTTGACGTCACCACCCCACCACTCACCCCTACACAGCAGCCGCCCTCTGATTGGACGTCCTCTCTCCCTCCTCTCTGCTCTTCTTGCCACTTCTGCCTGGTCTCATTCTAGCTTCGGCATCCAGTTGCTCAACTTCTCTCATGTCAATCGAAGAGTGCAACGTATTCTAGACCGCAATGCCGCTAATCTCTTTCATCAAGACAGGGGATAAGCTCCTGACGGAGCTAGGTGCCCCAAGAACCATCAATTACGCGAGAAGAAACGCGACGCAGCCAGACTTGTCTCGGGGTTATCAGAATATTCCTCGCGCCAAGTCAACTCGGCTGGCGAGAAGCACCTTGTGAAGCGCCGCTAACATTTCCACCTGCGGCGCGCTTTTCGCCCGCTTGTAACAATACTTTTTTACTCAATATGCCGTTCTATTAAACTACTATGATATGAATGCCATTGTTTATCTTTTGTGTTTTGTTTAGTCAGCTTCATTTAAGTTAGAAATAAATTGAAGATTGAATAATTGAATAAAGAAAGAAAGATCTAAATACTTTCCCTGAGAAGCTAATTGTGATATCAATTTATTTTTATGGTGAGCTCTTAAAAAAATTATGTTTCGAAATTTATGTTAATGTTGTTTTACTCATTTTTTAAAAACAAGGGCGACTTAGATCATTACGTTTTGGTAATACGTCTTCTATTCATAAAATGTTGTTATTTAATTATGAATACAGATATGAATTTCTGTTAGTTTATCACCTTAAGATATTTAGAAATTATGAAACAAGACTTTGCTTAAAACTACAAAGCACAAGAGTAATGTAATGACAAAATAAAAAGCAACATGTATATGGAATGATTGATTCGTTTTATTTTCATATTAGATATGTGGATATAAGCAGAACATATACTGTAATATAGATATCACATTACCACTTCATTCACAATGTAATTCATACATTTCTAAAAAAATTGTATGATCTGTTTAAGAAATGCATCACAAGAACAAATTTGTAAACTGCAAAAATATCAATTACAAAAATGAGAAAAAGTGATTTAAAAAATACATAAAGTAAAGGAAATTTAAGAATGATTATTCACATACACTAGATAAAAAACACACACCCTGTTTTTAACAAAAACAGAAGGAAAAAAAACGATATCTACATTCAAGTACAAAAGCAGTGACAATGTGTTCCTCGTTGTCATCGAAAAACGATGCAACTGAACCGGGAAAAGCGTTGAGCTATAACTCAACATTTAAAAGAACACTTATGGTTGATGCCCCTCTCGCCTAAATGTATCTACCTACCTGTGAAAAGGGCGCTTTATAATGGATTCGCCCATCCCATAGGGATAAATGTTGCGATTGAGACGCTAGTCAATTTTATATAAATCAAGCAAGCCATGAAACACCCGGCTAGAAATGGATTCGTCATTCAGTGAAGATAATCGGTAAACCTTAACCGTTATTAAATCGACTGTTAGGGGTTAAACTTTTCTATTAGCATAGTGAATCCGCAATTATTGCATTGTGAAAGTATCGAGTAGAGAAAAAAAAACTGAGCGCGCAAAAAAGCCGAATTTCATTGAACGGGTTGCTGAATTAGTACCGTAATTTGGAGGATCGTCCATTAAATAATAGACTAACCTTCAGTGGATACTGCATTTGAGATGCTGTTGAATAAAATAATTATTTAAATAATTATTAACAGAACCCAGCAACACAAAAACTCATTACGCCATAGCCAATAGTTTCGTCTTGCTTCAAAGAATAATGAATTAAACAAAGAAACAAGTTAAATAAGATTATACATAACTAGCTAAAATTAATGTAGATTATTTATATTTTTAAAAATTTTGAGTGTACCAGATGAGCACTAATTACCAAATTATAAAGCAAAACATCTTTTGAGGTACCTTAATGACTGGATATTAATTATGAAAATAATTTCCTAACTTCCAGTAACATCAAATTCGAGTAGCCACATTACAAATGCTGCCTCAGTAAAACTTTCCTAATTATTCAAGAATTTTGTAATATGTAGTCACACTGAATTTTATTTATTTATTTATTTATTTATTTATTTTTGAATAACGGTCTGAAATAGTAAAAATTTTGAATTTTTGTATAAAACAGACTGAGAAAACATTATGAAACTGCAGCATATCATTACATTTTGGCGATCGCAGTGCTACTTCAACATAATTCAGGTATCCGAGTAGGTTAAAGAGATAATCTTTCCATGGCATTTTGATAATTTTTTTATGATATGGTAGGTTATTTATATGTTAAAAAAATGTCAATATATATGATGAACAGTAATTAACAAGTTATACAAGTTTTAAAAAAATCTTTTTAGGTTCCTTAAGAACTGAATATTAATTACGAAAATCACTTTCTAAATATCACTAGCATCAAACTTGAGTTTCCACACTACAAATGTTGCCTTGGACAAACGTTCCTATTTATGCAAGATTTTTGTAATACGTAGATCCGCTGATTTTTATTATTTTTATTTTTCGATGAGTGATCTGAAATAGCTATATTTTTTAATTGTTTTATAAAACAAATTGAGAAAACATCTATGAAACCAAAATATATCAATACATTTTGGTGATCGCAGCGCCACGTCAGGATAATTTAAGAATCCGAATAGGTTAAAAAGGTGATTTTTCCATAAATGAGAATTTCATGATCTTAAAATAAAGAACAAACTTCATTGATTCTAAAACAGACTTTATTTTTAATACATGTAAGATAGAGCTGTAGATACAGCAAATTTTCAATAATGCGCAACAAATAAAATTGAAATCGGAAACAGTGGTATATTTCTAATTTTGATGGTAAATTTTTTAACTTGCACTAATTTTAACTTGCACAAAAATTTTGCTACATTTCCAATAAATAATAATTTTTTTCTAAAAACTAAAGGCAATTATCGATTTATTTTATTTTTACTGTAAAATCCTCCAAAATAATATTGAATATATATATATTATATATCTACCTACTCAATCATTTGTTTATTTTCGGCATTTCAGTTTAAAAAATGTAAAAACTACATTTGATAAGCATCATTAATGGCATCTTCAAATGCTCATGAAATTTTTATTTATTAAAATAGTTTTTATTTTCTGGTCTGTTACATTTTATGTAGTTTAAACTATATAAACATGAATTAAAAATTAAATATATTCATCATTTTTTAACTTGATCTGTTTTTCATAACACTGAAAATTTTGCGAAATTTTCATTAAATAAACAGTTTTTTTCCCAAAAATTAAAGGCAATTATTGCAATTTGTTTTCTTCTAATAGAGACCTTTGAAGTTTGTTTTAGCTGTGTGTGTGTGTGTGTGTGTGTTTTCAATGAAAAATGTTTATGCATCTTTTTTAAAATTTCGTCCCCGAATCTAGTCGGATACTATAAGCGATGCTAACTAGTTTCGGCATCTTTTTACTAAATAACATATATCGATTTTGGACCCTTTACTAAACTAAAAGTTAAAGTTTTGGCACCTTCTTTAAAATAACATATTTTGATTTATTTTAACTTTTTTAACTTAAAAATTCTTAATGCAAAAATTTTTAAGTAAAGAATTTTTTAATAATGTATTTAGCCCATTAAATAATTTTAAGTTATTATGTTTGATAATAAGTTTATTAACTTACTTTTAAACTTTAGTATTAATTAATTAAAGTAAGATAATAATTCTTATTTAATTGTTTAAATTTTTAATGTAAATGCATATCAAGATATAGATAAACAGTTGAATGAAAAATACCATTCAGTTCATTGCCCAAAGAACGTTGGCACTGCTTATTCCAGTTCGAATAGAATGTCAATAGGAATATTTTCCGCTCAGCAATTCTCGGTTTATAATAACACATGTAATAGTTAATCAAAAAAGTAGGGATTTATAAACTCAAACCATTTTTTAACTGAATAAATTGTTTTAAAAAGATACCTTTAAATAAATAAAAACTAAACTGACATATTTGTCAAGACGAATTTGTTCAAAGGAGATTGAGAAAAGAATCATTGCTCTTCAAAATATGTTAAATACTTCAGTTAGATTAGAAATATGCAGATGAAACTTGAAAAATTAGCATTTTTTACGATTATTTAATTGTTCAAAATCTGTTTAAAAGTTTAAATATATAGTGGAAACAATCTTTTCAGCAAAATTTGGAGTTTGACGGCTTAAGAAATGAAAGAAGTTATGAACAAAAATAAAAGATATTAACCAAAGAAATATGAGTTCAGGAAATGTTTTCAGAAGTTTATTTAGTATGATAAATTCTGTTAAAAACATAGAACACTAAAAAAATGAGCAATGACAATAATAATTTTGTATGTAGCAAAAGCAGTGGTAAAGTAATGATGAAAATAATCTTAAATTGTATTGTACACACAACATTTATGATGAGAATTTTCAGAAGTGTGCAAGTTTACATTTAATATATAAGTTAGTGAATTCTGTTGCTGAGTGATTTTAGAAACTCGATGGCGGAAGGGAGAATGAGTAAAACTGATTCCTTTTTTAAACTAATTCATATCTCTCAAAATAGTCTAAGCCACAGTAAATACGCTAATGACTCAGTACTTATATAATAAAAATTTAAAGCATTTTAAAGTGGTTTTGAAAACTCCTATTTAAACTCCTAAAAAATTTTTCAGGAGAAATTATATAAAATCAAAAATAGAGTTTGATAGTTATTCAAATTCGGTTTTTAAAAAAATTTGACGCATTTAAAAACCGGTAATCCGGAACGTCTAAATATTCCTCTTCTTCTTCAAAAAAAAAAAAAAAAAAAAAAAAAAAAAACGATTCCTCTAGCGGCTGAAGGCTTAGGCCGACGAGATGCCAATTTATTAACAAGTGAAGGTATATTTGAATTTCTGTTAAATGAACTAAAAAAATTTAAAATCTGAAATAAGTTTGAAATTAATATATGCTTTAGAAGAAAGAGTTCAAGAAGACAAGTAGAATTAGCAACTCTTTTGCTGTATTTTCACAATCCACATAACATTTCTAGTTCAGCGAAGAAATCTAGAGTATTTAATTTAGCTTCAAAAATTGAAATATTAAGTTATCTGGAAAATATTGTCTAAAATGTTTCTAATTCTCATCCTGAAATCGATTCTGATGAAGAGCAAATCGAAGAAATTACTCATTTTTTAAAAAAGAAGCAAGGGAAAAATGAAATCGTAAGTTTCTTGAAAACCCTGAAGAAAAACTTACAAATCCAAAGACATTGAAAGCTGAATTTTCATTATTTGAGGCAACGAATAAAATAACAAAAAATATAGATTTGTTATTATTTGATGCTATGTAAACTATAAAATCAAGATTAGTAACTAGTGAATGAGTATTTTCAATTTCAGGTAATAGTGTGTCCCAAATAAGAACAAAATTTAGCCACTTTTCAGTAGATATTTATGTTCTTTAAAATTCTATTTTCTTGCAAGAAATTAATATTAATGAATATAATATAAATATTATTTGAAAGTTTTGCTTGAGTTTTCGTTATTTTGTGAAAGTAATATGTATGTGTAATCCTTAATTTTTACATATATACACACACACATTATTATATTTTATACACACACACACATACCGAAGTTTTGACTAGGATAGTTGTGAAAGGATTAAGCTACAAAATTGTGTTAAAATGTGTTTTTATACAAAATAAAATTTTATATATATGAAGTAATAGCTTTTACCCGCGACTTCGTACGCATGGAAATTTTGATGTGTATGTACGAGAACTGGTGATCTGATCACAATGTAAAATGTCATCAAAACGTATCATTATGGTGATGTTGAAAATAATTTTCACCTAAAAAAATAGTTTGTCGCCAAATTTTAGCAAAATGACCGAATATAGCGCGAATGGCAACAATAGTGTTTCCAATCGTAAAGTTTCGAGGAACGTTGTTGCAAATTAACTGAAATATAGGAAAAAAATCAATAAAGGCAGAAAGATGGCATGCATGCAAAAAAATCTAATCGAAAATAATGAAAGTAGGCGAAAGGAATACGTACAGCAGAAAAAAAATGAAGGAAAATGAACAGGACAGATCGAACTACAATAACATAAAAAAATGACGGCAATGTAAACCCAAATAAAGCTCTACCGAAAAATTATCAACCTCGCAAAGCACCAAATGTTTGTACATCAAAACTTAACCCACATAACTAACCTAAAAACAATTTATTTACAATGTTTAACTGAAATAAAATAAAACAGCAAACCATTTATTCAAAATCGTTTTGCTGGTCAAAACAAAATCAACTCAAGAACAAACTGTGCATTCCAACGCCAATTGGAGAAACGCAAAAGCGGGAATTTTCTACACCAGTTGGGATAATACGGATTAGAAATTTTTAATTTCCTTTATCAGGCTTTATTTTGCTAGTTTTTCGTTAGCCGGATGCTAGTGAAAATTCGCCAAATGTAAAATTCTGTCAAATTTCTTACAGCGATTTTAAAGCGAAAAATCGCCAAATAACGTAAAAATCGACCCAATTTCTTTAGCAATTTTTCGTTTGCGTCGGCTAACTTAAAAGTACCTTTATTTTATTGCAAAATTACTTCAGAATAAATCCGAAAGATCGAAGAATTAACAATGTTTAATTTTAAATGCATCAAACACTAAGAAAATAAACAGAATCATTTGAAATAACCGGTCGGAAACATGTTAAGCCTTTCTCATTTGGTGGTGAGGATATGAAAATTTTTGGCGAGAAAATTAGTTTTTAATTAATAAAAATTAATCACTCAATTAACCGGAATAAATAGTTGCCTATGTTCAATTCTAAACTATAATCTATCTGTGCTAAATTTCATTCGACCGTTCTAGCATGATTGGCTAACATCATCCACCGATCCATCCAAACTTTCCCATTTATAATAATTCTAGAGATATAATGGATAAAGAATTTCAGAAAAATAACTTTAATTGAAAAATTATTTTTATATAAGATTTTTAATGTAATTTATATTATGTTCCCTACTTTGATATATAAAAATAATTATGACCAAGCATATGTTGCTATAACTTATATTATGTAAATTCAAATATAAAGTAAATTTATTCAGTAGATAAATTACAATAAATACTAACACCAACTCCATTTCTCAATTCTAAAGTTAAATATGTTTTAAAAATCTAAAATAATTTTGAATAATTCAGAATCTTAATTCACTATAAAGATACTTATTTAAAAAAGAATACTGAATTTCGACTAATTTACTCACATCAGAAATCTGACTATTCTTGATATTATCTAAACGTTTAACTTCTTCCCATCATCTATGTATATATTCTAAAATAAAATGCAAGTTATTAAGCTTCTGAAAAATTCTTGATTAGAGAAGGTAAAAAAAAATTAGAATGCAATCAGTCTAGTGCAATAAATAAAAATTTAAAGCCATTTTTAATCTTCAATATGCACCATTAAGTAGAATGACAAACAGAAATATCTGCCAATATTCATTTCACCTATACTCCATATTTAGGATATTTAACAGGCCGTTTTAATTATTCCATTGTAAAAGAGTAGCCGGAGTTTGAATTAAATCAATCCCACACAAAAAATATGTGAAGCCAAATTTTATTGGTGGAACATGACTCATATTATATAAGTTTTCATTACATGATATGATGGAAATCTTTTAACAATCATCAACATAACTCCTCCTTAAAAATTGTCGTAAGATATTTATTTTAAAATTGTAATTATACATACAAGTTATTTTATTACAAATAATTTTTTATAATTGGTATATATAACGGCAACGGCAACGTGGTGATGTTTCGGAGTTCCGCGGTGTGACAAAGTGGTCACGAGCACCTCCACATCATAATTTTGAATAATTCTTTAATTTGTAAGTTGGGGGTACATTAAAATTAATAGAACTAGTTTAGACGAGCGCAATAAAGCTCTAACGTCAAAGATGGTATTTAACAATTTTTTTTTATTGGTAAATAATTAAAATAATAGGTTTATACTATTTATGGGGCTATTGAGAAATTTAATGGAGTTACGTTACACGTGCCTTCTAATTCTGGGTTGGGCTATTTTGCTTAGTTAAGAAAAAATACATAATTCCAGGAAATAACGCGTGTAGCACATCGTAGCTATCTATGGCCTAAGTATATATAATTTTTTTTTAATTTTTTATAACTTTAAGCATGTTTTACCTTACTATTAGGTCTTTTTTATAAACATTTTTACTTTCAAATGAAAAAAGCTATTTTCTTTGAAAATTTAACAAGAAAAAATCATGTAATAATAGGCCATTTTATAAGGCTTTAGCAATAACAAAAAAACCTTGAAAAAATTTCATAGTAACACTGCATAAACAAATACAATTTAAATAAGTAATATAAAAAAACTATTTTTTAAAATCAATTCCTACTTAGGTTCTGAGGAAAATTTTATTTTAGTTACTTTTTATTAAATAATTACAATTGTTTTTGTTATCCGCTTGTTCTGCTTTACAACGGAAGGAGGGGTGCAGTAGCGTCTGAGGGTATGGACCTCTGAGCACCCGAGAGCAGGAGTCTGACTTCTAGCTCACATACCTCTTAAACACTTTTTACGGGGCGAACTTCATGCATGCATTTCCTACATTCATCCACAGATCATAATTTAGATCTGAAACTGAGAACGATCACCTCTGACCAAGTACCCCTAGTAGTAATACTCTCGACATGGAAGACTTTGTGACCACTATAAATTTAGCGTCCACCACACAGTCTTCGGGTGGCGGGTTTGAACTCGCAGTACAAGGAATAGGAATCCAATGCCGTACAACCATGCAATCCCAGCCTAATAATTGCAATTACTATAAATAATTGGTGAAAAAAATTTACTAGCTTTGAATTTTCAACGCTAATTGAGGATTCAATACCAATTGAAGCAACCCAAAATGCGTGAATTTTCTAGGCCAGTTGGGGTAACGCAATACAGATTTAAAAATTTTAATTTTCTTTATTCTGCATTAATTTAATTCGAAAATACTTCCAAATGAATCCGAAAAATTGATTAATTATCAATGTTTAGTTTTAAATCCATCAAATATTAAGAAAATAAGCAGAGTCGTTTGAAATCATCGGCCGAAAACATGTTAAGTCTAACCTCTTTGGCGTGGGGCCGTACGTGCATCGATTTATCGAATTTTGATAGTTGTAAGCAAAAAATAAACCATACATAATGATTATAATTCAATATTAAAATTACTTCGAATACATAGATAAGTCAAGTATTTAATGGATTTCTTTTTGAATCAAAATAAGAAAATATTCCCAAAATAGAAGGAGTCATCTTATGGTAAAGAAAATGAAACAGTTAAGTGATTAATAATCTGAAGAAAAAAATGATATGGAGGATTTCATAAGTTATTTTATTAAAAAAGATAAACATTAGTTCGCACTAACATCGAATCCTGCATCTGCTTAACTAACATGGGAAGATTCACACAAGTATGTTATGAACTGTACAAGATTCAAAATATTTGAATCGTGTATACCTTGCATCCATATAATACATTAATTCACGAAATAATTACGTTTGTAAATTATTGAAAGATAAACGCTTTTCAAATGCACACTACTTGCATTTATAAATAATTGAAAATATTTCCGGTTGGAAATATATTATTTAGGCTTTTTGATGATGCATTTTATATATTAACAAAATATAAATATGATTACACAATAATAACACGTTGTTAATTATTAATATATATTCTTGTTTCTGTAATTCTTAAAAGTGTATTAAAACTATTTCTAATACAAATAACAATCTTATTTAAAATAAATCGAAAATGGGTTCGGTAAAGGTATAGTGTGCCCCTTGCCGCGCCAAGGATGCCAAGTCGCCAATAAAGATGGCGGACACTGTAAACAAACACTTTTAAGAGTTAGTGACGGTTACGACTTTTCGCAATATAATGATGATTTTTTTTAAATCGATAAGCATTGTCTTTTTATTATTATTTTTCAGGCCCGGTGCCTTCAACAGATGCCTATGCCGCATCTGTTGAAGGCACCGGGCAGAATTTTTTAACTTAAAAAAACATCCTACGGCTTCGCTATGCCCGGGAGCGGGGAACTAGTAGCTTCGCTAGCACATTGAACATAAGGAATGTGCGGATAACATGAACAGTAAATAATAAATAATTCAGAAAGACAAAGATACAAAAAGAATGGATTTAAGAGGAAATTTTAAAGACATAAAGTACAAACTTGAAGTATTTAATTTGTTGTAAAAAAAATATTCCAATCACCCTTCATCCATTTATCAGGTTCGAAATGTTTTTTTCCATCCCATTCACCTGTCATCCACTCTTGAATAATTGCCGAAAAAATAACTAGCGAAGAAAACAAACGATAGAGCTTTGAAAGAATGACGAGAAATGCGAATAATTCTATTGCAGACGGTTTTTAAAGAAAGAAACCAGACGATTTTGTGAAATCGCATACTGACAATTAAAATGAGTAAAGGAATAAATATTTTATATTTGCATTAAAAATATAATTGAAACTTCTTATTAACTATACAAAAAATCTTAATTATAATACAGATCAAAAATAAAATATTTAATTGATATTATTTTTAATTTATATTTTCATGAAAATAGTTGAAGCTCATGTACAACTCAACCATTGTAGAAAGAAGTAAACAAAACATCATAAGGGTTACTACAAGAGCTTTGTATTGGGTTGCCATATTGGCGACAAACTCGGGGCACACTAATGACCATTTTAACCAATGGGTTCAAAACAATACCATAATAGGATGATTGAAGACCAAAAGCGATTCTTTATCATCGATAGTGTAATGACTCCATGTTCCTTCTCATAGTTCAATAAACCGCTCTTTATAGAAGCATCGTATTCATCCTTTTTATCTACACTGCAATTATTAGCTTAGTATCATTAGCATTTTAAGAGCCAGCAATGATCTTCACTCATATTTTTTATCTGTTGTAGTCTCAGCGTACTATATCTCGATTCTGATATCCATATGAACTAGTTAGATATGGCAAGTTACTCAGTTACGTTACACAGAAAAAAAAGGGGAAGCACCATAGAACAACTGACAAAGCTTCGTGCATTCATCAAGAAAGTCAACAAAGGTGTAGAAGGTCGGAGAGGAGGTGCCGGCTCACGTGTAGTCCTCATCATTTGACTGTGGTTCAAAATTAGGATGTCCATCCTAAAACAGCACTAGCTTTAAAACGGGAACGTTAATGTATATAAAGACCCTATCACACGGCAAAATACCATCAGCACTTTCGTGGTCAGTTGTCGATTTATGCCCGCAGGCAACCGGTCAAGCAATATTTTCGTCATCGTAAACTTTTTTAACCATCTTGGAAATGTCCACGATATTGTCCACGATAAATGTCGTTTACAAACGAAATTCCACCAATCATGGGAAACTTCGATAGTTACGTATTATGCCAAGAATGGCGTGATTGGGCCAACTATAATCCAACTAATATAATTATAATTTATGTTAAGTAGTAGTTTGATTGTTTCCACCATTTCTTCAGCACAGTTTTGTTAAATTAGCTGTTATTACTCCGTATTTTTTGCATTTAAAAAAAATGGCAAAAAATTTGTCTTGGTCAGCTGAAAAAGAGTCGGCTTTTATTGATTTTGTTCACGAGAAGCCGGCTCTTTGGAATCCACTGGATGCTCATTATTTAAAAAAAACTTATAAAAAACATTATACGAAAGTATAGTGATAGAAATGGTAAGAAGATGGCCCGAAGATGAGGATCTTTTAATATGAGGTAGGTGAAATATTTTATGTTTCTCGGTATGATGTGATTAAAAACCGATTTTAGAATAATAAATACATTTATAGAGTTAAAAAACATTTTATGAGAGAACTTTATAATGCAAAAAGACGGCATTTAAACAATTTTTAAATTTCTATTTAGTATGTACGACAAATTCCTGATAACAATTTGTTTATATATTTAAGCATATTAAAAGCCCCTGATTCTATTTTGCTGAATTATTTTATCATGCATTTCTTTTAATACCGGCTAAAATATTTGAAAAATATAAAACACACAAAGAAGTTTGTAAATTTTTTAAAAAATTGGGATGTAAATTATTAACTTTATATTTAGAAATACATGGTTATATAATTGCATAATTCATTAAATTAGCGAAGATAATTAATGTTACCAGTTAGCTTCCAAATTATTACTTCCTTATTCATCATTGATTTTCATTTGTGATTATTTTGTTTCACAAATGACTATTGATTATTTTGTTTCAATTATGTAAATGTGTGTTAACATACAGCAGTACTTTTTCTTACAAATATAACCTGTTATTTATGAAACTAAAAGCAAAATTTTGAGTTTATTCTATATTCATTTACTACTCAAATTATACAAAAATAAATTAGGTATTCAATGAAGTAATTTTTTTTTGTATAATTTGAGTAGTAAATGAATATAGAATAAACTCAAAATTTTGCTTTTAGTTTCATAAATAACAGGTTATATTTGTAAGAAAAAGTACTGCTGTATGTTAACACACATTTAGGCTCAGCAGGTCTTGATATTGTACCAAAAAGGATGCATTATCAAAGACTGCTGTTCCATATACTTAGCATCATCAACATCAAATGTGGACGAGTCATTTACAAGTGATGTTGAGTTCTTGGAATCAGTGGTATATTTTTCAAAAATGTTTTTAATTATTGTACCATGCTTTTATTTAGTTAATAAATAACTTGTACATTATTAGTTATGAATAATTTTCATATGTATACTAACCGCCTTTTGCAACCAGTTGGTTCGCCAATCCTAACGCTCATTAAAATATAACTAAATAGTTTATGTTATCCATATTGTAATAACTTCTTAATTAAAATATTTTAAAGCTTCAAATTTTAAGTTTTAGAATTCACTCAATATTATAAATGCCTTTAGCCCCCAACGTAATATGCATTTCTCTAATTTTCTGTTAGCTCTTGTAGAACCTATTCTTTAAATTAAAGTAGAAATGATTAAACTGCAATTGGTATTTTTTAATGAAACAATTTTTCATTATTAATGAGTACTGAAAACGTTGAGCATTTAAACCTAATGGGCACTAAAGAATATCTTTATTACTTTATTTAATATCTCAACAAATTTTAATCTTTAAAATAGGATTTTAAAAAAGCTGATTAAGAAGTGAATTGAAATAAAATGTATAGCTAAATAACACCTAATGTAATTGAATTTTATTAAATACATCATTAATGATCATATTATTAACTGTATATCAATCAGTCGATTAATATTGGAGAAATGTACAGCTTCTAATCTCTTCAAGTAGTTAGATGGTACCTTTATTCTTAGCATGGGCCTTTTTATGTCTATTTAAAAGTATCCTTTGATTACTATGTTATTGTAGAGTGAAAATATATTTATTTTTAGATTTGTATGGAGGAAGTACCGGAAAGCATCAGACTGGAATCTGAATATCAGTTGGGTGGTTCTGATGCTTCAGGAAGTGGGCAAACAAAAAGATCTGCTGCACCAGAAATTTTAGACCAAGGTCCTCCTCCCAATGAGCGGAGACAGGGAAATGTGGGGGAGGACATATTAAAAATGGTGTCAGCAGAGTTAAAAAAAAAAGACCGAAACTGCAGACTTCTTTCCGCATGCTGCGGAACAACTAGTTGTTTCTACGTTTAAAAAAACTGGCTCCACCAAATAAAGAACAATTTACAAGACGAATCTTTGAACTCATAATGGAGTTTGGAGAGATTCATCAAGATGTTTTTTCATAAATAAAAAAATATATATTAATGCTGATGAGAATTGTTTTCTTTTTATGAAATATATTTGATCATATTCATTCATTAAAATAATAGTAGAATCTTTTGATGATAGTAATTTCTTAAATAGTTTATTAACAGCAATATAATTTTAAAATTTTAACTCTAATTCAGTTTTCTAACCTTGATTTTAAATTTTAAAACTTAGATGCTCCTGCATTGTTGCAGAAATATAGAACATATTTGGTTTTGACAAAAACATTAAAATTATCATACTTTTATTATTACCAAAAAATATACATTTTGTATGATAGACAATATAATTCAGGCTTTTCTTTTAAATTGAACAAATTACCACTTAATTTGGAATATGTTATTTCTGATTATACATTGGAATTGATAAAGATACATAGCATGACCATACATTTGGAAATGGCCAGACTTTAATGTTGAGGGCTTTTTGTTTAGCTATTTGAAAATTTAAGAAAAACTTGTTTTTAACTTCTATGTAAAAGTAAATAAAGTTTTAAAAAGAAAAATGCAATTACATTTTAGGATGAAATGAATTTTTTTTTTAATGATTCTGTAGCAAGTGAAGGTCGCGGTACGAACCTACGACGTTTAGGACTGTAGCCGAGTATCATACCGATCGAGCAAAAGGGACCCTTCAGCTCGAAGGATATTATTTAGCTTATAAGGCTGACGCTACAATTCCTATTTTTTTTAAAGAGTAATTTTAGAAGCGAGTGAGATGAAATACTTTAATGCCTTAGAACTTAACAATACTTATCAAGTGAAGAATGTTTAATAGTTTTGAACTGGTTTGGGAAAAAAATCATTTAAAGGAATGATACATACAAATCAAGTCCAAGGTACATTTTTTAAAATTATAAAAATAAAAGGGAGAAATAACAATCATTCAAACAAAATTAACATTCAATTCACTTTAAAAATACTTCTTATTCAATGATATGGTGGTGATGTGTTTTAATTCCTAACTTTCGTTATTTGTATTGCGTATCTGGATATATATACAAAACCTAAAATTTATTGAGAATGGCTCAACAAATATCAATACATTACTAAATTTATTTAATTTTATATTAATACGTATTGGCATTCTTCTGTTTTGTTTTCTTTCCACTTTTCTAAAAAATTAAGCACTTTTTAAGCACTTAAAAAAGATTTTGAAATAATTGCACTCTCATAATATATTTTTGTTTTAAATTTAATATTGATTGCATTGGTTTATAGGAATTTATAAAATATCAACATAGAAACAGTATATATATATTTGCTTGTCATTATTAATACAAAATTAAGAACAAAACTGCTATTAAAAATAACAAAAAAAAACCTTTATTTTTTTTACAAAATTCATTGTTACAAATTTTAGTAAGCGCTACAACCAGTTGAAGGGTACAACAAGTAGTATTTACAGTAAATGATAATAAGATTTATACTATTAGATATGAAAGCATTTTTGAATTGAAAAGCATTTTCAAATTCGATACGTTTTTTCTTTTACAATCCTTGTTATATTCGATGTATTAAATACTCTAAAAATTAAATTTGAAGCAGAAATGATTAAATTCCAACTAATTCAGTAACTTTTTAGCTGAAAATAAATTTGTCAATTGAAGTAGCAATTTATTAAAGAAATGGAATTTCATAATCCTGGCTTCATAATTTTTCTACAAATTCCAAGATGTTGGAATTAAAAAAAAAAAAAACTTATTGCTATCCATGGACTTTTCCATACATTGAAGGCTAATGAATACAAAACTTAAGAGTATGGGCATAGCAAGTAAAAACAACAATAAATTTTTCTAAAGTTTTAAAGATAATATATTCAAAATAGAAAACAATACACTTGATACTTCTCAAAATGAAAAAAAAAAAAAAAACATATAAATCACAAAAAATATATAGAAAAGAATATCATATCTATATAAAGAATATCATATATTAAAAAAATTAATGTAAAAGACACATATCTTTTTGCCATTTTACCGCACCAACTCCATTAAAATATGTGCACAATTTTTTTCCTATATCTTTAGCCATTTGCCCAGGGTTACCTTTTCTTTTTAAAAATGGAACAAAGGCTTCAGATCTACAATTCCTCCAGTGACCTCTCTGAATTTCTTTATCCTCAATTAATTCAATATCAATACTAGAAGGTGGTATGTAAATATTGGAATTATTGGAAATTAAGAAATTATGTAGATCACAACATGACAATTTGTGATCAGCATAATTTGTAACATTCATTGTATTTTTTTAGCATTCATTGGATTGTTAGAATTCTCCGCTTGAAAATTTGAAATCGAGCAGCAAGAATTCTGAATGCATTTTCTGAAACCCTCCGTGCTCGAGACAAACGATTATTGAAAATTCTTTCCTCTTCATTCAAGCATTTGCCAGGATAAGGTTTCATGAGATTGAATGACAGAGGAAAAGCATCATCAGCAACAATTACATAGGGCACGTTAGTATTAGTCAATGACAAAGTATTAGCCAGAGGTATATTCAATGCCCTTTTATCCAAAGCTGACTTTAATTTACATTTCCCCCTCACACACACACCCCATCACTATTTCTACCGTTTGTCACGACATCTACAAAAAGAAATGTTAAATTGGCATCAACTAAAGCCATTAATACAATACTAAAGTCCCCTTTGTAATTGTAGTACAGTGGGCCAGAGTGTGGAGGGGGAGAATTTTTTTTATGTTTTCCATTCAGAGCATCAATGCACTGAGGAAATTGCGATATAGTTTAAAAATCTGCACTCACAGCTTCCCATTCAGTCCTTGACGATGGTAGATGCAGATTATTTTTGCTTAAGACTCGCACAAAGGCATTGCATACCAGTTTAATAATGCCTAAGGGAATTCAAAAGAGAATGTGAAATGTGTATTATCTTATACTATAACAAATGATATAGGGAAATACAAAAAAATTATAAATACCTGATATAGTGTTTTAGGCAATTCGAAACTGAAAAGATAGGGAGTTTTTTTTTTCACCTATAAAGGTCAATGGGCATAAAAATCATGCATCTAATTTGTATTGTTTTATTAAAACAAAATAAAAATACTACATGCAGAATTCAAATATTTGTTATTTAAATATTAAAATAATGTTTTTAATGTTAATAGTCTAGTTTATAAGTGAAAGAGCCGGCTTGCTGGCACAGAGGTAGCGCGTCTTCCTCGTGTTCTGGAGGTCCCGGGTTCGAGTCCCGGTTCGGGCATGGTTGTTCTTCTGTGTGCTATCTGTGAGATGTGTGAATGTGCCCCCCTGTAAAAAGGGGTTGTGCAAGCGAATGTGATGAGTGGGTAGCGAAGTCGTACTCTTGGCCCTAGTTGGCGCTACTCAAATACAAGAGACGCTTCCTTCGGATTAAATCTGCTGCTGGGTTCAGCGGCGGGCTTGTCCATGACAAGTGCCATTTGACACAACAACAACATAAGTGAAAGAAATCTCACCATATGCGAGGTATCTCAGACTCACAGCAAGTTTTTCTCCAGGAGTGATGGCAGTTCTGTAACAGTACATATTCCAGAAATATATGGAGATATCAATGACAGCAGATACTCGAATGATGATGTATTCATCCTTGACCATCTTCTATAACCTTCCACATCCTAAATTGAAAAATGTAATTCTGATTTTTAAAACTGAACTATTTATCCATGCACAGTATTATTAAATATAGCATTATCCTTTGTAATTGAATGTTTTGAACATTCAAACTATATTAATTCTGTTCATTGATACATAATGCACTATTAATTAATTATTTAAATTCTTTAAAAGCAAATTATCAATAGACAAATATGACATGAATATTTTGGGTAATGCAAATAAATTAATAAAAAAAAATACACAAGTAAACAAGGACAGTGTTTGTTTCTAAGCGAAGATAATTGTGGTGAATTCTATAGAAGTCAATTAATATCCTACGAGCTGAAGGGTCCCTTTTGCTTGATCGGTGTGATACTCGGCTACTAACCATAAGATTGGGAGTTCGGGCCTAGCGCTATCCGCATTCGCTAATCAGCAAATACTAACAGATCTCATTTTTTTCAGAAAGACTGAATGAAATCAGTGTTCAAGCTTACCTTTTTCATGAAAAATAAGTTCTATTTCAATGTATTTTCTTGTTGTATTTTAACTTATTCTTTTCTCTTCTCTTTCCGTTCTGCATTTTTCACATTATCCGTTCGATTCGAATAAGTTAAAGCGGTTCTATTAACTGCAAACCAAACTTATTCCAGGTAACTCTAACCGCATGGAAGATGGATTTTAGTCAAGAGGTCTCGTTCTTCAAATAAGCTTAGCATTGACAAGATGGACGATCTGGCTATTGAAGTTTGTGGTGAAAATGGTGCTTATTATAAGGTAATATTGTGTTACATTATATTTTTGTATTTCATAGACGGTCATTATGTGTATTTAATTCCTTCTATTGTTATTTAATGAAGGAACAATGATATTTTTTAAAACTCGTGTTTCATCTGCCACTGATAATACCTTATTTACTCTCTTTCATTTAAAGCATAGCTTGATAATTTTTGACGCCCTGATGCTTTAAATACTGCTGTTTGTTTATTTACTTCTTTATTCTTTTTTTCTCTGAAACTTGTCAATGATAATTTAATAACAAATTGTTCGTCTATTGACTGAGAAATTGCAGTAGTACTACTAACTATCGATATTGGTGGTACATTCTGTTATTTATTGATATGTAGCGTTAATTAGGATCACTATAAATTTATGAGTGTGTTTGGTTACTCAGTTTATTTGTACTGAAATCGACAGTTTTTATAAGTATCTTTTTGAATATAATTTTATATTGGCCTTTTTTGTTTGGAGTGTACCTAATAGAAACTAAATATTATACTTGAATTTAACATTGAAATATATAAATGATTTTTCATCAGATATATCTTTTGCCTTATTGATATCATGAAGGAAGTAATTATTCTTGCTGTATCAAAGTCTTGAGAAATTTTGTCTTGATCACTTTTTTAAATATTAATTAATCTTATATTGAATAATACAGTTATGAGAGTTAAACAGATTTAAATGATGCATTTTAAAAGTCTCAAATGTTTTTAGTTTTACATATGCTTTTTTTTTTACTTTTGAAGAATTTATAGTAGTTAATATTTTTCACTTAAATTTAGTCGAATATCTTGTTTCAAGCTATATTTAGAAATTTATAGATGTATATATGCAATTTATGTGTGACAATGAGTCAAAATTTACTTGTAAAAATATTAATTTTACTTGTTAAATATTAATGTATAAATTATATAAAAATGTATAATGTTTTGATATCTAATAAGTTTTTAAGTGTTATATAAATACTGAATATTGAAGTTTTCAATATCTATCGACAATAACTATGATTACCCTATGTTGAGTACACCCGTTTCTTTCTCTTAGATCGCACATTGATAATTTTTGTCACTCTCCAGTGAAAAATGTATAAGCGCTAAAATTATCCTGCTGTTTTTCTAGCAATGTTTTAAATAAAAGATGGCAAATCAGTTATCTTGTACTAATTCATTATACTGAAAGTAGCTTAAGGTGGGGTTTTTTTTCCCTTGTCTTAAGTATCTATTTTTGTAATGGTTATTGCTTTCTTTTGGGGGGGGGTCACTTGCAGTTAATTAGCCAGTGGTTTTAATAAATTGACAACTCATATTCCTGATTCACTTTTGATTTTATGTTTGAGATTTCAGTAAAATGTTTGTGTAGTAATGGATAAATTTGTTATTTATTTTGATAGAAATTTCAAGTCTCTGTAGCAGTTGATTTAATAATTCTTATAATAATAATTCTTATAATAAATATTGATGATTATACTTGTTGTCACTTAAACTTAAGCAGTCTCTGCTTGTCCTTGTTTTGAATTTCATTTATTTAAAAAGCTCATCTAAAAGTATTCGCTTTGAGGAATTAATCAAAATTCATGGCTTATATGTTTTTTCTGAGTCATAAGCTGTTACTATTGGATTCCTTTTATCCATGTATTTGATATTCTGTACAAAATGGGAAAACTGTGAAATCATTTTGGTAAAAGTTAAGTTTAGTGTGCCCTTTGCCGCACCAAGGATGCCAAGTTGCCAATAAAGATGGTGGACAAAGTAAATAAACACTTGTATAGGATAGTTACGGTTACCATTTTTCTCAATATAATTATGATTTTTTTTACCGACAAGCATTTTTTTAAAAAACCCTATGCCTTTAACAGATGCCGGAGGCACCGGGCAAAATTTTTTAACTTAAAAAAACATCCTACGGCTTTGCTAGCCACGGGAGTGGGAAACTAGTAGCTTCGCTAGCACATTGAACATAAAGACTGTGTGGATAACATGAACAGTAAATAATAAATAATTGAGAAAGACAGACGCAAAATGAATGGAATTAATAGGAAATTTATTGAAAAGAGTTGAAGCTCATGTACAACTCAACCATTGTAGGAAGAAGTAAACAAAACATCATTAGGGTTACTACAAGAGCGGCAAACTCGGGAGCACACTAATGACCACTTTAATCATCATTTCTATTGTAATTGTTTAATTGAGTATTTTTGAGAACCAAAGCATGTTGCGATTTATTTGAAGTTATGCATGAATTGATACATTTCTGACTAAGTAGCTGAACAAGTTGATTAAAAAGTTATTAGCCTACTTCATAAATGTATACAAAATGCAAGTTTAATGAATTATAAAATTTTCAGACAAGAATTAATTTACATTAACTTAGTCATTTTAAAGTGAAATAAATATAAGTATGTATTTATATCTATTTATATTCAAATATATAAAATTGAATGTCCAAATGTTTGAATTTGTTATAAATCCATGATTTTTAATGGACTAAAAACATTTAGCATGTATTTCTTACCATTTAGAAGTATTAAAAATGCTATTTGAGCTTCTATACCTTTATGACAGATTAGTAGCAATGGAATTGAAAAACATTTCAATTTATTAACTGCTTGTTTGACTGTAATAATTTGTATATTGTATATATAACAATATAGTTATATTGTTAACTATATTGTTTCTTCTCAAACAGATTAACTTTGACTGTAATATAGAACACTTTTACTTTCTCCAGCTTCTCTTGTATTTTAATATGCACAATGTTTTTTGGCAGTTAACCAAAACAAAATATTTACTCTAGGATAAAAACTCTTTCTCAAATAAGTTTATTTTTCATTATGAACTAGATTTTAAGAAGCTGTCTATGTTTAATATAATGATGTTAAATACCCAAACTTCATACCTTTTAGAGAAGATGAAATAATAGTTAAAAGACTTTAGGGTTTTCTATTTTAACTTCTGAATAAGCATCAATACTCTAAACCCGACTGTGGGAATGTCTGTTAAGGATTCCAGTCTTTATAGCCGATTGTCTTTGGAACATATGTCTGGTACAAGTAATTTGCTGCTACTGCTAACTGAAGTGACTTGGGTCTGATGTTTATTGGCAATGGTTACTGACGTTGAATCGGGTCTTGATTACTTAAGGAGTCTTTATAAAGGGAGGGAAAACATTTACCGTCTTAATGTTTTGACGTTCCTTTCTGTTAAAGACATGATCTATTTTAAATGATATCCACATCTGTTTTCCTATTCCCAGATATGATTACAATTAACCAGACACACTGACTTGCGTTGTGAAAAAGCTCTACATCTGGCAGTCAAGATGCACTTAACTATGTGGGAAAAGGAAACATTACAATATATAATGAAAGTCTTTCAATAAGATTTTTAAAACAAATCTTGCTTAAAAACAATTATAAATAACTTGGCTTAATTGTTTACAAAATTTTTTGAATAATTTCTATTAGTATTTTATATTTATTATTGTTATAAAATTGAATACTTAATTAGTCAATGCCTTAAATTAATCATTACATTAAACTCTTAAGTTTATAAGAAATACTACATTGAGGTTCATATTTTTTCTAAAAGTGCTTATTTTTTTACTATAAAAGTAGTATAAGGCACTCTGGTAAGAGATTTGTTTGGATACCTGAAGCATACAGAAACACTTCTTTTTATAAGTATAAACTATGCATTTATATTTCTTTTGCGATGTGTTGTACTTAATCTGACTTGATTAAAATGCTTAAATTAATCTTGTTCACATTACTTAACTTTATTTTTGATATTGATGCAGTTTTATAGATCAGTATTGAAATACATCTTTACAAAACAAAAGAAAATACTACTTTAAATTGTAATTGAATAGTAATAAGGCTTCTTGGTTTGTTAGCTATTATTGGCCAATTTTTTTCGACTTTTCACTTTTGAGAATTTTGTATATATATTTTATTTTGGATTCCCTTTTTAAAATAAAGGTGGAGATGACAGAATATCTTTCATAGCATATCTAAGGCTTTCTTATGAAATGGAAACATTAATGCATTAGATATTTCATTTAGTGATGCTGATTGAGATACCATGTCCAGGTTTTTCTTGTGGAGGGAGCAAAATGCAGGAAATAGTATTGAGAATATTTTCTCAAAAATGAATACTAAAGAGCAGGGCATACCTATGCATCATTAGATTTCATATAGGATTAAAAAAAACACAATAATTCTGATGTGTTTTTTTTGTGTGTGTGTGTGGTAGGGAATATGTTTTGCGTGTTATTTTATTGATTGTATATACACGGCTAGGTCCGAAGGGTGTAATTACCGAGAAAAATGAACAATTAAGGTTTTAGACAGTAAAATTTCTTAAAAGAAATGGGAAACTTTGTTTATATAGTTAATAAAATACTCATGATTTTTAAATTGAAGTTTTATTTATGCTCTTGACTTTCTTTTTTCTTTTATGGAACAGAAATGTCAAATAGGTTGCTTTTCTTCAAACGTCTAACTGTTATGCTATAAAGCAATTTTAGATATACGATGTGCTTTAGTAAGATTTTTCACCATATACTTGCCGAAAATATTTGATAGTATAAGATGAAGAAAATGGAACAGTTTGTGCACAACACAATGATGAGGCCTGTAAACAAAAGTGGTAAAGTATTAAGAGGAAAGGGAAAACTGAATGTTGAAATGTATTCATCTCTGTGAGATAATCTATGTGCAAAACCTTTGCTGCACTAGAAGTGCATAGTAAAATTAATTCTACATTTGAATTTTTGTTAATTTTAAAAAAGAACCAGTTTTTACATTAACCACTTGCAGTGATGAATTCGTAAGTGTGCTTGCTGAAACAGTCTGCTGTTAACTCGCAGCATGGCCTCACAAGGTATCTTATACTTAATAGAGATCAGAGAAAAACAAATCTTCTAAATGAATTAATTTTTGACCTAAGACTGTGCTGTTGTAAACTGTTTTCCAGTAAGCATTATGTAACTATGTTTTCTAACATCTAGGACATTAAATTTGGTGATGAAATTGTATGTTTTAAATATTTCATATTGCAACTTGCTGAAACCTATGAAGAAATTAGTAGCTGCAATGATTTCTTTCAATGTAGGGTAATATGTTATAAATAACTTTTCCTAGTGTAATGACAGTGCTCAAAATTTATAGATGTTTTATGATCACAAATGCAGTTGTGAACAAAATTTTACAAATCTGAAGTTTCTGAAAAACTGTTACAGGTCATCAACAAAAGAATGTATGAATTCTCTGGCTTTTAATAGAATACATATAAAGATAGTCGAGAAAAGTTACAATATGAAATTGTGCATAATATATTAATAGAGATATAAATAAAAAAATATTTTGCTTTATAATTTTAATAAGGACCAATCTTGTAATTAGATCATTTAGATTGTGTTGAAGTTTTGGCATGTTTTTACTGTTTGATCGAAAAAAATATTGGTATTGTTTTTCATTTTCATTTATATTTTCATTTTTCCTAACATTTTTTTAAAAAAAAAAAAGGTTTAAATAAGTCAGTTTTTAAGTATAAATTATTTTTAACAAACTTTCAAACATGTAATTGAATAGAAAATACCATTAAATCTTTAGGACAAAGGACATTGAAGCATTGCAATTTGAAAGGAATATAAATGGTTACGAAAATATTTTCCCCTAATAATTTTTGGTTAATAATAAAAATATATATATGCATAATGAAAAAAGGTTATTTATGAATTCAAGCCTAGTTTTTAATTGAATAAGTTTTTTAAAAACAAAAGAAAAATGGAAATAATTTTATTAGTTGCAAGTTTTTCAATTTTTTTTATTTTTGAAATTTGTAAAGGGGCACTGTAATGTCTATCCTATTTGGGAAATACCTAAAGACAAAATAGTCATTGTCACTTTATTTTTTTGTTATAAAAAGATGTAAAGTAAAATATAAAGGGCAACAATGTTATTTGATATATACATATGAATCATTTTCAGTTTAAATAATTAATATTAAAGATAATGTAAATTTAAATGTAAAAGTGCAAATAAATTTAATTCATATTATTTTATCACTATAATTTACGTAGGAGGGGCCTCAGAGTAATGTAGTTGCCAATGGGGGGGGCAAATTATCAAAATCGGTCACTAATCTGAATGATTTCTTAAAACAAATATTAATGTAAAGTTTTTGTCTCATTTCATTTTGGATGGTAGATGTCATTTTTTTTTAATTAGCATTTATTGCGAGTTTTTTAAATGTATTTAATGTAAGAATTTTTTTATAGGCTTTTATGGTTGATGTCCATGATGATGGAGTTTCTGTTGCTTTTGAAAACGAGTAAGTGCTGAAATGTTTTATGCATTGTCTAAAAGATGTTATGATTGGTTATATTTATTTTTATATGAATTTGGTCTTGTTGAAATAATGTTAGAGAGTAATTTTCTAGCATATAATTTTAAGCAGAATTTAATTTTAAAAAAATCTGTCAGTCATGAAAATTGTATTTTATACTTAAACTGTATTGAAATGAGAGTTGATTTCAAAAATTGGTATAATTAATATTTTTTTATAGTTAAAGATTGAAAATAGTTTTACATTAGATATAAAATGGTCTTATATCTGGTATGTTTTTCCCTATTAAGTAAAGCTGCAAGATACTTTCACCTTGATAAATTAAGTTTTATAGTGCATTAATGTTTTTCAGCATCTTATGGTTTTAGTGATCAAGCCAGGGCTGTGAAAAATGTTCTGTAGCAAATTATATGTAATTGCTGAAAAGAAATTCCTTATTTACGACTCAATTACATAAAATTGTTCTAAGTGTACTTATATATAAGAAAACCAGAATTTATTTTTTTAAAACATGCCAGGGAAGAAGTTTCCTTGCTTAATACACTGTCAGCACAAGGTAAAAGGGTTGATTATACAGTGAAAACTTTGCCATCCTTCTATAGTGGTCATCTCTTCTAACGGCCAATTTTTCATGGCATTAATTTTTTGACTTGTATATCTAATATTAAAATAAGCTTTAGCAATACACTTTTAAACAAAAAAAAAGTATGAATAAATGTATGACCATATATGAATTTCCTCTTTTTAACTATGAGCCAAAAGGTTCAAGGTCAGGTTAAGAAAGGTTGTCCTTACTTCTTGCTTTCTATTAACTATTGATGGTTTCAAATACTTTTTGGGGAAAAAAATATTTAGGTTTCTTTCATTAGTTGTCCTTGATTTGAGGTGCAACAATGTTGAAGTGCAATTTTCTAAATTTCTAGCAGCACATTCAAGTTCTGTATCAATATGGAAATGGAAAATCGTTGAGAAAATTAGCTGAATTATTTAACTGTGGAAGAATACAAATCCACAAAATCATTAAAGAGAAAGATCTGATTTTGAAAGATTATGAAGACATCAAATTTTATATTGTCCAAAGAATGAGACTTGAAAAGTTATGCCGACATAAATGAGTTTATTTTGAAATGGTTTAAAACTGTGCACATGAACAAAACTCTTATCATTGGACCTATGATTCAACACAAAACAAAAGAACTTGCAGATGCCCTAAGAATCGAAAATGTTTTTGCCAGCAATGGGACAGATTTCATAGATGGAATATCACTTTTCAATCACTGCATGGAGAACCGACCAATGTCAATCTCAGTTCATGTGAAGATTGGCAAAAATGTCTTCCACTGCTTTTGGCTGGTTAGGATGACAAGAAGATATTCAACCTGAACGAAATAGCAATCTATTTTCATGCCCAGTAAAAGTATGATACTAAAATTCGAAGAAGAGATGGAGGTTCAAAAATTCCAGAGGAGTGACTTACCATTAGTTTTTGTGCCAATGTGGTTTAGGAGAAAGAGAATCCCCTGTTTGTTAGGAGATGCCAAAGACCAAGGTGTTTTAAAGGAAGAGGTTTAAACTGTCTTGGTGAGTCATGATAGGCAAACAAAAAAGCATGGAGGGATCTATTTTTGAAGAATGGCATGTAATCAAAACAGGAAAATATTCTTTTTGTTAGACTATACAGTGCATCATGTGCATGGAGCTGTTAACATGGAACAAATGTTTAACTGTTATTTCTCCTGCCATATACAACATCAAACCTGCAGATCTTGGATCATAGTGTTGTAAAATGTTTCAAAATGGAATAAAGACATTGTACTCTGCAACATGTTATTTTGTTTGTCACTGTAGTTGGTGCATATAGATATATGCAAAAGTGCTAGTGAAATTTCAGAAAATTTCTGTTGGAGGTGCTTTTAACTGGATTAAAACCTTCTAGGGAAAAAAATAAGTCAAGAAAGGATCACGAAATGTTTTGTTTGTTATAATCAGTTGTAGTGAAGTTGAGAGACAATTGGATCTACACAAAATTTTCTAGAATTCTCCCAGCACAAAGCAGCAGTGGAGTGCTTTAAAGTAAGTTTCATTTGAGAGGAATGTCCTTTAGTTTATGCCTATAGAGGTAAACATTTTGTATATGACTTTAATGAAATCCAAAACTAAATTAAGATTGATTTAAATCAACTAAATTGTTTGTGTCTTAAAAATATTTTAAAAAGGAATTTATTGTATTTCTCTAACGGCGATTCTGTGTTTGCGAAAAATTTTCTGATACCATTTGTAATCATAATCCAGCTAATTTTTCATTTCAAGAGACATTTAGGGAAATAGATGTGTCATTGGAAATTTCAATGCAATGACAAACTAATCGGTGGAGATTTACTTTTTAAACTGAAAGATGAACGTGAAAAAATGGTTGTTTTTGAAAAGTGTAATTTAACTGAAACATAGGCAAATTGCATCACTTATTCAATAAAATGTAAAAAACAATTTGAAGTACTAATTTCTGTTTATACAAGTCTGAAATTTTATTTTAAATCTGTCAAACTTATGATAGGGCTTCTGTTTGTTACCTTTTCTAACAATTAACTTTCGTGACTATGAAAGTTTGTCAGACCAGTTTCTTTAGCATTGTGTTTACCTTTAAATTTGAATCAACCTAAAACTTTGGAAAGATGATCAAGACTTATTTGATTATTTATTATTTAAAATTGTTTTTGTAGTAGCGTGCGAAAACTGCAATAGCTGTGTTAAAAATCCATCTAAAATTTTTTTTATCAATTTCCTTAATAATTAGTTGTGCCCATTTGATATTAAAAAATTGAAAAGACATATATATTCTAATTTTTTTTTTTTTTTTTTTTTTTTTTTTTTGAAATGAACATAATGTTCTGAAATTTGTTCAATGTCCCCAAGTATTTAGTTATGACCCTCCGGCATTAAAAGGAATCAAGGGAACATTTTTTAAAAAAGAAATAATTCAATTTTAAAAGTAATTTTGAAATTAGATTGTCACATAGTGAAAATATTTTGTAATGCATTTGTTAGAACGCCTGTAAAATTCAATTGATTTTACTCTTTTTATTTGTTAATTTAAAGCTGAACACACATGCATATAAAATCTATCCTTTGTAGGATGCCCAGTTTTTGTTTTCCCTCAGTTCTAATCTTGTTTTTCATCATGATAGAAGGCTCTATACTGCTTTTGTTTCTGTCACTTTATTATGTTACAATCTATTTTGGCAGTTGAATGCTCATCGCATGTCGAATCAAAGTTGTGATGGAAACTGAGTTATTTTAAAGCAGTGTATTACTAGAAACTATAAGAAGTTTTAGTAAATAATCAATGATTAAGATTGTAATCAACTTTATTATATATCATTTTTAAAGCAAATTATATTAATTCTTTCGTTATTCATATCATTCATTTTCCTTGTTTTGTTTAGTATGGTTGGTACATATTTATTAAAATAATAAAGTTTATACTCACTTATATGTGACTGAAACATTGACTTGTATTTGGAAATAATTAAAAGTATTGCATAAATGAGAATCTCTCGGGTTTCTATATATCTAAATATATTTAACGAGAGATTGTTTAATAATGGTTTTTGTAAACTTCAAAGTGTAATAAGGACTTTCAATAACAAAATGTGACATTAAGTGCAATGAAACAATGTTTTACGTTAAACTGTATCTTTTCTCAAATTTTCCCATTAAAGTCCCAAAATTAACATTTTAAGCCTTCGAAATAACAATATAGTAATTAATGTTTATTTTAAGAATAGACAATTTTTGAATATATGTTTGGTAGTTTAAAGTACTATTTTTATGTAATATTCGAGATTCTTAAAATTTCTTTTGTCGTTGACTTATATCATTTTTCGAAATGGTTACAATCCATTTCTTCATGATAATTAACACATTTGTCCACCATGGAAAAAAAAATCTTTGTCACGATCAAAACCTTCTTCATTTCTAGTGTAGATAAATGCAAGTCTTCTTTCTTTTGCCTTTTGGTGCAAACATAGCAGCTGTTAAATAGCTACTTTTAATTCTTGTCTTACTATATTCAACTCCCAGAATGACCTTAATTTATCCATGTCTAATTAAGATAGTGAATTGGCGTACTTTTCTTCTTTTCAATCAATTTTTCTGAAATGATTTGTATGCTATGAAGCCAGCCTCTTTTCGTTTTTTAAAGAAATCTCTCTTTTGGGGGCATTGTTAAGGCTAGTGGTTTTCGAATAGATGTCTTTATCATTGTTTACAATTTTTTTAAAGCGTTCTCTAATGTTGGGGTCTGATTTCTTCTAAAATTGCATGAATTTTATTGCATTTTTTTTTTTGTAATCGTATTATAAATTTTCTTACATTTTAATTATTTTAAAGAAAATAATTAGGAACTTTTTCTCTCAATTTTAAATACAAAAATCTGCTAAATGTAGAAGTATGCTATTTTTTCAATCAAAGCCAGACAAACTTACAGGCACAAATGTCAAATAGATCTCATTTTAAGTGCCAAGATTTATATTCCTGTAATTAAGAGAGGAAGAAAAGAAAAGGAGGAAAAAAACAGAAGTTCCTCAGAAAAAAAAAACAATTTTTAATTATAAGGCAGTAAGATTAAAAATCTGGATTTGGTTACAACCTAGCAACTTCGAAAAAGGAAAACCAATACGATTAATAAAGGGAAATATTTGTTGGTCTGGGCAAGTGATACCAAAGTCAAGTAGAAATGGATTTCACAATAAGGAATATCATATTTTGGAAGATAATGAAGCAGCTCGAATTAAAAGCGAACGCAAAAAATTACAGATCAACATTTTTAGAGGACTTATACTCTTTCAGGAAATGAACTGATGCATCTGCAAGTCAAATTGTAATTTTTATGCTTCATACAGCACTGGCTGCAGATTTTACTGGTGCATGAAGTAAAGCAATGGCCAAAATTACTGCAGCAGTACTGGCGTTTTTCATTTGGTTTCATCTAAGCAACAATTTTCTACAGTTAATATAAAATAAGTAAAAACGAAAGTAGAGGGGGGAGGAGGAGGAAAGAATTAAGTGAAAAATGACTTAAGGGTAATTGAAGGAGAACCCATTGAAAGTTTGTATTTTGATGGACCGTTCAAGAAATATCTTGTCATCAAAAGGTGACATGAAGAGCTCATGTAGCATTTATTAGAGGAACCATGTTGCAAGTATACAGGTTCTGTGTCGTTAACTGCTATTGAAAGTGCCGAAGAAATAGTCCAAGGTATTATATTTATAAAAAAATTTGAGTTTACAGAACCTAATGATTATAGGATGTGACGGAACAAATGTGAATACGATTTGGAAAGGCAGAGTATTACGTTTGCTTGAGATTTTTATTGGATGGCATTATGGTGGAATACATGTATGTTATTTATTTTTGAGTTAGTACTTAGACACCTCGTTCTGGAGGAGTGCAAGGGGACCATATTCATATTCAGAACCTATTCGATAATTCTTAAGAGTGAAAAAAAAAATGTAGTGATGAAATCTCACCGAATTGGCTGTATTCTTCTGCCTTTTGATCTGAAAGGCCAGTAGAATTCGCTGGAAGATATAATAAACTTTCTGACCAATAATATTTGTATTGGATCGTCTTGTCTTAAAATATGGTATTGTTTATAAAACTGTATTTTAACGTAAAAAAATTATAATTCAAGTACCGCGTGAATAAAAAATGATTTGTATAAAAAAATTAACATATTAATTGAAATATCCGTAAATTGTCAATTTAAACAATATTTAAAAAAAATAAACAATGTTCAGTTTTTCTTTCAAAAATTATAATTCAAGAATTATGCGATTGGACACTTATTTTTGCATAAAAAATGAAAAACATATTAATTAAAACTATTTGTGAAGTATTAATTTAAAGTAAATTTAAAAAGAAAGTAAAAAAAAGAAAAGTTCCCAGACAGTTTTTTTGGTCTCGCGGACGGAGGAAGCTAAATCTGTACCAGGTGTGCTGTCAGAACACCCAGCGATGCTCGTAAATTACTAGCATATAAGCTAACTAAAAGTTTAGGATCATTTTCTTGGAATAGTCTGGCCGCTGCGCTCTAAAATTTTAATGAATGAACATCCTAAAGATAATACCACCGTTATACTAAATCACATCACGAGCTCAATTTTCCTACCCATGTTGGGTATCCATTATCGAGCTTTCGAATTTATTTTTTAAAATCGGTACTCAATAACCATACCAAAAGATTACAGTCAGCATTATATCCTATACCATGAAAATACTTTCGGATTTCTTATAGTTAAAAAGATAGACAAGCCGGTGACATTTCTCCTAAGTAAAATTGCCTTTTAGAAGATTATGGGGATCATGTATGACAAGACTCCCGCCTCCTTAAAAAGGTCCTAAATACCAAGATCCTTTCATGAACTTTTTCGATGCCACTTTGTTTCAATGTCCTAAAAAGGGTCAATTATCGGATACCTTAATTTTCCACTCTCCAGCATGAAAATTTACGAAAATGAAATATGATTTATCTACGATGCAAAATCGAAAATTCCAAAGACGAATTTTGACCTTTATGAAGCTGTTCGATGCGATTGCCGAATAAGTTGAAAAAGCAGTCTAGTAATAAAGTGTGTGTGTGGGGGGGAGGTACATCCGTTGGAAAATTCTTAGAAACTCTGGTTAAAGCTTAATTAATGTTGAAATAAATGTTTAACGTGACTGGGGGGAGTGACTGGGTTTGATATCACGGAAATGACAGGTGCTCACCTAATTATTCTTAAGGGACTAGCACACTGGAAAAATTATGAAGGGCGGATATGACTTCGTGTAATATTACTTTGAGTGCGAAAGGAGTGAATACCAGTATTCAATCTGACAACTTTAAAACGAAAGGCTCACAAAGCTATTTTTTTTTATTGCTTCTCAAGCGTTTTTTCCTCCCTCTCTGTGCGCGCTCATTTATGTGGGTCTTTTATTTACGTTTCCGGGTTTGGTTTGCACTTCTAACTGTTGCATTTCAAATCAGATTGCTTGCTCAATTAGATAAAGATATTAGATAAACATTCTGTACCTATTTTAGTAGTAATGCTGCTGTTTCATGACAGGAATGTGTTCCTTTCATATATCACTAAATATGATTTGTTAGTGTGCAAAATCATTACTTGGTTGAAGATGTCATTTTTATGTGATTATTAGTCCTTATAACGAAAGTTAATTATTTCTGTCTGTTGTAATAAACAATACAACTCATTAACTTATATATTTTATATTTTGTCTTATTTATATCAAAATAATATATTTCATATGTCAATAATCCTTACATTTTTTGATTTAATATTTATCTTTGAAAAAATGTAGACAGCATTTGGAATACCTTCTATATGCTGTAATTTATTATTTTTGTTTGATTTAATAACAAATATATAGTTAAAATTGTTTACCTGTATTTGATTATATAGTTAAATTATTACATTTTTCATTGTTAAAATTATTTACCTGTATTTGATCTTTATAATTAAAAAAAAAAACTTGTACGACTGAAATTTTTGACGGCTCAAACATTTCTTTGCTAACTCGAACGATTATCATGTTATGATCATGATTGTCATTTCTTCGTGAAATGGCTTAAAAATCAAAACTACCATGCATTAAATATAGAGCTATTAACAGTTCAGGAAACAAACCATGTCTTAAAGAGTTAAAATGGATTATTTCATATTTGAAACTAAAAATATATATTTAAAAAAGCAGCTGAAGTCTAATAAGTTAATAACCAACAGAAAATAACACAAGCGAAACTCTGAATGAAAATAAAGAAAAAATGGGGGGGGAGTAAAGATGGAGTGCATGCACTCCATTTCATAGGGTAGGCTTTAAAAAAATACGTATATAACTTCATGTTTTGTTTGTTACAAATATTGCATTACTGAGATTTTATCATGGGTATTTATAATAATTTCTTTGACTAGATAGATAATATACATACTCTTTCATGAAATTATGATATCGTGGTGATTGCTATTCGTATAAGCCAGATAACACCCCTCGGACCGAAGTGCACTTTTGGCCCAACGGATATGTTACTCGGTTACCAACCATAAGATTGGGAGCTCGGGCCTAGCGCTATTCGCTAACCTCCTAAAATGGTAACCCGGCGACAGACCTTGGATAAAGGTAACCTTCGTTCAACTGACGTGGCGCCCTCTATCGGTGACTCAAAGCTTTAGACGCGCATTAAATACGACAATTGTTAACATCACCACCAACACTTCACATATGTATCGTTTGCCAACTCACTGGGGAGATACTCTGTGGTGATTGCTTATAAGCCAATTAATATCCTTCGAGCTGAATTGTCCCTTTTGCTCGATCGATATGATACTCGGCTACAGGCCCAAACGTCGCAGGTTTGTACCGCGACCTTCAATAGCTACAATATAATATATTGTTTAATACTTTTTAGGTAAATATGCTCTGCGGATGAATGCTAAAATTAAAACTGCTGTTAATTTGAAAATGTTCATAATTAAATCAAATGCAAATGGAACGTCATAATCAGAAAATGGAGACACAACTTGTTAGCAAGATAGTGTTATCATCCTCAAAATGGTTTCAAAGGAGCATTTTTGGGTGCTGAAATAAAATGAGCAATTAAGCATATTTTTACATTATTCATACAATTTCTGTATGAACATGAGTGATTTGCTTAAAGAAACGGTTCCTGACAAGGAACTTGAAAAGCATTGTACTTGTAATAAGTGTGTACATTTCTTATGCTTTAGAATAACTCTATATTTTATTTCACTCCATTTGTAATGTAATAATGAAAATTATATCTCGTTAATTGAGGAATTATTAAACAAGACATGACAGGAAAAAAAAAAAACTGAGATTCTCTAACTCAAATGCCAAAAGTTTCTCAGTTTTTTTAAGCCATTTTGCAATAAAAGGTTATTTAAAAGCATTAAATAATGTAACAAAAGAATTGGATCTAAAAAAGTCGTTATAAATTCCAATGAATGAGCCTGCATATTGACTGGAAATTCTTTCTTTCGATCAAAGAACAAATCAGCAATGGCTCTCAAACCTAATTGCTTAGTATAGACAGCTGTGGTTTGTATATTTTAAATAATGCCTAAAGTATGAAAAAAAGCAGTTAAGTAGAACTGGGGCAGAACTGTTAAATATTTCCCAGCATACATAGAAAACTTCGTTAAAAACTTTTCTGCAAAAGGGGAAAAAATGGCATTTAAATATTATAAGGAGGCTGAAAAAAAATAACAGAAACATAATATCAATCAAATAGTTTGGGTCCTGTAGCTAGAAGAAAAATTTTTGAAAGAATTTAGGAAAGGTTGAATAGATGCTGCAAGAGTTAAAAAGAACATTATTCCCTCTCCCCCACGTAATATTTTCTGTATACTCATAGCTTGCCGACTCCTGAAAAAAAAAAGTTGTAATTTTTATGCTTTTTGTTTTGTTTCGAAGAGTGCAATCATGATGAAAATATGAATAATATTCTTATATAAATATAAATTTTCGATACGTTGAACTGTAAATTTTGTAGCGTAATTTATGCTTTAATTATTTATAAAGACACATTCAAAATGTGTATTTTTATAGAAATCTAGATGAAAGTTTCATATTTAATTTTTTTAATAACAAATTTGTTAAATTTAGTATATCAAATCATTATATTCGAACTTGCCTTAAAAATTAAGAGCCTTTAAAAAAAGACCCTAAAAATGATCTTGCATTTTTATGGGAAAAAGCGGGAAATTTGTAATAGTTATCAAAGACTTATAAACCAAACAGAAGAAGGCTCCAATGGACATTGGTGCACTTGGAACATTTCCTACCACTCCAAATGGGAAGCGATGAATCCTATCTTCCATCTATTTATCCTTAAAATGCTCTGATACTGTGTCTGATAGATTGGCATTTGACTTGGTGGTAGCATAGCAAGGAAACGAAGATAATTTTGATGGTTTTAATTTAACAACTGAATTAAAGATGTTCAATTATGAAATCTATAATTGTATTTTTCTTATATTAATTATTTTCCGTGTACTGTTTTATCTATTTATTTTGTCTACTTGTTTGTCATTTAATAATTTGCATACATATTTACGTTTTTGTCTCAATTCTTCTTACAATTGGTAATTGCGCTATTTCTTATGGAACTGTTATGGAACTTTGTTTAGTAAACTTTATTAATAAACTTTTACTTTATTTCTAGAAAAGACCTAGAATTAGGGAGAGGGGTATAACAACTGTCTTTTGGAATAGGAAGTAGGGGAGAGAGCGAGTGAATTACATATGTTTTTATTCTTTTTTGTGATGTGTGCAACCTAAACAATTTACACTAAAATATATATTTATAGATTGTGTAGTTTTTCTCTTGCGTAACATTATATTGGATTTAATCATTGACTCGGCTAGGAATTATTGTAAATAAGCAAAAATATAATAAATTAGAAATTCTTAAATTCTCCACTCAAAAATTTTTAATAAATTAAATATCACATTTTTAGTTTTAGCATTAAAGGAAAATAATTCTCGCATAGATATGAATATTATTCATGGAAGTTTTTATGTGAAACAAAACATAATTGTGGTTTTAAAAAAAAGTATTCACTTTTTTTTTTCCATATGCTAAGACATCATTCAACCCCCCCTTTTTTTTTTCTTTCTCTATTGTCCTATAAAGCAGAGAACTGTTATTTTATTTAAAGAAATATAGGAATGACAGATTTTTTCTGCCCCATATTGGACTTAAATATTTTTATTGAGTAACGCAAGCATTTTTTGTCTGATTTCACATCTAGAAAATAAATATTGCTGACATTACTTCTTGCCTTGTCTCACTTTTTGAATGGCATAAGAAATATTAGTGCATACATACTATAGACAGACCAATTTATTTTGTGCTTACTTTGTTTTTTCAATTTACAACCAAAAAAGAGCTATAGATCTTAAGTATCATGTTTGACTGCCTTAATGCATTGTTTCTTTAACCAGGTCAGAAGTATAATACTTCTCATTTAAAGAGAATTCTTGGTATTTGATACAAGATAATTTTCTCATATTATGAAATAATTGAAAATTTGTTTGACCTCTTTTATGGTTTATTACAAGGAAATTCCTTCCCAATCAGAGAAATCATTATTATAGTGAGTAGGTGTCTATTGGACTCACAAAACTAGTTTATGGGAATTACTATCAAATTTGTGCTGGAAAATGTTAACTGTTGGTCTCAACCGATTTTATGAAAAGAAGCCAACTTTTTTTCATTTTATTCAAATGAAAGCCTAGTAAGCTATGCTTAATTTACAATGCTTTTATTGCTCTACTCAATGAAAAAAAATTATTTAATTATTAAAAGTTTTCAAATTGAGAATTTTGATCTTTTAAATATGTAACAAATTCAAAACTAAACATATTAAACGTCTGCAATTGCAACAGATTAGCAAATTTTTAAATGAAGCCAATAAAATAGAAATCAAAAATCTTCAAATGTATAAAAATGTTTTAAATTCTTTCTGCTTTTATTTTTTTAGATTCTTTGATT
>JAOUZG010016587.1:8598165-8651611 GCA_026289955.1 Argiope argentata | reverse complement strand
GGTCCATACCCTCAGACGCTACTGCACCCCTCCTTCCGTTGTAAAGCGGAACAAGCGGATAACAAACACAATTGTAATTATTTAATAAAAAGTGACTAAAATAAAAAAATCTTTGTTAACCTTATAGGAATTGTCTTAATTATATAATATTACTCGTTATTTAACAGTAACAAAGTTTAAAGGTCATGGTAAATTCTATTACTGCTGGGGTCCGTGTCTGCCACGCAAGTCACCGTTTTCTTCTAAATCTTGTGGTAGTCGTTAATTCCATTCGAGGTCCCTTTTCCATAATTCTTGAATGAGAATTTTAACCGTGATTGCAAAAGGGCTGATTTGACCAGAAGGATAAAAAATTTGAGAGATACTCAGCACATATCTTTCAGAAATTCCGTTGGTGATTCCAAATTCCAAGGAATTCCTCATTCAATTTAATTTCGTCCTTAATGGGATCCCAACTCAATCTTAAGAATCCTGATCCTTAACCATAGTATTTTCTTCATATCCATTCTCATATCAAAGGTTATTTATCTCGACAGAATTAGTTCATTTCCTTAAATTAAACTCGGTGGAGCGTAGTATAGGAAGAGCAGAAGAAATTAACTGATAAGCATCCTGAGCGGTATCTGCTCCATAATCTCTCCGTCGACAGTGAGAATTTAGCATTTCACAATATTTAGGATATTTATCCCTGGATTTTCTTGTGTGAAATTTCAAAACGCTAGCCAAATCAAAGGGAGATCTAGTTAAACCAAAGGGAAGACGATTGAGATTAAATACTTGCTTTAAACCCCCACCCTCATATCTTCCGGTAACCATAAAAATTTAAGATACTTTCTATCTTTCTCTGAAATCTCTGTCATAAGAAATGCCTTTTCTAAATCCCCGCAAAACACAATTTGATTTTCACGAAATTTAAGAGTGATATCCAATAAATTGGCACTAAGATTAATTCCTGTCTCAAGCGAATCATTCAACGATTTATTTTCCTTTGCCTTACTACTACGGTCATAAACTAGTCGAACTTGAGTCATAGATTTATTGTCTCGGATAACCGCTCGGTGAGACATATAATATACCGTTCTTATGTAAATGCATTTTTCAACAATGTCGCATTCTAATTTATCCTTAATAATTACTCTGTATTGGTCAGCAATTTGGCAATTTTAATTTAACTTCCTTTCCGATTAATTAAAGCACCTTTCCGCAACTTCAAAATTAGAATCCAATTCAACCGGAGGCCCCATATTATTCTCCCACATTAATTTACAAACATACCGTTCTCAATTCAATTCCAAATTATTTTCGAAGGTTATAATCAGTCGATCGCCCCTCTCTGAAAGGCCTCGTATTTCGCTAGAAAATCCCTTTATCTCTCAAAATTTACTCAGCTCAAACAAAACAGAAGAAGAATCCATTAACAAACAAACATTCTCAACTTCCAGTCGAATCGTTCCTCTTACCGATACCCCAATCCGCCACCTGAAAGCTGAATTTATGACCCAGGTGTCCTGACTGCCCCTTTCCCGTCGGTCATAAACAACTTCCCAAAAGCAGTCATTGCCTACTAGAATTTCCACCGGCATTCCTTTGTCAAATGAATCCTCAAGTTGTATGTTTTTTGGCCTTCAATTCGCTATAAAGTCGTCTGGAATCTAAAGACAAATTGGAAATGATTTCTATTGCAAGAGCATCGAGCATATATAATTTTGATCGATCATGCCTATTCTCAAGCTTAACCGGATATCGTTTTTTATAAGCCGTAGTTTGACCGAAATAATATATAACAAGCTTTTCGTAACTTATTAGTTTAAAATTTAACACTTGAGCTAACTTAGCCGAGATAAAACTCTTTATGAGAAGCACTATCCAAAATTGTCCGTGATAATACCGACCTTTTATCCAAACTAGCAAAGACCGAGCAAGTTTGTAAAAAAGCCTTATTTTTCGTATTAACATTACTATGCGGTACTGAAGTATTTTCAACTTTTTTATTTAATATCGAAGGTGAATGATAAGAATTACTTCCGATTTCAGTTTGCTTACCAGCCACGCTTCTCATAGAGTTAATAGGATTATCATTTTTCTTACACACTGATTTATAGTGAAATTTAGAACAACATTTTTTATAAACGATACCTGATTTACAGAATCTATTCATACAGTTTTTCTTTAAACAATTCTAACTCCTACCCTCAATATTAAGTTTATTTTTTCTTCGATATTCAAAAGTTTACAACTTGTCGAATCATGACCATTTACGCAATCACAAAATACACGAACTTCTTTTACCTTAGACTGTAATGCTGCGGCGGACGAAACATTTTTTTAATATATATTTTGCCTTAATTGTTCTCTTTGATGCCTGCTATAATTTGGAAAAAAGGTGCGTTGAGTTTCATAACTTTTTGTGTTGCTGACGGGGGACTTTCCAATTTCCCTCGCTTCTTAAGAAATTCATAATTTCCGAAACCTCTCGAGTATTATCTTTACTGCGTTTCCGATGAACATCCAAAATCAAATCTTGAGGCAACAGTTTTAATAACAAAGGATTTAACAAATGACCATAAGATTCTTCCGTAACATCTATATATTTTAAATTTCTTGTATTTATTTCAATGTCGTCATGCAATGTACACCAGCCTTTAACGTGGGATGAATTTCTAGCGGGCTCTAGATTCAATAATTCAGACATATAGGAATTAATGATAATCTTTTCGTCCATAACGTTGTTTTAAAAATTCAATGCAAGAGTCATAATTTTTTTCATTTAACTCGAATTCAGCAACAACATTGTAGGCGGGTAAAGAAAGCAGCGATTTCAAATACTGCATTTAAAAAAAATCTTAGTGAGTTATTACATCCTATAGCGTTATTATAACAATTTAAGAATTCCATGAAATTTGAATGGCCGGGAAAAACGTGGAATTTCCTGTTTGGGCAATTTCGGAAGCGTTACTGTATTATTTGATGCACTGAATCCATTTAATCTCGAGTTCGATTCCTGGACAGAAGTATTTACAGTAACCTTTTTCATGTGACACCTTAGTTTGATTTTTATGGATATTTTTTCCTCATATTCTTCAGATCGCTTTAGTTCGGACTTAAATTTTTCTGGATCCGTAATAAGGTCTTTTACTTCTTAATTGTATTGTTTTAAAGTGTCTTCTTTAGCTCCTAATAGCTCCAGCAATTCAGCCAAAGTATTTATATAATTTTTTCTCCTCTGGAGCTGCATGTGCTCTTTTTAGAGTTTCGTGATGCTGCTGCGAATGCTGTTTCTCTTCTCAATTAATTCTTTAAAATTTATCCATGCTTAAATAAAATATCAAAAGGTCTGACACTTATCCCATTCCAATTAATTTCCGTACTATGCACCATATTGCTATTGTGATCAGTGGAGGGGTGTATTGAGAGAGTTCCAAAATTCGGAGCCTTTCGATATTTTTATTTAACAATAACTTAAAAGTTGACAGTAAATTCCATTACCGTTGGAGGCCGTGCCTGCCGCGGAAGTCCCCCTTCTTGGGGGTGGAATGCTTACAATTGGAAGTAAACAGGTGATCTCGTCTGTTTACTTCCTGCACGATCAGCAATAGGTGTAAAGCAGTTGCCTGTATCATCAAAATTCAATTTTTATCATGTTTGCCTGATTTTAAGAAATAACCTACCATTTTTAAAAGAAACAGATGCTGCGAAATGTTTCACTGTTTTATTTGGTTCACATCAAAGTTTTAATCCAATATAAATATAGAAATGTTTTCTTGTAAACATGTATGAATATTTTTATCGTACTTTTACATGCTGAGACAGCACATGAAAGTGAAGTGAAATTACAATTGGTAAATATCCACATTTTATATAAAAGCATCATCAGAAGTCATTGATTAGTTGAAATTTCTTTGTCAAAGCCATAACCTCAGATATTCGGGATTGAGAAATTAGATTTGGTTTATATATTTTTTTTTCACGTATTGGTTGTCTCTTTTAGATAATGATTTCTCATTTAAGACTCCAAAATGCAAGGTTATCTTGATTTTAACTCGGGAATTTTACTTTAAAATTTCTTTTAACCTCCATCCATGACCATTTTAGAGCATGAATCTCATAGCAAAAGAATACTAAGAAAAAGGAAGACTTTTTGCTGGATGGAATGTAATATCAAATCTGACCCTCAGATTCAGCATACTTAATTTGCTTTTGATAAATTCTTAACCATGCGGAGATTACGAGGCAGTGAAAATCTAAACCATTGATTTATTTCTTGTGAAACGATTATGTGATTAGGGCAGAGATTAGTTCAATAAGGGGGAGTAAATATTATTTTCTTTGTACAAAATCTATGCTGCCCATTAAGAAAAAATTCATTGTTGTCTGATTGAAGCGGCTGCTCAGGTTTTGAAAATTGCTGCAAAATAAACCATTTGCTTCAATAAAAAGAACCATCAAGTCCAATGGAATCAAATTTAGCAATTTAGATACCCAAATAATTGGCTCTGTATGTTAACTCATTTTTCTGGTGACTGCTCGGCATCAAATTTTGGTGCATCATTTTCATTGCATTTGAGTTATTTCCTTTTATTAGGGCATAGTAATGGCGTAAAGTAATCTTGCAAAATGTTGAAAAAGCCCCAGTTGTGTTCAGCTGGTGAGATTGCCTTTGTATATGTGGGTTTTGAGACCTGGTGGAGGGGATCGTATCTGTATCTATTTAATGAATGCTTAGCTGATGCCTAATTTATGACGAGGGGTAGGGTCATTAAAGAATTTTTGCTTCAGTGACATTGACAACCAAAATCCACTACTTGGACCTATAAAGCGATTACATTAGATTTTAGGGTGTCTTGCCTTTTGTGCACTGTATCAAATATATATATATATATATATATATATATATATACATAAATTTTTAATGTAAGGAATATATTATGTATACGAGAGAAGAAATATGTATATTTAGATTTATACTAATTCAGTTTTTTCAATTAGCAACATTCATTTTCAAATTTGTACCGACATTTCCAAATTTGTTAGAATGTAGATAAAATATTGTTCAAGTGGTTGATGTAATGAGCAGTTCTAGATTGTAATCCTTAATATTAGATGGGTGTTCTTGTTTTTTCAATATTATTTCGGATTCGGTAATTTTTCTCATATGTTGGTCTATGAAGAAACAAAATCAACAGGCCTCAATAACAAACGACGACTTAAATTAACACGAAGACGAATATTCAAATAAGCAGATGATCAGCCGACACGTACACGAGCAACACACTGCAGCACACAAATATTAATCGGCAGTAATAACAGCACATAAAGCAGGGTGACAGAATTTAGTAGGTAAAGGGAATCTTCGTGTATTTTCACTCTACAGTATCACCACGCGCCTGAAATTCTCCATTGTCTCCTCCTTTAGCTGAATCCAACTTTTGGCTCACTAGTACATGACTGGCTACTCCACACTACTCGATGCTACTTTTGCCATAAACATCAGGTCACGGCACACAACTTAGTTCCCTAATCTCGTCAGTTCCACACGCTTGCTCATTGCTGGACTGATCCAATTATTCGCCGCTGACTCGCTATGCACTCTAAACATTTCGACGATTCTTTCCACGATTCGATAAGCGACTGATTTCGGCTTGAGATTGCTGGATGTTTATAGTTTCCAGAGGTAGACGTAGAATGTTCTAGAACAATCTCGGTTTCTATTGGTTCTATCATCAAAAATTTGAAAAATTCCTGTATTATGTATTTTGTTGCCAATCCCTGAGATAACTTATTCGTCATCCAATCGGTATCCGATCTTCATCCAGCAGAGCTGATCATAAAATCGTCTTTCCAGTGATTGAACTAACCATGCTTTGAAGCAACATTTTAGGTTTGTAACAAGATACAACGAATCTTTAAAAACTAACCCTCAATTTGCATTGTCTCTACATAACATTCACATCATACCGAATAATTAAAACAAAAGTTTTGCCTTTTAAAATATGGAAGTTTGTTTAGAATTTTTATTAATTTTTAGATTCATAAGTTGAAAACGTTTGATCAAAAACACATGAGTTTTGAAAGGAACAATACCTAGAATGTCAGTGTTCTGTATTTTACCCAAGTCAATGTTTTGCCATTTCTATTGAGTTGTTTCTGAAATGTGCAGCAAAACTGAATTTTACATAGTCTTAAAATGTCTTATCAGTAGTACCAATGTTTTAAGCCATAAATTAAGTTTCTATAAGTAATTTTTTTTTTAAATTTCTGCAGCCACTCTGTAAAAGATGACTTCCAATTTAATTTCACTTTCTGTGGTTAAGTTTTTTTCTTAAACTATAACATGTTTTATCTTGAAAGGTGAGATGTATTCATGTGATTTGTGTGTTAAGTGAATAATTACTTTAATAATCCATAATATTTATGTCTATTTTTATTGCTTTTCTTTATTAGTGCAAAAGTGGAGTCAGCGCATAAAGAGTTTAAAAAAGCTATTGGAGCATCAATTTGTCGTTTTGACTCAACTAAAAATAGTCTAATTATAATTGTAAGTTTTTGCTTCTTGTCTGAACTTTTTATCAATACTTCTAATGATTTTAATAAAATGTATTGTAGTTATGTTTGTAATTATTTGAATGGTTCTTGCTTTGCTAAATTTTTTCTTTTTCCTCATTTGGCCGAATATATTTTGCATTTGAATTTTTTAAAATAAAGATGGATATCCTAAAACTATGAGACATTCTGCACAGATAACTAAACTGTTTCTGATAATTTTATTGGTGGGATATGAAACATTTTTTTATGAAACTAGTGATGTTTATCATTTGATTACATATAATGCATTGGTAATGCATAATAATAATACAAAAACAATATTTGCATTATCTGCAAATATTGTTTTTCGGGTTACACATTGTATGCATCTGTAAAATTGAGGATTTCATAATATTGGATAATTATAACTCTAATAATGTGTAATATGATTAATATTAAAAGTAGAATTGGATTATTCAATCATTATATAACCCTCGTCTTTCCAATGCATTATATGAAAAATAATTTATTACAATTCTTAGAAATGTTTTCTTTGTAGATTAAAAGAGGAAATAAATATTTTGCTAGTCATTAAAGCTACATTGTCGATAAAATTAATAATTCTGACACATGGTGGGAAAATAAGATTTTTGTATTTATTTTCATTCTTATGAACATAGTCACAAACTGGTCGATGCATTTAAGTTTTGGTCATCATCTCACTCCATTTTTATAAAAGAATGTGGGTGTGCATTGTCCATAGATTGCCGCTTTTGTGAGTTGTAGTACCATGTTGTTTCAAAGTTCCAGGTTGGAAACTCGATTTCAATAACCCTTTGGGTACACATTTATTTGAAAATTTTTATTTAGTTCATATTATTTATATATTCCCATAAAATACTGATATAATTTGAGGCACTTGGTATTACCATAAATTAAGACAAATGCATGACGATCTGATTCGTCAAATGTGCCCAAAGGGTCATGCCTAGAACTCCTCGCACATAGTGAGGTTTCCGAGAACCAGCAACAACACAGTCGTATTTTGGACTTCGAAAGTAGGTTTTAGATTTCCGAAAAGGAAAAAGATAATCACTATTTCCGAAATTTAGATCCGCTGTAGACAGAAAATTGTGCATGTGCAGAAAATTGTTTAATTAATCAACAAAAAGAAAAATACTGGCATATCTATAGTATTTATTTGTTGCTTTGTTTCAAAAAATGCATGGAAATATTGAATGGTGGGAAAATATTAACCCAAGAGAGCAGGGAAGGGGGGAGTTACAACGCTTTGGAACCCTACACATCAGAAATTGTCATATAATCCTAAATACTAAATTACTTTGTTTGAAAGCTAGATTCTCCTGAAATAATTATGAACTCTGTACGAGTAATCTAATGTAGCAATCTCGAACTCTGGGCCAGATTAAGCTTCCCAAGGGCCTTCAGACATTGCAAATCTTGAGTGCTTTCCTATCTACTGAAACTGGATGTTTTTTAAATTAATTTTAATTTAATCTCTATATAAATATTTTAAGTAGCAAATTTTAACACTAATAACATATCTTCTAATTTTAAACCACTTTCAGGAATTTTAGTTTCAATATATAACATTTAAAACAATTTTAAAAGTATACTTAAAAACTATAACATAATGTTAAAAAAAGTTACAACATGCTTAATTCACTCTAAATTATATTTAATTGTAAGGCTGGAGATGTCCTTGAAAAAAAATAATGCAATATTTAAGTATAATAAAGGGGCATATTGTAAAACTTAGTAAGGGTAATTAAGAACTCAGTTTCAATAGTACCTCAAAATTTAAAAAAATACTGTACTTCAATTTGAATGATAAGAGCACTAGCTTTGCAACTGAAACAAAAATAGCAAATTAAATTATAAAATACTGCAAAAAAAGCATGCTGCTTTCCTTGCCCATCTCATAATGTAGTTATATGGATAGCTGCTCAAAAGCAAACACTGGTGTTGCAAAAAATACGATACTGAGATGTTTTATGAAATTAAAATAGATCGATGAAAGATGCCATTCTGCACAATATTTCATTATAATCAGTTTATCATTTACCTCTTAATTTTGTAAAAATATTTCTAGGTCTGCTATTCAGTTAATTTGAATTAACTTTAATCTGTATTTGTGTATTTAGTTAACTAACCAAAACAGTAAAAAATAAAGTTTTCATAAATACATCTTGTGTATTTCACCTAAAAAAGAAAATTTACTTGTTGATTACATTATACGTTTTATTTACAAAATGACAATTTATTTCAATTAAGAACATTAGCAGAGATTTTGCAAATAGTTAAATACATAAAAAGTTACTGATGGATAGAAGACCTACATTTAAATAATTAAGAAAAAAGAACCAAAACAAATTTCATTTTGAGATTCTCAGATTGAACATTAGTACCCACTTCTTGTATTCAAGATCATATATTTAAAAGATTTGCTCATTTTTTATGGCTTAAGAAAATTTCGCTGATATTTCAGTTCATAAAATGTGTCTGATGCACGTGAACTCATCATATTCGGATATTTTAATGCTCGAGTGACATGGAAGTTTGGAGAATTATTCTTGTTCAGGTGAAGCAAGAAAAATGTTTTTGGTTTTATATCTGTTGCTCTGATTTAATTATAGTACCATTTCTGATGATTGCAAGGAGAGAATCAATACAGTGTTGGATAGAATGAATAGTTATTGGTCAAATGAAATTATTGTATATTACCATGTTTTTGATAAATTCGTTGAAAAATAGTCAATTTTTCATCGATAATTTAAATAATCCTTCATCTGACATTCGAATTTCGTTACCGTTTCCAGATATCTTGAGGCTGTAATTGAAATATTTCTCTCTGGGAATTTTCTCACAATTTTTATTCACAAATGTGCGATGGTCTTTTCATAACTCTTATTAGTAGAACATATTACATTTTTAGATAGCTAGGAGTAAAGGGAAAATTATTGCTCTAAGAATCATGCCAAATGTGCCTATTTTGTTAACAATATGTTAATTGTAGTTGAACTTAAAAATCTGTTTCTCAAAATAGTAGGTTTAAAAAATAATTGCACTGTTCTATGTATGTTGATTTTAAGCTATATTAATTTTTTTTCAGTCGAAAAGCGATACAGCCAAGAAGCGTGCAAATATGTTATGTGAGATGCATTTCCGAAATTTGAGGCAAAAAGTTCTTTTGTTGAGCAGAACTGAGGAAGCAGCTCGGCAGCTGGAGGTAATTTTCTTGAAATTTTATATTTATTTCATGAATAGTTCTGGGTATGGATTCCTCCACAGCCTTAATGATTTATGGATAGGCAAGTGATTATTTGAATTGTAGAATTCTATATTTCTAAAGTATTATATTTTACTGTGGAAAAAGGGAAAAAAGCACCCGTTTTGATTTTTGTTAATTTTTTAAAGATTTGAAATTAAATCGCCAGGATGCAAATAACTTACATTACTGATGGAACATTTATAGACAATCCAGAGATACTAGAAAAATTTTAATTGTCGCTTTTTCCGCCTCAATATTTGGGGCTCATATGTTTCCTATAAAGTCATTGTGTTCTAAATTAGAAACCTTTTATGTAAGAACCATTATAAATATGGGTCTGATGTGCATTATAAAGTGTCAACCATCGTTTTGCCTAGTGTAGAGTGAAAGTTTGAAGAGCTTGCTGATTTGTTGCGTTCATCTTCCCATATTTCAGAATTATGAAGTCTATCGCATTATAGCCCTAAAGGAAACTTTTATAATTTCATATTGAAAAGTTAATTTGCATTTCTTTCTATTGAGTATTTTGTTTAATATTATTATTAAAGGTGTTTTTTTGTTTATGAATTGCTTTACAAATGATCAAAATTGTATGTATAAATGTTTTTCAGAGTACTAGGCTTAATTCGACTTCTGGTTATGTAGAGGAATTTCAAGTTCGAGAAGATTTGATGGGTCTTGCTATTGGGGCTCATGGTGCCAATATTCAGAATGCTCGAAAATTAGAAGGTATAACAGGTATTGATTTGGAGGAATCTACCTGTACTTTTAAAATTTATGGAGAAGTAAGTTACTGTTAATCCCCCCTCCCTTCCTCTTTCTATGTTTTATGTTTGTTAAAGCGACCTTTTTTTTTTTTTTTTTTTTTCTGATATAGACTGAAGAAGCTGTTCACAAAGCAAGAAGCATGTTAGAATATTCAGAAGAATTAGTCGAAGTGCCAAGGTTGCTTGTTGGTAAGGATTTTGTTTCTCAAATTTTTAAAAATATACTTCTTACATTTTATTTTAAAATTTGGCTTTTTATTAAAAAAACATTTTTACTCAAATTTATTTAAAGTAATTGGTTAGTTTGAATGCAGAACATTTTAGTCGACCATTTATCACTGCAACAAATCAGGATTGAAGATCGCCATTTTCTTTCCTGGGGGATTTATTTTGCAGGAATGTGATGGATCTAGAATATTATAAAGAAGATATAATTCTTACATGCTTAGCATTGAAAGTTTTTGTTTTAAAAGTGGCTTTATAGCGCAAATCGCGCCCTAATTCAAATAAAGTGTTTATATGTTAAAAAATAGAATATTTGTCTAAATCTGTGATTCTTAGAAAAGTAATGGAATAGAATTTTTGTCCATGTATTAAATAATTTTATTTTTGAATGATTCTACATAATATATTGTTACGGACAAAACCCCGTTCAAATCAACTGTAGTGGTTGTATGGTTGCTTAGGCAGCAGGCCGTAATTACAAATAACAATGTTTATTTGCGCGAATAATACCAAACGACAAGACGACCAAGAAATATATAAACACAACAAACAGCGCGACAGTGATAACCAGCTGGAAGCGCTCAGGTAGAGAAATCGTTCAATTATTAACTAGAGCTGAACTTGAATTATTCCAGCTCAGTCTAACGGGTTTTCATAGTTCTCGAGACAGGGCGTAGTAAGTTCTCAAAATGTCACTTTAAATCGCATCCTAGTGGATCTGTTGTCGAAATTCTAAAAAATTCCTACTTGGCGGATAGGTGCCAAGATTGGCGCCATAGTCAAGGATCATTGACCTGACGTCCATATAGCAACTGATGAAACTATTGGTCTAACTGTTTACCTTGTGAAGGAACTATCCCAGAACCCAGGGAAGCAACGTTACAAATTCGTAGCAATATTAAACATGTTTCTTTATTTAAAAAACAGGGATGTAATCCTTTAAAAATGTGATTTATATTTTTAGGTAAAGTTATTGGTAAAAATGGGAGAATTATTCAAGAGATGGTAGACAAATCTGGTGTAGTTAGAGTAAAAATTGAAGGGGATAATGATAATCAGACTCCAAGAGAAGAGGTTTGTATTTTGAAGCTTCCGTTTTTGAAATCATAAAATTTTATTGTAATTTTTGTTTTGAAATTAATTTTAAAAATTTTAGGTCCCATTTGTTTTTGTTGGAACTGTTGAGAGTATTAGTAATGCCAAAGTTCTTCTCGAATATCATTTAGCCCATTTGAAAGTGAGTTATGTCTTGTTTATTTGTTTACAGTGATTATTAGTCTGTATAATGATAGAAAATATTACATGGGAAAGGGAATTGCTATGATCAAGATATATCCAAAATTTTTACCTTCTTAAGTCCTGAATTTCCAGATTTTGTAAATGCAAGTTCATCGTCTTCCTCAAATATTATCTCGCAGTAAAACCATTGCACAGATTAGCTCTAATGGCTATGTTCTAATTTATTGAAGAAAATCCTTGAACATAGGAAACAAGCAGTGAATTATTCTCATTAATAAAAACGCACAAAATATTTCTGCTACGGTGATCATATTGCGAAGCATTTTAAGAACTTTTTAAGGGGTAAATATACTTATTGCTATTTTTTATATACCATGAATATTCTTAGCAATTACGTATCTTCAATACTATTAAATAAACAAGCTTTGAGTTTTTATCTAATATATGAAAAAGAAGTAAAGTGATATTGCTGCCATCAAATCCGAAAGGGGGACGAGTTCAGTTTCTCTTATTTAGCTTCAGAATAACTCATTAAGAATTCGTTTCACATTTAATCAAACACAATTACATATTAATTAGATCAATAAATTCACCTACTTTATTTTCCTTTTTATTCAGATACTAACCTTAATTTTTTTTTCTTTTTGTTTTAAGTTTACTGAGATATTTGTTGAATAATCTTTCTAGTTTCTTTTACTAACAATCTAAATATTGTCAATATTTAAGGGGGGGGGTTGTAACTTTTGAGATTTAATCCCACTGATATCTAATTGTAGAATGTATATATTTTTAGTTTTTATCAGTATAGAGATTGAAATACAGATTGTAGCCTTAAAACGCCTAAATTTGTTGAAGCATGATCATGGCAGTCTTTGTTCGGGCATTAACTAAGGAGTATGTATTAATGACTATGAATTTGGGTCGAGTTTGATAAAATTCTTTATTTTCCGATCTTTGATATGGGGTATGCTCACGAAAACAAAAAATTAATCAAACAGGTCCACAGCAGCTTACAAAAACTTAATATGGAATATTGATAACATGTGAAATGATGATTAGAACAAAAAGAATACTAAAAATTAATGAATAGTTATTTTTGTTAATTTTCTAGAGGTTGAGCAATGCTAAAACAATGTATAATTATTCTAAAAGAAATAATACCTAAGAAACGGTGGATTTAAGAGAAAACACGAATAAAGAATAATAAATAGTACTTTCATTCTTTTAAATCCCTTCGAATTAGAGAGAGAGAAGAAAGCGCTCTCATGTTCTCACACATGCATCTTTGAAGGCAATACCTGAATGAATGCTAGAGCTTTTATTGTCTTTAAACAAGGAACTTCCGATAAAACTTTCCCATGAATTCTTCCTTCTCTTCACATCCACTTTTAAGACCGGAGCTACTGTGTGTCCACCAAGAGAATATTTCCCCAAAAAGGTCTGTTTATGTTATGCATCATAGAAACAGGTTAAGGGTAGGGAAAGGTCCACTTCGAATAGGAGGAATTGGACGGAAGTCTAAGGGGTATTGCTTTTTTTCCCCTTGGCATGAATTTGATGTGATATGATAAAAGCTGTTGACCTGCCGTCTTCGAGATCAATCTGTTTCTGCAGTTATCATTATTGCTTTTATGTAGTAAAAGAGCAAAATCAATTGCTTCATTTACAATCAGGGAATGCCGATTTATTTTTCTACCTTGCCGTAAATTTTTAATTTTACATTAAAAATTTTCAAAATTATTTAAAAAGTATCGAAGCCACGAAGTATAATTATAAAAATAACTATTCACATCATTTTCAACTCAAAGAAGCATTGTAAGTTCCTGCAAGGAGCTTTGAATTTAATTATTTTTGAAGAAATTATATTTTACAAATTCGTTATTTTGTTTTCGTTGGAATTATTGAATTATTACCTTAAATTTGCAGGTATAATTTAGTTAGTTCTTTTCACAATCATTATCAAGATTTTTTTAATGAGGGGGTGTAAATTGTTGCCCTCAATGTTAAATAATAATTATAAAAAATTACTTTAAAAAGAGAATTAATTTGAAATTAAAAATACCGATTCTATTATATTATATGAAAATATTTAAAGGTGAGTACGTTTTTCTTTCTTGCCTGAAATGTGTTCAGCATATGCAATTTATGGATAAATCATTTTATAAACTATTTACTGCTAAATATTATCCAACACTATAATGATATGAAGATTACAGGAATGTTAGGGTCAGAAATATTACGTGAATATAAAATATTTTCAAATTCTGACTATTTACTTCTTTTAAACTTAGTGAATTATTTTTGAATTTGCTTTCTAAAATTAAACGCAATACCAAATATCGTCAATTTGGCGCTAAAATTGCCGATGTAAGAAACTTAATATCTATACGAAATGAACACATCCTACAGTAACTTGTTTCTAATTTCGCTAAAAGCATAGACATTTGATGAGCAATGTTCTCCAGGTAGAGACACAGTACCTGCTTTTGTTAAATTAATTTGTTAGGCTTCACACTCCTTTGTCTGTAATTGTACCGAATCGTTTTCAAATTATTCTTGACAAAGAACGCAATCAATTTTGTATTGATTAAAGTTGAATATCTTTCTAAATAAATAAATGAATGAATGTATGCTATAATAATGGAGACTTATATAATAAATGTTAAAACTAGATTCAAATGGTTTTATGAAATAAAAGTTTCAGAAAAACACAATCAGTTATTAAAAAATATTCGGTGATTTTGCCCTAAATCTATTTACTAACGCGAATGCCTACTTCAAGGTATTTTTAGATAAGGATTGCAAAAATGAGAGTGAATTCAGATGTATTTTGATTCTGAGGCGAAGAAATCGGTGCGCATGAATAATGCAGAATGAGGAAACGATAGGATGATGTTTTGAAGAACATACTGGATAAAATATTTTAGAAATGTGTGTACAAACTGTTTCTTTTGAGCATTATTTAATAAGAATTATCCAGATGTTACAAATAAGTTACTTAAACATTAGATTCCCTATGTGCTTGTTTATATGTATATTTAGATCCTCGATTTTAGACAAGTATTCTTATTGTTAAGTACTTTTTTCCCATATAGCTATTGCAAGCTAATGTTCCACTCCCCCCTCCCCCCCCCCAAAATGTTTTTCTTAATTGCATATATAGTTTTTTCTTAAAATATTTTATTAATAAATATTTCAATCGTTTTATTAAGATACCTTTATCCAAAGTTTGTTAAAAAAAATTTAGAAGCACTTGGAATTATATATGAAAGAAAAACCAAAGAAAAAAATTATTTAACATGTTTAGCACATGCGGTGACCAATTCTTTGTGTTGCTAAAAATCTATAATATTACAAATATTTTTTGCTTCTTCGGTTTATTTCATTAGTGAAATATTTGCAGCCTAATAAATTGGATTGGGAAATACAATTATATTACCATTTTGTGAATCTAATTTATAATTACACAATTTCCTTAAACCAGTGATTTATAGTGAATTCATTCAATGAGGCTGCAGTCAAGCAACTCTTTTTAACATCCATATTGCGAAAGATTGTTTTCAGTAGTTGCCAATGTTTTATTAAATATAATTTTGCCATTAATTAGAAAATTGTGATAATAAAATAAGCGCCATGAATTAAAAAATCTTGCATACTCATTTCCAAAGAATTGACGATTCTTTTCTGAACTATTAAGAGAATTTTGAATCGGGGGAAACAACCATATTGCCCTATTCAAATATAATATTCTCCAGTTTTTCTAATAATTCTACCGACAAGTGACTGAAATAGTGGGTGAGTATTAAAACTTAATTTGTCATGATATCTTTACCGAAACAAAGATAAATTGACAGTAATATGATGTATTGTTCACTTGCATTGTTAATTCTGCCAAATGTGCAAAACACAAGCTGAATGAACAACATTGAATCAGATATATGGGAACATAACGTCATCAACAAGCATCGTATCGAGTTTTTAGCCAGTAAAGCAAAAATTGTCGTAAACAAGGCGGCTTTGCCTTGTTACTCTGTTGACTATTTTGTAATGTAATTATTCTGCCGTCTAAAGCTGTTCCTAAAACATTTCAAATTCGTACGTTATATTAACTTTAAGATAGTTTTAAAAGCTATCATCCTTTAATGCCCAGCTCTCTACTACAGTTTCGAAACTATGAAGACTTAGACCTTCGAAGTTCTCAATTTCTGGCGTTAAGAGAGCAAACCGTTAATGTTAGTGGGTAATTTTTCCCTACTGACGCCGCTAATTGAAAAATTGTCTTATGTTTTGTTTAGCTTATATGGTAAATGAAAAGATTTGTTGTGGGAAAAGAAGCTTCTACAGCCATTGTAAACATAAACATTTTCCCACAAATTGCTACAACTAACCCCCACTTTCCTATGTTATAAGCCTATCTTTTTCTTTGTGCTGTGTGCATGTGATATTACTGTTTTACATTTGTAGCAAGTAATTTTTTTTGACTATTTAATTATCAAATTTCATAGGAAGTTGAAAAGTTACGTCAAGAGAAAATAGAGATTGACCAGCAATTAAGAAATCAAACTGGATCTTTGCCAAACTATCCTTTACTAAGACGAGGTGGATTTGAACGGCCTTATTCTGATATGGAGAGTAGCCGAGGTAGAGGTAATTTACCTCGAGGAAGAGGGCGTGGAGGATCTAGAATGGATTCTAATCGTCGCTGGAGTGGTGCAGATACAAGATACTCAAATAATCAAGGTGATATTTTTAAGCATCTTTTAATTCAATTCCATTGTTTAATATATTTGTAGACATCTATTATAAAATTAAGCTTAAAAAATGAAAATCTCTAAAACAACCGTTTTGGTACACAAGACAATTTCAAACAGTTCTTTATAGAACTGTATAGTATTCATTGAAAACAAAAATATTAATTTATACAAGGTTAGTGAAAAAGTTACTCTAATCTCATATAAGTGCTCTGAACATTAGCATGATTAAAAAATTTATCCTGTGTATATAGAAAGTAATGAACCTCTTGAGTCTCTCACTCCTTTTAAAGCCGTGCTTAAATTTCCATATTTTAAATTTTTTATTTTTAAATTTTTAATTTTTCTACCGTATTAACTTAAGGGATACATTTATGGAAAAGCTGTTCTATAATTTTCGCCTTGTTTATGAAAAGGCTGTATAGGGCCTGTGACATTTTGCAGTTCAAACTCTGCATAATTGCAGGTATGAACAGTGTGTGGCATTCTTCCAACCAATAAGAAAATAGAAAATGATCGATCTTGTGTTCGTAATTTTGCATTCTTCAAAGTTCTTTTTTAACGTTCCGTGACACCGAGGAAATGCCATTGACTAGTCTTTTGATATTTTCGGGTGGAAGTGTATAAAAGCATATGTTTTAAAAAATAAATTGAAAGAATCAGAATTTTTGTTTTAATGAAAAGGGTAAAAGTTTATCAGTTGAGGAAATCCATGAAAGACGAAATTAAACCTGATTCCTATAGTTCTTTTATACTCTAAAATTACTGAAGCTGGAAAGATATTTTGGAAACACTGGCTTTCAGATTCCAAAACCCTAATGTATTCTTAATTGTTATCTATATATAAAATAATGGATTGGGCTGATCAGTATCTTAATTAATATCTCATATACAGAAAAACATTAAAGTGGTTTAAAAAAATGTGCATTGGATATTTTTGATTTTGGGTCACTTTGTTTAATCACTAAGACTATATCAATATATGAATTTAAATTATGAAAAAATTCTGCATATATCAATATATTAGATAAAGGGCACAAATATTAAGGAGAAATTTGAAAATCTGAAGCATCAACTTATCATCTTCATAATCTAATTCGGTCTTTTTAGAAATTTAAAACAACCCCAAGGGATTTTGATATCTCCAACTAACATAGGAAAGGAAAATGATATATCCTACTCCTCAAAATTGGTGTGCAAATCTTGCAGAGTGGCTTTATTTTGGGGGAATTGCTTTGTTGGCTAGCATTAAAAATAGAAATATTAAATGAACGCTAATTTTTTTAGAGTTTTATTTTAAAGAGAAATAAATAAGTGATTAAATTAGAATGTATTCTTATGTTTTTCTGCTTAACGTCGATAATTCACAATTATTTACATGTCTTATTTCATACAAAGTAGCTAAGCCTATTATTTTGTAACAAATTTTGTGCTTGATACCTATGCATATTTATGAATTTTTGAAAAAGTTCCATTGACAGAGAAGAAATTTTTTTAACCATGCTAAGTGCTATATGATAATTATTAAGTGTTATATTATGGTATGGTTAAGATAGCTGCTTTTTAAGTACTGGACATGGAATTTTTTTATTATTATTATTATAACTAGAATACAATTGCAACTTTTCAGCTGCCTATGGAGTAGGATAAATAGGAATTTTTTTCCCACAATGCATTGACTATTGTAAATACTGTAGATTGTTATTGAGACATTGTGTCATGAATCTTGGAATAAACTTGAAGGCAAGATATATAATATTTTAGGTGATAGAGCTTAACCTATACTTTTTTGTTATATTAGGAAATTGTAGTTTTTATACTGTATGGAGTTAAATAAATATCTTAAATTTATTTGATTTCCTGGCATGATTATTGGGGCTGACATGTTCGGGCTAAACTATCAATAAATTGAAAATTATAGTGACATTAAAAATAATCCTGCAAATTTTCATCATGCTTAAATCTTAGTATTTATGAAGTATAATCAAATATTTAAACTTATGAAGTATAATCAAGTGTTTAAACATGTTTTATACTTCATTATAATTTGCGAAATTCTAAAATGTAAATATTTTTATACAAAATATTTTTTTTTGTTTTTATATTACTTAATTACAAGGAAAAGCTCCATTCATAATTAGTTATTCAATAAGAGTTTAAATAATTTGATCTATATTTTTCGTATGAACTGTGTCTTTCATTTATTTGTATTTTATTTTTGCTTTGTTATTTATCTTCCAGGTCATCGATATTCACTAGATAAGGATGATAAAAATTCTGAATTACCTCCTCGACAAAGAATTCGCAATGATAGGCGTCGTGTAACGGATGAAGATGAATCTGTACTTGACAGCCATGAAGTTTCAAGTATTGCTAGCATAGATCAAGGTTCATAAATTTTTTAATTCTATATACTATTTTGTTATTAATTTAGAATAGTTAATAATTGACAATATTTTTATAGTGCATTTCTATAATTTTGTATGAAGAAAATATGAGATGCATGGAATTATAAATGCACTATTTATATGTGTAAATAATACATTTTTATTTTATACTTATTTTGTTCTCTTCTTCCTGTTTAGATTAGGAGAATACTACAATTCATTAATTAGAACTTAACTCAATCACTTTATTACTACTTCTGCTCCTGGTATTTTCGGTTTTGTTCGATTATCAGTAAATGCAATAATTTAGTGCGATTTTTTTTTTATAAAGATCGTATTTATTCAAATTGGATAGTTTTTATCTATAAGTTTCTTCCTGTTGCATTTTTTTCCTTAGGAACCTCATTTCGAATTTCAGTGTGGAACTAGCTTGTACAACACATCTGATTTCTTTGTTCAAATGTGCGTGTTTTTGCTTCAATTACTATTTATTGTTTCAAATTCTTATTTGATAATGTTTTTGAATGCATATTTAAACCATAACTCAAGCAATAATAACTATACACAATATTAATTATTTTAAATTGTTTTCGTATCAAGATTTGTTTTCGAAAATATTTAGTTTTTATTTACATATTTATGAAGATGTCACACAAATTTGTTAGTCTTTTTTATTACTCAAATACAGTAAATCATCTGTAAACAACTTATACAAAGCAAAATGTTTATTCAAAGTCATCTAAGGTAATAAAATGTTGATTTCAGGTATAAATTATGTTTTTATCTCTACCAATTTTTTTAAAGACATTTAAAGAGAACTTCTCTTTTTTAGGCAAATATGTTTTTTTAGCTTGCTACTGACAAGTAATTGAACTATAATATTCACAAAAATCTTTAAAAAAAAATCTAAAAACAAACACACAACTTAAAAATGTTTTGGATTTCATGAACATTTACCATTACTGCAGTCAAACTCGAACAGAATTTGAGATATTTTACTTTCAGAATTTAAAAAATTTGAGGATTATTGACAAATTATTTATACTTCTATGTCTAGTATGGATTTTTTTTTGTATTAAAAATATTTTTATTTTTCTACATTTAAAATGCATTTTCTGTTACATGATTATATCTTAATTTTTTAAACATAAAAAAATGAATTATTCAAAGTTGATGGATATACTGATATTTTTTTTCTTAAAAAAAATTGCAGCCTCAAGATAATCTACCTTATGTAAGGATAACTGTGTTCTTGTATGCTACAGCATTACCCTTAATTTCTGAATTTTTATGAATCTGATGCATTTAATTATTCATCATTAATATTAAAAGGTGTATTTGAATCATTACTACCCGCTGATTTCAAAGCTAAAGTATTAGTAAATCTCATCTTGGGCATTGAATGGATATATGCGATGCTTTCTTTATAAGAGTTCCAGAACAGGTCAGACTTTTTAAATAAGTTTATTACTGATGAAAATGTGGATCGCTTTTGGAGCATAAAACAAAATTTCATAGGCACTTGCTGTTTTTGTACATCAGATGTGACAAAAATGAGGAGTTGGCCCAATTGCTTGAGAAAGAGTTATTCTACATTGCATACTACTGAAGCTCTGCATCTGATCATCCTATTTTATCCTTTATTAGCCTCTCCACATTTTATATTTATTCAAGACTAAAATTACAATTATTTGTGCCTAAGAAATAACTAAATCAGAAAAGATTTCTGTGTACATTTTGTTTTCTTTATTTGTTCCATGTTTATATCAAGCTCATAACGATTAAGGAAATGGTTTTTATAGCTCCTTTTCTGATGGCCCTATATTCGCTCACTGTTTCCGAGTAATGTTAGGTGAAATAAATTTATTCCTGGCATGGCATAAAAGCCAAAATTTTATAAACCTCCATTTAAGGATATCGATACATCGTTGATCTTCTCAAATTCCTTGTTTTCATAAAAAATATTGTAAACAGTGTAAGGGCAAATATTTTTATTCATTTGCAGTAACTTCTCTTTATTACTTGAGAACTAAGATGTTTTTTGAGGATTCTGGACATAGAACTATTGTCTTAAAATAAATTTCAGTGAAAAATAATTTCTTTTAATTGTTATAATTAAATACTAAGATTTATTTAAATTAGGTTATTGTTATGCATATTTCAAACTAATGGATGTTTGTATCTGTATTTTTTATTTTCTAGAGAGTGTATCATCTGTCGAAGGTTCTCGAAATCGCAGGCGTAAAAAGAAGAAAAAGCCTAAATATCATGGAGAAGGCAGCAATACTAGTGATGACTACAGGAGCTCTGGCTTTTCTGAGCTGTCAACACATGTTTCTGAGCGTTCTCAGAATAATTCACTTCAAGATGCATCAGAGCCATGCACAAATGGTGCAGATAAAAAGGCGGCTAAGAATGGGGGTTCACATTCATTACCAAAGCCACAGAGAGATCCACATTCTCCTAGACCACAATCCAATAATGTAACAAATAAAACTGAACTTTCTGTTTCTAAAGAAACATCAGTAATTAATGGTACTGCTTAAAAGAACATTTAGCTTTCCAAGATCCATTTTCGCCAATGACATTTCAGATGTGGTTTTTGAAACAAAAAATTTATTTATAATTCATTCTCAGATTTCTAGGTTAAATTTAAAGTTGCCAAATATATTTGTTTTGAATGATTGAATCAATTTGAGGTGTTCTGTTTGTTTCTGTTAATGCTTATAGAAATCTCAAATATGCTTTTATTTGTCAATTATTTTGTCTTACTGTTATTTGAAGACTTATATCTTGGTAAATGAATTTTCATAGGAGTGTGTGATATTATTTCCTTTGATAACTACTTAGACTGTGCCTTGTGATGTAAATAATATAACGTAACATGAATTTATTTATTATTTATTGTGCCTGTTTCTGAACCGATTCAATTTTTATAAGAACAAAGACCATTAGTCATTTGAAAGTTGTTGTATTCAATTTCTGAGTCTTTCAACTTGCATATAAGAAAGTTCTAATCAAAATGTTATGCTAAGGTCTGAAGAATTCATTTGAGGCAAAACTAAGAAAGCAAAGTAATATTACTACATACAATTTTTGAAAGCTTTACTTAAGTATAGTGGTATATTTTCTCTACAATTTATATTTTATTATGTTATTTATCTTATTTTTTGTGAAATCTTGCAATGATAATTAATTCAATCATTAATAGTTTTATTTTATAAAATCGTGCTTAATGGAATGGTTGGTGCCTAAACAAAGCCAGTTTAGGAGGGGAAAAAAGTTTTTTCTAAAGTTATATTGAATGTGGAAGATTTTGTATGGTCTCTTTCTAAATTTTCAAATTAATCACAGTTTGCAGTTATTTTTATTCTACAGAATTGCTAGTCATTTTAATTCTATTCTTTCTTTCATACGCTTTTGAAGGTTATGGTTATTAAAAACGATTTCATGTTTTCATTCAAATTAACACTTAGAAACTTTCTTGTTTTTGGCAATGCATTATGTAAAATTTATTGCAGCCAAATCATATATTAATAAATTGACTAATAGCAAGAGTCCATTTATTAAAAATCGAAAAGTGTTGTACCCCTGTCTATATTTCTTATTTGTGCAAAAGTTAATATAATTAACATTTTATGCATTGGGTCAATAATTTCATACTCTGTTTGTTTAATAATAACTTCATTTAATGAAACCTACAAGAGCAGCTCTTTCCCTGGTAGATACTTTCTAAAAAATCGAAATAACATCTCAGTGCTAGAAGATAGGTTTTAACGGATTCTTTTTCTTTTGTTTGTGTATCCTCACTAGTTTTTTTTTTTTTTTCATGAAGTAATTTCATTTTTGTTATAAAAAATGCTTGATTTTTTTTCCTTTGGTGCAACATCTCTCATTACTTTGTTTGAAAGCATCAGTGATCATGACTCTTCCTTTTGTGATTTATATTTTGAACTTCTAATAAAAGTGCATCATTTCTGTATTGGAAGTCATTACAAATCTCAGTAATTATATCCTTCTAGCATGAATTTTCTTCCAAAAAATGCTAGCTATGTATGGGGCCTTTTGAAAAATATCGACAGTGGCAGAATTCAGCAAGTCTATTTGAAATCTCCCAAAATGTTTGTTTTTTCTATATACAAATTGCACTTTATGATTACCACATATTATAAATAATGAAATGTTGCGGTCTTAAGTGCAATAAATGTGAAGCCTTTGAATATTTTGAAAATATTTTAAGTGTTAAACATTTCATAAGTACTTTTGTAATTTTATTTTGATGTTTGAATTCAGATAGATTGTGCTACTAATGAAAAAAAATATTTTAGTTACTATTGTCTTGTAAATAAATCACAAAAGCATGGATGGTCTTGTATTTACTTTTAAATTATTAACAATCACTAACAATCTCTCTCGGACGTGTACGCTGTCAATTAAATGTTTGGAGAGAATCTCAAAATTGCAGAAACAATGAAACCATGTCGCTTTAAAAAATGGATTTCTTATTCTCAAAAGTTGGTCAATGTGAGTGTCACTCGTTATTTCTTACTGTCTGATTTTCGAATATTGATCGACAACTTCCCAATTCGCGATTTTGTCTCATGCATATTAAATCAATAAGAATTCGCAGTTTAAACGATAAAACATCTTACCCTGTGGTTTAATTTCGAGAAATAAGCTTTAAGCACGAAAGTTCAATCGAGACCAGTTTATTTATTCGTAACTATAAGAAAAATCAAACCAGAAAGAACCCTTCCTTTTTCTCATGCTTATATATAAAATTTCGACGAACTGTTAATATATATTATTGAAGTGGCGGTGGGGATAATTGTATTTTCGGAAGGTTTCTTTGTTTGAGAATAAGAATGATTTATTCACTCTTTTGCAATTGTTTCGTCGTGGCATTTGTTCTTTAAGAATGTTGAAAAAAATAAACATTAAATGATGGTAATTTATTACGCTAAATTAGGAAATATTAACGTATGAGTGATTTTAAGAATTCTAGTACAATAAAAGTAACAGGAATCCTTATTTTACCATTACAAAGACTTCAGCAAATTATTTGACGATCGCGAGATTTTTTTATTGTTAAACTACTCGTGTCATTAACTTTTTTAAATGGAGGAATGAACCATGTTTGTTAGTATAATTCTGAAACATTAAAAGATAGAGGGATGAATGTTTAATTGATAAAAAGAGATTCATTAAAAAGTATTCAATTTTCTCGAGAAGTGCAAAGATCCCCCTCCCTCTATGTATCAAGAAAAACGAACAAAAGAATTAACAAGGAAGTGATAGATCCCAAGGATGTCAGCATTTAATAAGATAACGTTTAAAAACCTCTTTTCGCCCCTCCTTCAGTATTGCCATTTGTAATACTAACGTATATGGCACAGAAATGGCAACTATCAAATATAAAACCATCTCACAAATTTCTGACTGCTCTATTGAATTCTGTGCTTTGCTTATTATAATGGAAGTACAAAATATTTTTAGAAATGTTCTGAAAATGGTTCGACATGTCACTCAAACTCCTTCAGTCAAAGGAAAGAAGATATAAAAGTAATAGGCTTCAAATAAAATGGAATTGGGCCTAAAAGTTGGCTTAACTTATGACAGATGTATACATAGTTGTCTTACAAAAATGAACTTTAAAATTCAAAAATTAATTTTTTGATTATTCATTTCGGTATTATTCTTAGCCATAATGTTAATATATTTCTAATTCAGTTTGATATGCAATATGTAACAATGGTTAATTGCGATGGTGGAATTCAAACTCATCCATCAAAATACTCGATTGCATATTTTTGCCAGTTATTAATTTTTGAGTAGGATTTTTACTTCCGCTTATAATAAATAGTATATACGCCTATCAATGAGCAGTAGACTGAATTCTTGTTTTGCGGTCATATTAAATAATTAAAGCAAGATTTTTAAAAAATATATTCCATATTAATAATTTAGTTCCCTGAAAAAAAATCAATCTACGCGAACAAATCTGTTACCAAAGGCGGTTAATTTAATAAAATAATGGAACAATTATCTCGCAGGGGCAGTGTGAAATACTTCTTGTGTCATACTTGTTTAATTGGAAAACGGTTCAAATTTCGATATTTACTGTTTTAAATGGAGGGGATTTTAGTTATGCCTGATGGATGGATGTTTAAAGTTTTATATGTTGTTCAACAAGAATATGCAAGTTCGATGAACGGAAAATAAGAATACAGCTAGGCGAATTTGGTGCACCAAATAGATATATCGAAGATGAGAGAAGCTGCTCTAAAAACGCATCCAAGCCTCTAGTACGTTACACATTCGACCACCGCTCTCATTAATATATATATCGTTTGGAAACTCTCTCTCTTAAATGGGATTTAGAGGGATTTTATTGTACTTTAATTGCAGAGCGTAATCACATTAGCTGATTATGATGAGTTAAACATGAAACCCTCGATTTTCAATTATCACGACTTCTTTCTTAAAGTATTTATTTTTCCCAATTTTTTTGAAAAAAAAAAAATATGCTGGACCAGTTTCATTCTTATTTTTAATTAGATTTTTACATGAAGTTGTTTTCATAACATCAAATGCATATTATGCAGAAAAGTTTTTACGGCTTTTTAAGATTTAAAAAAAGTGACTTTTCAAGAAAGATTTTGTTTTAAATGAATGTATCCCCCCCCCCTAGTTATAATAATTTTTGGAGATAACTTGTAACAATAATATCCAAAATGATATTAATTCATCGAATTGTCATGTCACATTAAACATGTAAAAGCTGTAAATGTCCGAATAAAAAATAAATAAAACTTGAGAGCAGTTCATTGAATAAGATTGTTCACTTGATGAGAATAGTTAAAATTTCAAGCAATGCAGTTTATTGTATCGAGCTGGCTACAAAAAATACTTTTCTTAAAAGCCTCGATTGGCATTTTTATCTACAGAGCTGTCCTCTTTATAATTTGTTTTCGATTTTTTTTTTGGGGGGGGGGGGCGAAAACTAGGAATCATTAAATCCTTTTTATTTCAAGTAAAAAAAAAAAACTTAAGGGTTTGAAAGGTTTATATTCCAAAACTTTTGACTTTAGAAGTAATAAGCGATAACTTTTTGATAGTCTCTTTCTAAACACTTATTTTGTTTCCTGTAATAAAATGATCTAAAAATCAATTAGAACATGACATCTCTGTATTGTCAATTCCGTATCAGTTTTGCTTATCTTGTGGTGGTTTCTAAGGCTGTAAATAAAAAAAATTAATTGCTGAACATGTTGAGTTAGCCAAGAAAAAATTTCACTTTTTGCTCCAGGCATTTCGAATCATATTTTTTCCTGCATATTTAAAAAGAATCAGATGCAAAAGTTTTGGTCATGTATGCTATGAAGGATATATCCTTCCAAATTAAATAACGATTTATTGATTTTAAGAAATATTTTAAAAATATCACACATCTTCATTGTGATCTTATAAATGTTGGCTAAATCTTTTGGTACTAATAGTTTTTTCATTTTTATGATTTTTTTCTCTCTCAAAACTGAAAAGACCTTTAACTATAGAAGATGCGCTTGTGCATAAATGTAAAGAGATGCATGAAAGTTCTTTTTGTGCCACTTTTTCACTATGCACCCTGAATTTAGTACACCATCTTTAAATCAAGAATGCTCATCCATATCCAGTCATTATTTTTAATCATGTCCATGAGTACGATAACTCAAAAACTGATAAAATTTAGCTTATAGTTTTATCACTGAATTTGGTATCAAAGATTGACAACCTATTAATCTAACTTTTCTTTCATATATGAATGCGGAGACTTACAACCGCATTAAGCTAGATGAGTGAATTTAAAAGAAATTACACTTTTCTTAGGATTTCAGCAATCTTGGAACCGATGTAAATATGCATTAAAATTTTTGTGATGTGTGGGCATGCAAATGCAAATTTTATATACAGCTCTAAATTGAATGAGTTGGAACTGCATTCGGTAGGAATTTGAGAATTTCGATTAATGCACAGAGCTAAGAACCAGGTTCGAACTTGCTTTGTGTTCAAATTCCAATATTGGAAGGAGTCGTACTTTCGAAAAAGTCATGTTAGCTTTTGTTCAAGAATGCTTCTTATCTTGCAGCGATATTTTTGACTGAGTAGGAACCATAGAAGGAAATCTTTACATCAATGAGAAATTACTGAAAGACATAGAATCTTCGAATTCAAGATACGTGGCTTAGATAGTATCTATAAAGTAGTTACAAATATTTCAATACATTGTCAAAAATATTAAAATATCTTGAAGAATAATAACTTTAATTATAGTTCATTTGGTTTTAAACAATATTAACTAACATAAAAATAAAGTCTTAGAAAAAACTGTCACTTTCTGGGTCATATTTTATAGCATTTGAGTCTATTTGTAGAAGGTTGATCAGAATTTGCAGACTTGAAGGTTTGGGTTCCAGAAGGTCATAAAGTTTCTGAACAGCATTTTGTGCTGTTATAATCCATTTTCGAATCAATAAAATTAGTGCATCTGGCTTATTCTAAAAAGAAAAGGAAAAAAATGTATCAGTAATTTTTGAATGAAAATGGCAGGATCAAACTACAATTTTAAGGATCTTTCAAGAAGCACTCTTTACAGTTATCGGAAATTATGAGTGATTCCCACTACATGGAACAATAATTACATTTGTACAAAAAGAACTTGTAAAATACACTTTAATCTTCTAACAGTTTAACTTATAGATATTTGATATGCACATTATGGTGGTGCCGAATTTGAAATTAAGTTTTCACTTTAAGCTATTAACTTCGCTAGATATAACTACTATTCAACGCACTGTAAAAAAAATAAACTTTCAATTGTTTAGAATTACTATTTTAAGTGCATTTAAAGATAAAGGCATTTCATTTAAAACTGGTGAAGAATTTTAATCTAAACTAATATAATCAAAGTAAGATTAAGTATCAATTTTTTTTTTCAAAATAAAAATCAAATCAGAAAATTAAAATTTCATGCAAAAATAAAGTAATTGCAAATTTTAAACACCAAAAAAAGTGTAAAGAAACTGTTTAAAAATTTTAAAAAATTTACTACTCCATTTTCACACTATGGAAATTGATTGAAAAATGAAAATAAATAGTAACAAAACAAAATTTAAAAGAAGCATTTAGTATACTCAGAATACTTTACTTTTTAGTACAAATAATTTATTCATATCTGTATAAATTTTTAGGTGTCTGCCAATGCCATTTCAAACATTTAAGGGAAAAAAGTTAATTATTTACACAAATCATTTCATGCGGCAACGCAATAAAAGCGAAGCTAAAACTTTTATAAAATTATATATATAAGCCTTAACTTCTAAACTTTTATCTTAATTTAGCCATAGTAACTTCATTCTAAAAATATTCTCTTATTTCCTGGTCCATTCCACTTGTTCTAGTTAATTAAATTAACAGAAGTTTTGTAAAATTGCTGAATCTGCTAAAAACTGACAGATTCCCATGCGCCGAGTGAAAGGATGAGAATGCTGATCTAAACAAAATACTTTTTGAAAGACCCCTGTGTTTCCCTTGCCTGATTAAGAGTGTGTTGAGGAAATAACCATTGAAATCTCATTGTATATAAGCACTATGAAGAAAAAAAATCACTATCAAAATCTTATACTATTTAAAACCAGGGATAATGATTTCCCTCGCTCTCTTTACGCTTCTACTTTGGTGCCGCACTGCGAGCGGACGCGCCTATAGTTAATAAATCAAAAATAATAATAATCAATCTCTCGGGATAGAATAAAGCGAACTGAAAACTTCAAAGTGTCATCTATGTCTTCGAAACCTGCTTTCTGCTTTTAAGAAATAATAATGTTATATATTTATAAGTCAATTCCTACTTAGGTCAGCAAAGAAAAATTTTATTTTAGTTACTTTTTATTAAATAATTACAATTAATATAAATAATTGATCAAAAAATTATACCTGGCCACAGCAAAATCAAATTTGTACCTGTTCAAAATAAATCCGAACACATTCAATTGGCGTTGAATTTTTAACGCCAATAAAAGCAAGATAAATGCGTGAATTTTCTACGCTAAGTGGGGTAACGCAATACAGATAAGAAACTTTTAATTTTATGAATAAATATATTATTTATATTATGAATAAATATTGTAATTAATAAATTTAAAACATTTAAATTACATTGTCAACAATCATTTTTAAAAAATAACTTACAAGCATATATAAATGAGAAATAGTGAAGTAAAATTAAATATTAATAGTTTAAATATAGAGGGGGATTACCTTGCGATGGTGTTTCTGGACTAAACTTAATTTTCTTAATTTCTCGCCATTTATTTCTTTTTGTCTTTTCAAAGCGAAGTACATTTCCTGTAATTTTAACTGATCTTCACATTCATCAACATCTTCTTTTGTAAATGAATAAATGTTTTCAATTAATTTAACATGCTCAGAGCTGCCTAAGAAAGGACTTCTATTTTTCATCTCATTTAATGGTAAGGATGTACTAGGAGGATCTGGTTTAGAAAGTGGACTTGAATGAATCCTAGATGTCCGTTTCAGTCGTTCTTTAAGACTAGAGCTCATCTGAAATATACACAAAAAACATATAAGAAAGTTTGATAATGTCCATACAAAAATATTTGTTCTAATTCACTAATTCATTTCTCCGCTAACTCATGAGCACAAATAATATCATTTAATCCACGTTCGTTCGTTAAATTTAGCTCATAATTTTGAGATATATCAGTTCACATCTCCATACCAAACATTTGACTTTCTACAGATTTAGAAGTATCTTGCTCTTATACAACAGTAGAAAAAAAAGTGAGAGAGAAAAGGTTATTCTGTCATCGCATAAGCAAATCACAAGATCATTTTTAAGTTAATAATGAGTCTAAAAAGTACAAAAAGGAATTTTTTACATATTTCAAAATGTACATTTTCCCATGGCAACGTTTTTGCAGGTATCATGATTAGAGTAAAAACTATATTATTTAACAAAAGAAAAAAAAACTCCGAGACCGTTACTTTGTTTTTGGCTGGGAAGTGTGACAACTTACTTGGAGTTGGGTGCTGTAACATGGCTCGTTTTGATTATTTGTCGGTACACATTTTACTGCTATGATATATGTGCGTGTGTTATTGTGTTCATAGCTATCAGTTTCGTCCAGGCATTTATATGTTCAAAATAAAAACAGATAAAAATCTAATGACGACTCACTGGTGTTATTAGATTATCTAAGTCGGTACAGAGGCATAAGAGATATAAATTGGGTCCATCAATATCGAAGAAGCAAGATGGGAGACGGCAAAAGGTACATTATCTTTTATGTTATATTTGATATTATGTGATTAAATTTTGTTTCTCACCAAGAGAGAAAAAGTTCTCATCCCTAGAATATTGAAATTATGTAATAGAATTTCGTTTCTGATTCTAAAACAATAAAATTGTTCTCATCCTGAGGGGGGTGGGGGAAAGCTCTATATAAGTTTTGAAAATATGCGTAAAAGATATCATTATACACTGAAGTGCCAGAAAAACTGGTACACCAATCTAATATCGCGTAGAGCCTCCACAAGCCCGCAGAAATGCCGCGGTACGGCGTAATATAGATTCAAATATTCTGTGAAGATATTCTGTAAACAATTCACACCATAATTCTCGCAGGGCAGTCCATAAAGCCATGGGAGTGCGAGATGGTGATCTCCTAAGGGCAGCACTTTTCAAAACATCACAGATATGCTCGACAATGTTCAAAACTGGAGAATCAGGTTTCCAAGAGTCCTTTTCAGATGTTTTTCTAGAACCATCAATTCCGATGAGACACCTCGAAGACTACTCAAGTCCATCAAGAACAAAAGACCGGGACTACTCATAGAGGATTTGTTCTGCTCCATGATAACGCACGTCCACACGTCTCCAGGATCACGCACGTGATATGTAGAGGTGCCAGGTCACGCAGCTTGATCATCCGTCCCACAGACCGGACATGTCGCCTGCAATTTTCATGCGTTTGGTCCCCTGACACTGTGAAGGATTGGGTCTCGTCACAGCTACAGGAATTCTGAGAACAAGGAATCCTTCGGCTCATTAATGGGATCGTTGAGCTCAGATTTATGGTGTATACTTTGAATAAAGTCTTCATTTATACCCACAGTGCCGTTTAGTATCTTTTCATTTGAACCCTCTCGTGTCTGTGTCTGTGATGATATTTTAAAATTTAATTTAATCCAAATTAATTTCCTAGGTTTTTATCTTCATTTAGTCCCAATTAAAAATGTTCTCTTATTTCCTGGTCCAATTCCATCTTTTTTATTTAATTAATTATACACGAGTTCTAAAATTGCCCAAGTCGACAATTCCCACACTCCGAGTGAAGGGATTAAAAATTGTCTAGCTAAGCGAATTTATTTTAAAAGATACTTTAATTCCCCCTGCCAAAACCGACACATGTACAGAAATACCTATCAGAATCTCAATGTATATAAGCACCGGGAGAAATATTTTCCCTCTCCTTTACGCTTCTTTTCTTCTGCTTTTGTGTCTCGCCGTAAGCGGACGCAAGTTCGACCGCCCCTCTTGTACACAAATAATGCCTCCCGGGATGGAATAAAAGCGAAGTTTAAAATTCGAAAGTCTTCACCCACGAAACACTGTTCCGACAATTATATATATATACACACACACACACACACCAGTGCTCATCTAAACAGGGAGAGAATTTTAAAAAAATCGCCAGATGTGCAATTCGCTTTGTCTTAGGGGATTCATTTTTGCGTTATTTCTTAATGTCAGATATGGCAGAAGAGATAGGAATATTTACTGGTTTGATGGAAGATTTTTCTTTAATCTTTAAAGTTTTCTTTTTCTGGATGAATAAGTTTTTCATACCCCTCTTCCTTTAATGATTTAAATGCAAAACATATTTAAAAGAATTAGTTCCCTTTCAAAATTACGTTTATAATTATTCTAAAAAGCAATTTTAAACAAAGTCAAGAAATTTAATCTGATATCACTATCGAAATGAGAAAGGATGCTTCTAGTGATTTACAGATGATAGGTTTAAAACATTTAATTATTTTTAAAAAAATGAGCTAAAGTTGATTATACTGTTTAAAAAACAGATTATGTGTAAAAAACAACAAAGATTGGAATAACAATGTCTTAAAATAAAACAAGGATATGCTGGTTCAGTTTTTGAATCTTCCTTTAATTTGAAAAATTTATGCCAAAATTTAATCTCCAAACGGTTAAGATAAGTTTAATTATTGACCTTTCTTAGAGATAAGCTAAAGTTATGCAGATTCCTAAGACGGTTACCCTTTCTTATACTGGCAACTGATATAAATCATTTAATTGTTAAGGAAAACGAAGAGGCTCGAGGCTATAAACATATAATTATTGCTTAAAAGATTTAAACATTGCACAAAGCTGATCAACAACTGTTATTAAAGGCTCTAAAAAATCTCGATTTTAAGTGGCATGATATCTATCATGAAGTTAGGGCATCTTTAGAAAGATGGCAACCAAACTTAAAGATCTAATGATAATGAGTCAAATCAAAAGGCGGGAAACTAACGATTTTAATGAACATTTTCTTGACGAATGGGAAGTCATTATTTCTTCGATTGATTAAATGTTTAAAATGGAGGATTTTGAAATTTAATTGGGAGAGCAAAATTAGAAGATCTCAATGTAAACAGTAATTTAACGCGAACATATGATACTCCTAGCTACCAATATAAAGATTAAAAAAGTTTCTCTCAATTCCAATTTCAAGAAAGAAAACCAGTAGCGACGACTTAAGAGAAAATTAGAAAAACATTTTAAGAAGAGAAAAAATTTGAAATGTTTTTAGTGGGACTTCAATGACTTTACGGCTTCAGTATCCACAAGTTCAAGCTCCCAAATCGGGAGTAAATCGCGCAGGGGAAATAAAAGATAAAGATTATTTTTTAAAAAATTTCTACACAATGAATGAAATAAATAGGCACAACATACCATTTTCTGAGATACAGGCACAACAGTAGGCGCCATTTGTCAGAAATATGTGAATGGAGACTGAATGATAGGAGAACATGCCTTCGTTCAGCATATATGTGATGATCATATGACGTGTTGACTCGTTGCTCAAATATATGTTGAATGTGACTTATCTCCAACAGAGCAGTTTTAAAATGCATAAGTTGGAACAAGAACGATATATTTTAGGTAATCAACCAGTAGATAAAAAAAAATGAAAGAAAATCTCAGATCGAACACTGAGAGCATTAAGATTGCAGTCAGTAGAAACCAAATGCAAAAATGAAAAGAAAAAAAAAAGGTAGGTGGGGAAATGAATGTGGACACACACGATGAAGAAATTTTAGAAGAATGCGAAAAACAAGTATAATTAAAAAATAACTAAGAAATTTTACAGGAATTAAATCTCAGTGGTCTTTTTAAACAATATAATTCATGTAGATTCAAACATTTTCATAGATGATCAACAGAAGAAAAAGGAATTCAGGCCATTATTCGAGTTCGCAAAAACAGAGAGTTTTAAAACAAAGTTTAAAATTAAAAAACAAGATCTTAGTGAAAAAAAAAGGGTTAAATAAACTGGGAGATTATGTATATTCAATCTTCATAAAAGAAACGAATTAAAACAATGTTCTACGAAGGAACTTTTGGCCAGTGGGAATTCTTAAATAAAAGACAGGTTAGTAAAACATATCTTAGTCAAAACGCTTTAAAGAAATTGGAAATATGATTTTTGTTGCTAGTCAATGCATGAGGAAGTCAACGGGCACGAATTAGGCACCATTAATAACTGTTTCACTAATAGCTGAAATTTCAGTAAAATTAATGTTAATGTTTGTGGGAGTCTTCCTACTTCAACGCGGGTTAATAAATGTCTAAGTACTGCAATATGCAGGTCTTGGTCCCTATCTAAATATAATTTCTGTCAGTAGTGAAAGCACTCTTTCCTATTTTTAGTCGAATAAGTTTTCGGATAAAAATACAGACCGACAAAGTCTTTTATCGGTGTCTTAATAATTGATTTTTTTTTTTTGAAAATTCAGGATAAAAATCATTAGAAATTTAATTTATCATACATGAAGTAATATGGAAGAAGGTTTCCATCGATCTGTTAAACAGATCCTGAAATTAAGGCAGCTTCTAGAGGAAAAATTGAAAATTTCAGCTGAATTTGTATAGGGAATCTTAGAATTCCTGATACGTTACTGTAGGGGAAATGGTTGAAACCATCGGAATAGGAAAATTCTAGTTAGGAAAATGACGTTTTAACATTCTAGGAATAGCTCTGGAATATATGTTTGAATTGATTTATTAATTAAAAATTCAAAAAATTTGATTGCAATAAATTTGTCGCAGGGCGAATACAGCTGCTAGGATTTTGGTAAATAATGCTTTAAATATCTTTTATTCTAATCAGAATTTACCCTAACCCGACCACAACTATCGACGTGACTATAACGAAAAGCTTTGCTTACAACTAAGCATTGGAATCCCTTGAAGAGTTAAAATCGGATCATTATCCTGTTTTTCTTATTTTTGACTACCATCTCACTTTATTAACTACAAAAAGACAAGGAGTTACGACAATGGTTGAATTTAAAAAATTGTCAACTCGATGATAATGAATTTCATTCTCCTTTCATGGACGAAAGAAATTATCGAAATGAGATAGTATGTAATGTTATAGTAGCAATCATAAATGCATATAACTAGAACTTTGAAAGGGAATGAAAAGCTATTTGTCCCAGACCATCTCCGAGAGCTGCAATATAACAAACGGAGATAGAGCGAAATTTCGAGCTCGAATTTTTTGAAGGTTATAATTTGTTCTCTTAATCTTTTGTATACGAGAAAATAACAAGTAATATTAAAAAAAACAATTTTTTTAAAATCAATACTCATTTTGAATATTAGGAAAGATGTAGGAAATTAGCAAAAATTTTATTTTATAGTTATTTTTTTATTAAATAATTACAATTGTTGTTCTCGTGTTTCGCCTTACAACGGAAGGAGGAATGCGGTAGCTTTTGAGGGTATGGACCCCTGAGCCCCCAAATAACGGTCACCTTTGAAACAGTACCCCCAGTGGTATAACTCTGGACATGGAGAACTTTGTGACCAAGTTCGAACGCGCAGCACAAGGGATGCGAATCCAACGCCCTACCAACCAAGTTATCCCGACCTAACAATTACAACTACTATAAAGAACAACTATAAAGGCGAGAAAATTAATTTTTAATTAAATAATAAAAAATTAACGAATTAATATTTGAAAAAAAAACTATATTAACATCAAGTGTCATCCACTACAAGTTTTAAAAAAATTACTTGAACTTGATTGGATGGATAAAACGTATTTTATTAACGATTGAAACTTTAAACTTATATATATATATATATATTAGTGATTGTGAGCTAATAGTAGGAATTGAAAAATGGAATTACACTGACACAAATTTATTTTTGATATCTTAACCAAGAGTAACTAGTTATGGCGACGTACAAGCAACTTTGGAGAACTATGATCATTTTGCTTTTTTATTGAATATTTCAGAGTGCGAACCTTTTTAAAAGTTCAGTGTTTTGATTATACATTGCAAAAATTTCGTGCAACAAAAATTAAGAGAATTACAATTGATAGTTTGCGAAATGTTGTTGAAATATAACTAAAAAAAATAATCAAGGGAGGAAAAAAAAACTAGCTGAAGTCATTGATAAAGACTAACTCACATGCTTTTTCATGAAAATATAAAATTTTCAGTAAATAGAAATGATTACCTTTTAATCTAAACAAGAAAAAGGAGGTGAAAGTCAAATAAATAAAGGAAAAATATTTTTTCTCCTAATAATCAATATTTTCTTAAATTAAATTAAAACCTTTACCAAAGATTGTTGAATTAACTGAGACCCTTTCAGTGATAAAAATCAGGCATCTCAAAGAAAATGCAGTCATATAATCGGCCAGATATGGCATGGTTCTATAATGTGATAAAATAACATTTTCCCCAGAAAGAAAAATAAGCACTTGGACAAAAAAAAACATAATGCATAAAAAATAATACATCGTTAATGAAAATAAAGTTAAAATTAGGAAAGGAATATACATAGGTGATTCAAATTGTTACATGCCATGTCTGTCACACTATTAAATCTTTTTTTTAATTAATAAATTTAAATGTCTTGATTTTTAAAAAATAACATACAAATGAAGGTTCTCTTCATATAAACTAAAATTTCTGAGTTTCAAATGTTTCATAATTTACAGCAATTGAATGGTCACTGAAAATTATGCCCCCCCCCCCTTTTTTTTTCTTTCTTTTTGTCATAATTATCAAGAAGAATTTTTAACTTTTAAATGTATATTATTTTTCTTGGGCTAAAAGGTTTATATTATTCGTAAATAAGTAATACGGATGCATCAGCACTCCAAATTTAATTTAAATGCTGCATTTAATAAATAAAAATCAGTGTAATTTAAATAATAAAAAATCATTTAAAACCACGCAAGAAAGTTGTCTGATGTGGTATATGTCACAAATGGAATTAACTAACTACTTAATCAAAATAAACAGCAAGAGAAATATAAATTAAGAACTGCAGGTTATACAATTAAGAACAGCAATTAGTTGCTTTAGTATAAATAAGGATACTCATAGAAAATTAAAGTTAATAGGTGAACATGCATATGATTATAAGAAGAAAAGTTATCTCTGGAAGTTACTTCAAAGTTAGTTATATCAATAGTATATATCAAAAAAAGTATATATCTTTCCTCTAAGCCACATATTAAATAAGGACCTTCTCATCTTGTTAACTAAATATTATTTAAAAGACAGATAAACCAACAGGACAAAAGAGATGCTAGTCAGACTATAAATCGATGTTTTTCTCCAAGCAACACTAATGCCTTCTGAAATGTTTTCCAGAATGACCTCTCACTTAAAAGTACATATCAAGAGAGCAAAAGCTTATACTGACAAGAAGGCAATCCAATGAAGAAGAAAATTTAATTTTAACCAAACCTAAAATAAGTGAGGAAAACCTCACAATCCAAATAATTTCTACATGATTGCTACATTTGTGATTTCATATTTGATATACTTATTATTACTTTTTTAATACAAAATAAAAAACCAAAAATGTTATAGACTAAGACTCTGAACTGTAATTTTTAAATTGCAAATTCTATTAAAATGAAAAATTATTTCAAATGGAAAAATAAATTACCTTCAGTATGGTTACCACTTGTTATTCATTTTTGAATAAATTTTAGGTTCAGAAGTAAGTGGAGAGCAAGTTAAAGAAGAGTGAATAAATCAAAGAATAAACATTTTCATGAGAAGATTTTCTATTGAGGAATTGAATACTTTGCAAAACAAACACAATAAAAAATTGTCGCACAATGTGTAAAAGAGTACTTTGACACTATTTTGAAACATTATCAAAAGACAGACAAATTGACATAACAAACATACTATAGAGAGTTGCCAAGAATAGCAGCAAATTAATTCGAAAAAACAAACAGAAAAAAAGGCCCCTTTCAAAAAATTCAAAAACAAGAAATAACATTTTTGTATATCAGTGAATGGTTATTTCTTATTAGTACCAGATATTGTACAATATTTCTATGATTTTTTTTTTATATTTTGAATGCTGATAAATATTTTAAAGATATTGTAACAATGAGGTATGGTATTTTGTGCAAGTAGATAGAAGATTTTGATAAATACATATGTAACTGTTTTAAAACCACATAACTAATTTATAACTTTGGATTTTTCCTGGATTTTTTTATCAAAATTATAGAATCATAAGGCATACAAAAAGAAAAATGCAAAAACTGGACTTGCCACAGAGAGCAAGCATGGAATAAGTATTATTGCCATTTATATACATAAAAGTAATCAGACATTATTACTGCTTCGCAAACATCCAGCACAAATTAAAGATACCAACCAAAATAAGTATTGCCATTAAATGAATTATTGACTGAACATATACTTTATACACATGTTGAAGATAAAAATAATAATCTTATGACATAGTTAGATTAACCTACTAACCAGTTATGATGAAATATTTCAATATGAAATGAGTTGAATATAAGTTAATTACCAATTAACAAGTTGAATATAAATGATATCAAGCAAGACTTTTCATTTTAAATGAACTTTAGCACTTATACTATAATATATTCTGGGGGGAAACTTCAATTTTGTCACTTCTTCTAAGAAGCAAAGAATGGAATAAGAAAATAATCCTATTTAGGACTGGATACTAAATCCAGTAGTAGCATAATGATGATAAGTGATTACAGGGCATGGTATGATATATTTTCATTTAAAATCAAGTTATAATCAGTAGCATAGCAAAAGTAAATGGCATAAAGCATACAATATTTTTTCAAATTATATTATCATATTGGATTTTTAAAAAATTATAAACATACTAATTTCTTATTTCATCATGCCACTTAAAACTAAAGGCTGGGACATTTATATAGTCTTGCCACTTATATCGCCCCCATATCATAGACATCTAGAATAATAAACAAAAATATCTTTAGATCTGATAGTTGATTAGGGTCCTTCCCGAAGCATATTTTTTATGGATGCAACAAATTCTTGAACATCTCTATGTATTGAGTGAAACAGTTATAACAAAAGGTAAACAGAAATCAAAGAGATATTATTATAATATTATAACAATAATAAAATCCCACATCTTCCAATTCTGCTTTATTTAATTCAGTAATTTTCTTTCAGTGGTAGCATGTAATAAAAGCCTGAATAATATAAAATCAATTTAAAATTCAAAAAGGAAAGAAGTATTAATTTATGTGTGTGTGTGTGTTTGTGATCTTCAATTTTAGATTTTGCACTTTTTCCTTATCTTTTAATTTAGTTTAAAATTAGTCAAAAGAAATTAGTTTTATATTTTAGTTTAAGAAATTTAAATTTATTAGTTTAGTTATAAGAAATTTATGATATATTACAAGAAAACAAATATAGAGAAGTTCAATGGTCTTTGAGAAAAAAAATAGCATAGTCTTAAGCTTTTTCCCAATAGCAAAATATAATATAAATAAAATACTTATTAAAGATAAAAAGACAAAAAACAGTACTTTATGCCCTCCAACATAAGGAGAATCGGATAATTCTGCAAAATCCTCCTTCATATTGGTCATGATCCCAAATTCTGAAAAGTACAAAATAGAGATGATGAAATACACTGATTCAAAGAATTGGAAGAAGAAAAAAGAAAGAAAATAATATTACATTCACATCTTTTAGATACATAAACCTGATTCTACTCTCCATTAGAAAGAGAAAAACAAGTGGGTGCATAGTTTTGAAGAATGAAAGGAAAATTCTTCTGATGTATTTTTTATCAGAAGATATAATATTTGATAAACCAATTACATTTGAATCTACTTTTAAATAATCTAGTCATTAACGCAATTTTTTATAGATCCATGAAAATTGAACCATTTTCCAGGCAATAATGATATTGGTTTTATTCTGCTGTAAGATGTTTCTGAAGGATAAACTGCGTTGAAATTTAAGATTCAGACCATACTTGCCATTATCCAGGAAGGCTATTATGCCTGAACTGGAAAAAAAAAAAAAAATGGTAATCTGAAGAAATAACAAGTGAAAAACATGGACAGAAAGTCAACACTTCTAATAAAATGTTTTTAAAGATCCTTTGATTTTCGTTTGCAGAGTTTCTGCACACCATCTTATTAGAAAGAAAACTTTTTGTGCCTTTTGACACAGTCTGGATGCTTTAGAATCATTCTATTATTCCAATTTTATTCTGATTGTGTTTGATTAAGCTTTTCATTCAGTAATGCTACCAATTCTTCACGTTGAAATATTTTGGTGGTTTCCTAAAATATATGCATCAGAATTTTCGTTTTTAAACCAATAAGAGAAAACTTTGCAAGTTCTATTTGATAGCATATGTTTAAGCTAAATTTCTAACGAAAATTGGTATATGTTTGCAGTTTGCTCTGCCATTAAAAAAAATGCAGGAAGCTCCCAGCAAATATTTTTCTTAAGGACAAACTCAAAATTTGAAATGATGAAAAACCAAAATTTATCTTTTAAATAAATGGGATGACTAGCTTATTAATTGTTACTATTATGATTTTTCAAATGAAAGTATTCTGAAATTCAGTTGCATGCCCATGATATTAAAATAATGCCTATTAAAAAAAAAGCATATGCTTGTGCATGTATTCATAGTTCTTTATAAAGTTTTTATTCTAGTTATATTAGAAAAAATATTTCTACTAATGACTGATAAAGACAACTTTATTTCAATTTGCATGATAAAATATCCTACTTAATGTGATTCATTTTTTAAAATATTCTTTAAAAAGGAACAAAAGGTATTACATTATAAGGAACTACAAAGACAACAAATTATAAAAAATATTACTATACCCATTATTTATGATTTTTTTAATGCACAAGTTTTAAAATTAATAACATTTCATTCATTTTAGATCTGTTTAACACTATTGAGAGTAAAATAAAGAAATTTAATGTCCTAAAATAAAATTAAAAAATAAAATACCCTGAACTTTAATAGTCATAGGCAAGTTCATACAGAAATATAAATTTACATCAAATTGGCAAATTGTGATATGTTATTAAATCATAGTTTAATTTAGTTTTATCATCATAAATAATAATACTAAAACAAAAAAGTTGTAAGGTGACTGATTTTTCTTATAAATTCTTTGAAAAATGTGCAATATCTATATTTTAAAGTTTGGAAAAAAAATAAATTTAGCTAAGCAAATTAAGTTAAAGAAAAAAAAATTATTTATATGATTCTTTTTTGGTTTGGCTTTAAAGTATAAAATCCAGTTTCGGTCATGCAGGGCCAAACATATGAGAATTATCTTTTGATTTTATCCCTTGTTGTGATCTGATCTCGTTAAGCCTCTGTAATTTTTTGATAAAATACACACAAAAAAATAATTAAATTATTTCAGGGCATATTTTTACTATAGATAATGTGAAAAAATTATTGCAATAAAAAATTTGATTAATACCCAGGGTTTATTCTATTATTTAATATGGATATGTTTGTATATAAGATAGAGACTACTCAGTTGAGGAAGAAGAATTTAGAATTTTAAATATATTTTACTTAAAATTTAGCAATTTCTTGATTAGGCAGTATTCTAATTTTTATTATATATTTGAAATTAATTTCCAATACCAGGTAAGAATAGTTTCAAATGAAGTGTAAAATAATATAGAAACAAAAGGAGCGCAAATAAAATAGAATGCAATTTTAAATCTAATTTGTTACTTCAATAACTTTTGAGATGATGAGCAAGTAGTCATGCATAATCAAAACCATGATAGATTTTTTTAAATCCAATTTTATTTAAATACTGAACAGCTGAGAAAAAAGTATTAATCAGATGAATGCATTCCAAATTATTTTCAGAATATATATATTAATCTGGAAACATTAGATGTGGTAATGAATTAAAAACTCAGACAAAATATCTATGCTCTCTAGTTCTCCAAAGTTCAAATTAACCAATAAATAATTCTTCAATCAGTTTTTACTTTTTATTCACTACGTATAGTGACAGTTAAAAAATTCAAGACAGAGATTTTGAAGAATCTTTATGTTTTATATCTATAGTTAAAAATTTAAAAAAAATACATCTGGATGCTGTCAGCATATAAAACTCAAAAATGAAGGAAACCAGATGAATAAAATTGGATATATAGTTTTTATACCAAATTTATAACTAAGTCGATAATTGAAAAGCTTTATCTGTTTATGCATGCAAGCTCGTCAGATGAAAAAAGCAAGAAACAAATTAGATGAAACCAAATATGTGCTTTCATACCAGTAACATAAACTAGTATGAAATTTTAGATCAAACCCATCTACAGCTTTATTATCTGTTTGTGAGCATAAAAATACATAAACCACATATAAAGTATTTGTTCTTGAACCAAAATTATAATTCTGCATGTAAACTTTGAAAAATTTATAAACAGAAAAATATTCAAAATGCAAACTAGGCTCTTATGAAACACTATGAAAAAAAAGCCCAAAATGTCATTCAAAGTCATCTTACACCAATAGGTTAACTGGGCTATAACAGATTTACAACATCAACAATGGTGGAAATAAGACTGAAATAACTGTAAGAAGATATCTCAATTTTAGTGACAATGTGAGACATAAGGGCTGAAATTATGGCAAAAGATCTAATAGAAGCAAACTCAAATTTTAGAATTTATATACAGAGTTATAGAAAGCAACTATAATGCATCTAACATGGCAGGAATATACGACAAACTATAAGCAAAAGTTAAATTATAAATTACTAAGTTACATTTATGATAAAACTAGCTTTTACCGGAAACTTAATACGTCAGGAAATTTTGATGTGTATTTATGAGGAACTGACGATCTGATCACAATGTAAAATGTTATCAAATTGTATCATCATGGTGCTGTTGAAAACAGAGTCTAATGTGATATAATCAAGAAATTTGTAAATCATTGAAAGATATAAAGAAAAATTTCAACTTTAATTTTATACCCATATTGTTTTGTATACAACATAAATGATTTGTTATTTTCCATCATCATATGTACGTTTTGGGTGCTTGAAACACATGAAAAACCAACATATAATTGACCATGTGAGAAGCATGGAGAGCCCAAATAAATGACTGCCACTTTTAGGGTTTGTCCCAGGATTTGCCGATCACCATTGCAAAAGTCACTTTTAATGGAAATTGCAACCTCTTGGAACAAAATTGCAAGTTGTTTGGAATAATAGGCATGTGGGAAATTTCACCACCTTTGGCAGTTCTTTTAATAATGATAGCTTTTATAATATTACTGCCAAACTATGCATTAGTCTAGTGCTATTGCACAGTCTCGGTGCATCAAAATTTCACATCAGCAGAGTTGGAACACCAACTTAAAGCACCAATTTATGGAAAGGTATTAACTCTTTGGAGTTGAGAAATTCAACAGGGTAGGCAGTTCTATCATCATTTGCCCTAACAGTGTCTGTGGATTATCTAAAAGTACCATATTGCACCACTTGCTTAATTCTTCTAAATTCTGCTTAAGGATTTGACACCCAACTTTTAACTACTTTCATAGTCTGAGCTTTATTACTTCTCTTCAAAAGATTAGATTTTTGTTTCCCAGACATTTAAAGAAATTATCAAATAATAGCAAATAATAATAAAAAAATTTATTACTCTGAAAACCAATGTACATAAAAATATAAGAATACGAAAAATATTTAACTAAAATTAATGCTGTTTAATTACTTAAGTACACAACTAACCTAAAAACAATTTATTTATAGCATATACCTGAAATCAAACAAAATAGTAAACCAATTAATCGAAATCAAGTCCATATCTGTTAAAAAATACTATATGTCAATAATCAGAATACACTGCGTATGCACGAATTTTCAATGACAGCTATGGTAACATAAATGCATGAATTTTCTACAGCAGTTCAGGCAGCACTATGCAAATTAGAAAATTTTAATTTCCTTTATTCTATTTTATTTTAATTCGAAAGTATTTTAAAATGAATTTGAAAAATTGATTAATTAGCAATGTTCAATTTTAAATACATCAAATAAAATAAGCAGAATTTTTTGAAATAATTGGTCAAAAACATGTTAAGCCAAACTTCATTAGTATGGGAGGAAAACAAGCTGAAGTCTTATTAATTTGACAGTGGGGAAATGAAGATTTGTGGTGAAAAAGTTAGTTTTTAATTAATAAAAAATTAACTACTCAAATAACCAGAATAAATAGTAGTCTATGTCTTATTCTAGACTATAATCTATCATGATGCTAAATTTCATTCAATTTCGCTCAGTTTTTCTGGCATGATAGACTAACACATCCGCCCAAACTTTCACAATTATAGAAATAGTATAGATGGTAAATGATGATTAATTCCAAACTGAGGACAGTAAAAAAAAAAACACTTCATCACTCACTATTGTTTTATTATAATAGAAGCATAATACATTGTTGACTAATTAAAATAAAGATATCAAAACAGATGAAAACTATCTTAATGGTTTGTACAAGCTGAAATAAATAGTATGTTAGATGTGGATATAATATGTACAGAAAAGTGCTAAATATTTCAATAGATGATATACAAATATTTTCAACAAAACAGGAAGTTGAAAGTTTGTAAAAACATTTTCATTCAATAGATACCAATTTTACAGTTTCATTTTTTTTAATTAAGCAACCAAATTTATATAAAATTATATAGATATTGAAATAATCACAGGCTTACTAAATTCATAAATATTGTATAATCAAAATTTGTATCATATAGAAAGATATAATCATTATTTTAAAAAAAGGCAAAATGTTATCAAGTTATGTGATACTCAAAAGAATAAGCAGAAACTAAATTGATAAAAAAATGATGAGGAAATATTAATAGATACATTGTTTAGTGCAAATTTAAATTTTTACATTAATGCATTTTATATAGCTATCAATAAACTTTTAGCAGGAATATGAAAATATCTAAATAACCTCCAAGTTTTTATTTCGAAAAATGCTATGACTAAATAAAGCAAGTTCCAGTTAAATAATAATAAGTTGATTTATAAAACAAAATAGTTGAAGAATGTTTACATTTTAAACAAATAGTTTTAAATTATCATCCAAAAAAGCTGAGTGCATTTTTCTTAAATGATTAATTTACGAAAACCAATGTATTTTATCTGAATGTACCAAACTTAAAAATCAAATTATTGTGCTTATACTTAAGAAAAGTTTTGTTATCATTTTAAATATAACATATATTAATGTATAAAGTTATGCAAAATCGAAAAAATATCTCTTTTTAATAACTTAATTATTAAAGTGATTGTACATACAATCCAGAAAAGCAAATGAAATTCGCTAGATTCCATTTTTGGAAAGATGCTGATTTGCACAATTGCAAAGCCTTAAAAAGAGAAAAGAACTCTTTTCCCTAAAACATAAGTACTGAAATTGTGAATTATGATTTTATGGGATAAAAATTTACACTAGTGCAAATCACTGCCTTAGTAATTTAGTGATTCTAAAAGAAAGTAATTGGGGAAAAGCTCACTCTGGTTTAAATTACATTTAGTCGACTCTTTTTAATTTCATATAACGAATTCATTTGAAGAAAAAAAATCTGATCAAATTGAAACAGGCACTCAAATATGGAACTACCCTTGTTAATCTTTACAATTATATCATAGCATTATGATTATTCCCATAATAAAAAATAATAGTTGGACACCATAAATTCCCAAACAAAAGAAACAACGAATTTGAAAAATGAAAAGAAAAAAAAAATTACCTTTAAAACGATTTTGTTTGGGGCAAATGTTTGAAAGTAATTTCGATTGCTTTATATTTTTAAAATAACGACAGATTATACTGTAGACAAAGCAGTATATAAACAATCAACTCATGCCAAGCAATCTGATGATTATTTAAGCTAATTATAGCGACTAAAATTGTTTATACTGAAAAACAACCCAATCTCAAAGATTCGCGCGCTACATTCAAATGCAAGGCAATAAGCAAATGTTTACAAATTACAGATCGCATAGGCATCTCTATAAGTGTGTGTACCACAAGCAGGGATCTAAGCAGCGTAGCGTTCATTGGCTGCCTAAATCACATGCACAAAATGGTAGGTTTTATTTATTTTGGCACACTACTGCCTTTTTGGCAAATACATAAACTATGTATTTGAAAAAAAGGGCGGGGGGAGGAGGAACCCAATTTTTCGCTTTTTTTAATATTTGTTTTAAAATACTATTCTAGCATAATGAGAGAGTACCGGAAATTTTGCTTTTGTTTTTTAAATGATCGCAAAGCTCACTGAATTACTAATGTAAAATGTGTAAGTTTAATATATTTTTACTTCACAAATAGTTTGAACACCTTTTATTGAATTTTTTAATTTATGCAAAGGCTTTATTTGTTCAATAAATAGAGTATTCTTATTTAAATATGAGTGTGTGTGAGTAAAATACCTTAGATCTATTTTTAGCACATTTAAAATGCAGACTCAACTGTAATTAAGGATATTCCTATATAATGCAAATATATATAAGAGTACATATGTAGCGTTGTTAAGCTGCATATAATTATTATTACTATGGGCTGACATCTACCCGATGTCGGGTTTTGGCTAAAAACGAACTAGATACTGAATAGGCAAAGGATGTGGCACACAAAGACTTTTATTCCATAAAAAACACGGACAAACACAAAGTTACATTGAAAGGCGTAAAGAGAAACACACGACTGGCTAAATACAGAACTCAACAGTTGACGTCAGTTCAGGTTAGCTCTGATTGGTTGGGTGAGGCGCTGCCATTCGCAACATCCTCCCCCCCTTGAGACTCCGAAAGAGTCTCAAGAACATAACATACATTATTGAAAAGATCAAGTCTCTTGGGCACTTTAACACATCTCCCAGAGGACGTATATTTCTTAATCATTACGTCAGCAGTAGATTCTAATTTACTTACATTATTAGATGCATCTGAAGAAACTGTTTCCCCCTCACCTGGTTCGCTAACTGAAGATTCACTCGAGTAAATTTCCAATGGATAGATGCGTTGTATGGGGCGTAAACACGTTCCATGCCGAGTTTTAAGTTTAACCGTTCGAATTTTACCATCGCGACCTGGAATTAAGTCTATAACTTTTGCCAAATTCCAAAACAAACGTTTTTTATTATCGTCCCCAACCAAAACCACTTCTCCAATCTGAGGAGCACGCGAATGCTTTCCCCTCTGTTTTTGAACAAGTTGACCCAGGTACTCTTTTCTAAAGCGTTGACGCAGGTCCTGCAAAAGTTTACTTCTATATCTTAATCTTTTGTTAAGACTATTCGCATTTAATTCCTCGATATCCTCAGTGTTTGAATTTTTGTTCTCGACAAGAAACATACCAGGCGTAAGGGGAATCAATTCCTCCGGATTTTCAGACACATAAGTTAATGGTCTACGATTAACGATAGACTCACAATCACAAATAACAGTGTACAGCTCATCATAAGTTAGTACAGACTTACCTAAAGTTCGTTTTAACAGATCTTTTAATGTGCGAATCAACCTTTCCCACCAGCCACCCCACCACGCGGCGGTGGGTGGGATAAATTTCCAAAATATTTTGGGAGTCATAGTATCTTTTTGAATTTTGATCCAATTTAATTTTGCCAATTCATTGGAGGCGCCGCGAAAGTTTGTTCCGTTATCACAATAGATAGTTCGTGGTCGCCCACGTCTAGCTATACATCGTTTAAGAGCCAAAAGAAAGGAATCAGAAGATATAGAATTAACAAGTTCAAGATGAATTGCACGATATACCGCACAAGTAAACAAGACCACCCATACTTTATCTCCATTTCTTAGGTACAGTGGTCCTGCCAAATCTATTCCAACAATTTCAAATGGAACACAATCCGTTACTCTATCTGGTGGCAAAGGTGTAGGTTCGCTTGACATAGACTTAACTTTAAACCGTTTACAAACAATACAATTATACAGTACATTCTTTATAGCTCTCCTAGCTCTAATTATCCAATAGCTCTCTCTTAACAAACATTGCATCATATGAATTCCAGCATGACAATTTTTTCTATGTACACCTCTAATTAAGAGTTTCGTGAATTCACACTTTTCAGGTAACAATACAGGATACAAAAAGGATCTATCATCATTTCGATTGACAATTTTAGTTTTTACTCTTAAAATGCCTTCATTATCTACAACAGTTTCAATAAAATTGTAAGATTTAGCTTCAGAAAGATAATAACTCTGAACCAACCGAATCAATTTCTTTTCAGAATTCTCAATTTCAGATTGAGAGAGTTCAGAATCCCTACATTTTGAATTAACAAATCTACAATTATTCACAAACCTTAAAATCCAAGAAAATACACGTATCATTTTTTCATAATCAGACACTCTTTCTGCATACCAAGAGATATTCTCTTCTGAAATATTTAAATTACACAACTTAACCTTCTTTCTTTCTAATGAAATTTCAGAAATATCACAATTAACCAATTCCGTCACTGGCCAAGAATCCGATGACTCCAATAACCACTTTGGACCCTCCCACCAATGTGAGTTAACCAAGTGACTTGGAGAGCAACCCCTAGATATTAAATCAGCCGGATTCATTTTCCCCGGTACATGTCTCCACTCGTTGTCAGGAAAGAGGGACTTTATCTCTTTAATTCTATTCGACACAAAAACTGACCAACTTCCCTTTTCCCTTAACCAATACAATGCAACCATGGAATCACTCCAAAAAATGGTTTGCATCTCTTTACAATTTAGTGCTTGTTGTATCGAATGTGCCAATCTGGCCCCAACACAACATGCCATCAGTTCTAGTCTGGGGATTGTTACCTTTTTTAAAGGAGCTACTCTCGATTTTGCCCTAACAAGTGTAACCCTCACACCTCTGGAAGTATTTGATCTAAGAAATACGCAACTAGCAAATGATTCCCCAGAGGCATCTACAAAAACATGCATCTGTGTGCTATCATTAATTTCAAAATAACGAGGGATTTCTATATCTGAAAGTTTATTCACCTCACCCCACCACTTTAGAAAGGGTTTCACAATTTCATCTGGCAAAGGTGAATCCCAAGTCAACTTTAATTTCCATGCATTCTGCAATAGTATTTTAGGTGGTAGAGTTGCAGAACATAAAATTCCGAGAGGGTCAAAGATTTTCTGGACAGCCGCCAAAATAGTTCTTTTTGTTACAGAACAGTCAAATTTTAGATCTTCTACATTAACATTGCATTTTAGAACATCCTTATCTAAATCCCACAAAATACCCAATAATTTGGTTGTTCCCGTACTCTTAGATATGTATTTACAACTTACATTGCTTTCCCAATTTCGTAGATTAAAACAGCCACGTGACAGAATTCTTCTAGCTTTCAAAATAAATTCTTCCATTTGTGTAACATCTGTTACACCTGTGACACAATTATCGACATAAAATGAGGTTTTTAATTTAACAGCTATTTCTGATTCTTCTATAAACACATTTTCAAGCAAGTGAGAAAGTACAGCAGCTAATAAAAAAGGACTCGATGATACACCAAAAACCACTCTACAATGTCTATATACAATTTGTTCATTTACAACAGGGTAAAAGAATCTCAAATAATCTTTATGTTCAGGAGCAATCCCCAATTGAAGGAATGCCTTTTCAATATCGGAAGCAATAACAATAGCATAGCTTCGAAACCTATCAATTATGTCAGGTATCTGTTCAATCAAATTTGGGCCCTTATACAATAAATCATTTAAAGAACTCTTACCAGTTTCGCGAGCCGAAGCGTCAAAAACTGGCCTTATTTTAGTCGTGACACAATCGTTTTTAACAACTGGCCGGTGAGGCAAGAAATGAGAAGTTTTACAATCAACCGCAATTTTTTCAATTATTTTTAACTCTTCCCATTCCCGAAATACAGCTTGGTAATCATTTAAAAGCCCATTCCTTTGTGCGCGTTCGCACATTTTCCCGTGTCGCTTCCAAGCCAATTCCTTATTGGAAGACAACTCAAATACAGATGACTTAAAAGGCAAAAAAACCTCATATCGACCGTCCGGCAGGATTTTCATGCTATTTTTAAATTCCTCCATCACCTTTAAATGTTCGTTAGTTTCATTTAATCTCTGAATGGGGTCACATATTCCAATTTTCTCGAGATCCCATAATTCAGTGATACGAGAATCTCTAACTAATAAAGAAATAGCATTTAAAACAATATCACTTTTTGCCCTACATTCACCAGGCACTTCCTGCTTTCCAGTCAAAATGCAACCCAAGCGCGTTTTTAATACAAACAATCCCGAATCCAACCTAACAGATCCTCCCATAAATAACACAGCTGCGACCTGCGCTCCCAATAACAGATCTATTACGCAATCCTGCCCTTCGAGATCAGACAAAATAATCCCTTTTTGATGTAATTCATTAAGCACAGCAGAACTATTCACTCTTGGCACTTTGCCACAAATAATATCTGTAGAGAAAGCTGTAACCCTGATACTATATGAGTCATCCAAAGAACTCACTAACAGTTCGTAAACGTCATGACTTTTGATTTTACTCTCTAAACCTCCAAACAATATATGCTGCATTTGCATCGTGTTATTTGATTTAATGCCTAGTTTATCAATTGCGCGTTTTGAAAGATAGGAGTTTTCAGACCCTGAGTCGATTAACGTTCTTAATCTTAATACTTTACCATTATAACACACTTTTACATTTAGAGTCATAAGAAACACATTATTGGTACAATTATTACACAATGAATTTTTTGTTTCAACAGTATTAACCAATTGTTTACTATTTTCTGCAGGAAGATCACACATTAAATAATGATGAGGTTTAGCACAATACAAGCAGGAATTTTTTACTTTACAAAATTTAGCAAAATGAGAAACAGAAAAACAGCTAAAACAAGCTCTATGTTTAAGAATACATTTCTTCTTATCTTCCAAGGACATATTTCTGGCTTCTAGACAGTCCTTGGAAGGGTGTCTCTTGTTACAAAAAATGCAAATGAAACTGCTCCTACCTTTGTTGCGCTGAGTGCTTACCAAGGTTGTCGCCGTAGGAACAAAATTGTCCATTTTATTCGGAGCTTCTCTTTTCTTTTGATTTGGAGGGGATGAGAACCCAGTTCTCGCTAGTTCCATCATCTCCTCCCCTTGCACCTCTTGCTTCAGAAAGGTCATCAACGACTCCAAGGACCGATGTTCCCCCTCCGATGCATCCTTCATGCTTCTGGTTCTCTCCCAGGCTAAAAGAACGTCTTCCGGTAGGGAACTCTCCACTAAAGGTATCAGGAAGTCGCTGTACTTTTCTTGAGTCCTCCCGAGAGTCTGTAGGGCCCTAAGTTTTCCCTCCAACTCATCATACAAACAAGGAAGGTCCACCTTTGTTCTTCCAGACGACGCATTTTTCATCACCAAGTTGAGCAGATCACGGACGTAAATCTGAACCAATAAGTCGTCTCGACCGAATCTCTGCTGCAACTGAAGAATCGCCTTGCTGTAGTTATCGGCGGTGGCCGGGAAGCTGAGGATCAATCGCTCCGCTTTTGATCCTGGTTGCATCGACTGTAAAAGATACTGCATTTTGTCCTCGTCGGCAATAGTTGGGTCTTCATGGATCTTCTTGAACTGACTCCAAAAGGTGAGGTACTCCCTTGCTTCCCCACTGAACCTTTTCAGTTCGATCGTAGGCAGCTTAAACTTCCGTTTCTCCGATAGTTCTTTCACTTCCATAGCTTTCAATGACAAACCTTGAATTTTAGCACAGAGTTCGGAGTAAGTATCACGGTATTTCTCTGCGGACAAAAAGTCCTCTTCATACTTTTCTGCCTCATCGGCATTCTCCAGAATGGCATCTGTTAGTCGCGTTTGGCACTGCTCTAAACGAGTGAACTTATCACAAAGTTTAGTTTTTAAAATTAAAAGTTCGCTGACTCTAGAAGTTTCTTTTGCAAGCTCGCCTTCAATATCTTTTGCACATTTTGTGAACGCTGAACGAAGAGGCGTTCGCTGTGTTTTTAACTGCGCCACATCCATTTTTCCTTCAGGCTCGAAAAGGTTTTCAAACGCTAACTGAAACCAAAACCTTGCCCCACGTTGGGCGCCAAAAATTATGTAGCGTTGTTAAGCTGCATATAATTATTATTACTATGGGCTGACATCTACCCGATGTCGGGTTTTGGCTAAAAACGAACTAGATACTGAATAGGCAAAGGATGTGGCACACAAAGACTTTTATTCCATAAAAAACACGGACAAACACAAAGTTACATTGAAAGGCGTAAAGAGAAACACACGACTGGCTAAATACAGAACTCAACAGTTGACGTCAGTTCAGGTTAGCTCTGATTGGTTGGGTGAGGCGCTGCCATTCGCAACAACATATTTAGAATTACAATAAGTTAATAAAATGAAAACTAGTAATATGCAAATCTTTTAAATTCTGTAAAAATCAAAAAGAGGAAAAATGCAAGTTTATTGCATGGATCTAGCATAAAAAATGTGGTTTACAAACATTAGCCCTTTTTAGACGAAATGAAATGGATGTTGGTTTTTGTTTTACAATTACAAAGAGTCGAGAATAGAACCTAAAATGTAAGATGTACGTGTTCTTCGATTAATAAATCAAATTACCATATAGTATTTATAAATTCAAAAATAATTCTTAATATACGAGTATAAATAATTTTTAACTCACCACAAGCTGATCTTTGTTTCAGGAGGAGAAGCTTGTGAAAAATTTCAACCTTCATATCACCGATCATTACTGATAAGTTAAAATCGTAGTCTCTAAGCGTTAATTATTTTGAAACTAGAAATAACTTTACTTATACTTTTACAGCTTAAGTTTAAATTAAAACATAACTTAAAATTTAAATCCAAATTACCATTCATAAACACACTATGTCTGTAAAGTACTTTTTGGAGGATATTTATAAAACTCTGCAGATGTTTCATTGTCTATCTGCTTTTTTTACCTTGTAAAATATCCAGGCTTTGGGTCTGTACTCTTGAGTATTTTCCCATCCTACATCCCAGATTTATTATTATAATTAAAGTGGATATTTTGTCAAAAAAATCACCGATAAAAGATTTAAAAAATATTTTGAACACGAGGCAATAACGTTATTTAATGATTAAATTGCTCTAATACACAATTTTTTTCCTTTAACAAAGGGAGAGTTAAAATCTGTGAATTTTATAAGTTTTATATTAGGCTTATATCTTTTTTCATTATTTTTGCAACTTTTTCTTTTTAAAAAAATACATTGCTATGACAAAATTTCAATTAGTTCCTTAACACTAATGACTAAGTATTATGAATAACATTTTTAAAGACCAGTTAAATTCTTTAGCTTTAAAAATCACCAGCAGATTATTAATTCCTTGAAAATGTTACTTTAAATAAGGACTAAAATTTTAAATAAAGCTCTTTTTAAAGAAATCTACAATTTTTTTTATTGAAACCACAAATCAAATATTAACTCTATAACTTAGTCAGATTTCGATTAATTATGTTCCCAGGTAGACATAATTCCAAAAATTTGTTTTTTAGATACTGGAACGTGTAAAACAT
>JAOUZG010016587.1:8577271-8598155 GCA_026289955.1 Argiope argentata | reverse complement strand
CATAATTCCAAAAATTTGTTTTTTAGATACTGGAACGTGTAAAACATGGAGTTTCATCAAAATCTCAAAGTTGATTTTTTAATGATGATTTCAATATTTTCTCTTTGTATAAAAGAATTTAAAAAAATATATGAATTCTGACTATAAAATTTTGACTCAGGCAATTTCATAAATTTGCAACAAACAAGTTTAGGGTAATTATTTATCAAGAAACAAGCACAAGAAAAATATTTTACATTTACTTTTAAAAATGGAAATAAGATAAGTCAGAAGATGCAAGCCTGTTTTTTTTTAATTAATTAATTTATTAAAAAGCCAAACTGTGAAAATAAAGTTACAAAATATCAAAAAACAAATAGAATATTATGCATATACTTTATTTACGCATTAATATTTCACTTCATTATACTTCATATACATTTTTAAAAAAGTTAGTAATTCAATTTATTCCCTTCAAAATACATACAAACTTAAAAACATGAGTGGTCTAAATGTTCTTTTATTTGTATGAAGCTCTTTTTTTTAATATAATATTGACACAGTTTCCACAAATGCAGTCTTAAATGGGAAATATTTTTCATTGCAATTTTGTTTTTGGTATTGAACTGGCAAGTTACTGCCATTATGAATGTTGTGACTAGTAACTAGGAGTTTGGACAACCTATTTGTAAAGAAAATTTCTTCTCTCAATAAATACACGAAAAGTTTTTAGATCGTTCTTCGGCCGATTGCTTGTGGAGGCAGGACAAATATGACATTGAAATATTGCTTTTTATAGAATCGAGTGTCCCATAAGCTGCCAGTGTAATCCATTTTACATTAGATAACAGCAAGATAAGGAAAGAAATGGTCAATAGCTGATATGGATAGCTAATACGGATTAAAAATACGGATATCCTGCCAACCTTCTATGGTTGCCGAGCTTTTAGTGACGTCATATCAGACATCCAATCACAATCACCGATGCACTTATTCCGGGCTTGTGATATAGACGCTTCAGGTGCACATTCCCTGCGCATGCGTAATCTACAGAGATACAACAACAGAGATTGTACTTTGAGAACAAGTCTTTTTGTAAGAATACTGACCATACGGTGGCAGAACGGTGACAAATTTACAGAACCAATCATTCAGGAGTAGGCGCGGCCGCGAGGCTATGATTGAGGGTTCGTATAATAAGTAAAAGTGAAGAAGTTTTATCTCTTTACAGAGCATGGTAAGGATTGAGTGTTTGTATATACTTTTTATAAAAATTGAAAAAAGGTAACTTCTTAAATATACGAGTTTGTTATTTAAACAAAACAAACAACCCCCCCCCTCAGAAAAACAGAAAAATATCCTGAAGGATTAGATAAAGTCAACAGTTGTTGATTCAAATGGATGAATAATGTTATTTTGTACTTAGTGTTGACTTTTTTCTTCTATAAAAGAATAAGTGTCAAAAATGTCAGGTCATAATAAATGTCTCAGAGAGAAAATTTTGAAAATTTAATGCGAGACAGTAATTTTTATATTCAGTTCATTCCAATTTCATTTTAATAAAACGATTAATTCAATCAATAAAACAATTCCTAATTAGTTATTTGTATCTATTTCATTAAAAAGAATACCTTTAAAGGTCGTCTATAAAATTTCTATTAAAAATTAATGAATAAAACAGGCAAAAAAGGCATAGGCCATCAAATAAATAATTGGATGTCAATATTTAATCAAACATATCTAATATTTTTAGAATCTGCTTTGATAAACTATTAATACGATAATTCACAACAAGTTTTTGAAAAAATGACATACCGATATTCCTGAAATCAAAATTTTGAATTGTCTATGGATATAATCTTCAATCCTCAATATAATTTATCACATTAATATGAATTTTTCTGCAAAGTCGTGATACCATGGATTAATAGCTGCTAATTATTTAATAACTGAATAGTTTACCTTTGAGTTCATCACAATTCTTAATAGTTTGCCTCTGAACTCTTCATAACTCTTAAATAGTTTGAAGCAAACGCTTTTATGTGAATGAAATCTTTTTGAATCCAGGATAGGACAATAGTTGAATCGTTTTCTCAGATACACAGTAGAAATAAATCTAATGGCTGCCAGCACATTTTTTTGTTAAAAATGAATTTCGGTTGTAAAGTAATAGAACACATCTCAAGCTTTGGTACAGTAAGACTCTTAAGAGGAGCTGCTCTTGTTTTACTGGTCATCAATTTCACAAGAGTTTCTCCACCAACTTCCTCTGAGTTCTGGAATGTGCAGTAAATACAGCCCCAAATGGCGTCCGGAAAAATTAAGAATGCTTCTGTCATTACAATATGTTTTCTAATTTTAAGGTTGTTAATATTTTTGAAAGGACTAAGAATTGATGCTACTTTAGACATTGTTTATGGAAGTAGATTATCCAATCAAATGCTATAAGGCCTACATGAACATTTTAACATTCTCCACGTCCTTGTTTAATAACCACAACGGGGCGAGCAATCTAGCAGTTATTGAGAGCACATTTCTCTTGTTTTGAGAGTTCTAAACACTGTTGAGAACATTTTATGGAATTAAGTAAGAGAGTTAAAAAGACATCTTGTCATACCACTTACTTAAAAAGATAATTATATAATTCTAATATTCACTTCCAGTCATTCTTTCTATTATAAAGAACACATGGAAATATTCGGTAGCTTCTCGAAAAAACAGAGTTCAAAAATAATTAATGGAGGATTTATAACTTTTGTACATTATTGGGCAACTGAGAGATTACATTCAACGTCCATGTTGCTTTGGAGGCTAGAAATTTAAAAAAAATCACTAGACATTACGAGCAGAGCTGGCCTTCACAATGAAGGGGCCCGGGTGAAAGAAGGCAAAGATATCCCTTTTTTTTTCTTTCTTTTTTTTGCGTGTGTGAAGTAAAAGAAAAATACAAACACAAACACCTATTATTAATGCATAATTTTGTTTCTGCTAATACATCAATTACTTCATAAAAATTGCAATTTAGAAGAAGTAATGCAATGTGCATTGCTAAGAATTGATCGTCTAATTTAGTTTCGTTTCACTTTTTGTTTTTACAACTTAATATAAACAAACATACATAGAGAAACGTATAAAAATCTTACATTATATGTAGAAAAAAGTAAATTGATGATTTATGTCCATTTGAACCCAGCCTCAGACTCAAATTCTAGCCTTCGCTTGCTGCCGCTGGCGCAGTATAGCCAATAATGGCTCTTGCGCCAATAAAACCTACAAAACCCAAATCAACCCGCTTGCTGCCGGAATTCCTGCCACTCTGCCTTAACATGTTTGAAGGGGATATCTTTATTCATAAATGAATGTTTCCCTACCTTTTCATAGGTATTACAGCGATTTATTGCCTAATAATGGCGTCAGTCGACGCTCAATCAGCCATGTGGAAACAAACTCGTATACTTTCAGCACGTTTAAACGCTTCTATCGTTCAAAACGCTATTTTCAAAATCATGATGGAGCCCTCCTCAGTTTCGAGGCCTTGGTGCATAGCATCGCCGCAATGCCCAGATGGCCGGCCCTGATTACGCGAATAGAGAACAGAAACACTTTTGAAAACAAATTTTAAGTATATTTTAAGAAGTTGCGTTGTAAATTCTCTAAGGTTATGTCCTTTATAGGTATCGTTTTCTCTCAGATGTATGAATTAAGACAGGTGAAAGTATTGCTTTCATGAATTTTCATGTTACCTACTTTGTTGAAAATAAAGAAACACTATAAGGATATTTTTTAATTATTTGAATATGCGCATTGTAGATTTTGAAATATAGATATGCTAAATTAATTTGTAAGGTATATCTATAATTTCTAAGAAACTTGAGTAGGTACAGAAAAATATAATTTTTATTTTTAACCAAAATAACTTGAAATACCAAAATCAATGATTAAATTAACTTTTTGTGTTGACTATGTATTTAGATCAGATAAAAATTATGAATTCCCTTCGAGATATATTTGCATTGCTTTCAATTCTATTTAACAACGAATATATAAAACTGCAGTAAAAGAAATGGGATACATTCAATAGAAACAAACAAATATAAATCAAGTAATATTTTTATTTGATTCAAAATGAATAAATGACTGCAAAATATGATGAAAATGCAATGCCGTTCAGTTCAATGACTTTTAAAAATAAAAATAAAATAAATCATACTGCTTTAGAGTTTTAATTTATTTAAAAAAGACTAACAGCTGATGTTGTGAATCGATCTAAGAGTGAATCGTGTGCATTCGCTCTTCATTATTGAACAAAGAACGTGGGAAAATATAGTAGATGAGTAGCAAAATAAGGAACCATTTGAGAATTGTTGTCACGAGCCACCATCTGTAAAGAAAAAAACCGAAACAATTTAAAGCAAAAGAAAAGTACTTTTGAGTTAAAAATAATAATAAAATGTAATGAAATAATCTGAATAAAAATAAGATAAAACCTCTAAAAACATAATAGCGCCAAATAAATCCTGAAATTCAACAACCTGTTATGGATTTAGACCTCATTTGCTATAGCAGAGGTGAAAATGTGATTAAATGATGAGGAATGCAAAATAATACAGATTTCGGAACAAGTAGGATAAAGAATACTGCATTTGAGGATTAAAAATTTATACTATTTCAGTTATAAAAACATATATAGCAACTATTGAAATACAGGATTAAAATATTAAATTATGACGTTAAAGTTACTGCTAAAAGCTTCAGTTAGTTACATTTTATTATTTCCTTTAAAAAATCATTTTTAAAAAGGAAATTATCATCTTTTCCCTAGAAAAGCAAGGGATGTTTTATTCACAGTTTAATATTTCTTGTATATTTTGAAGTTTTTTTTTTGGATTTTAAACGTTTATTGGATATCAAAAACTGTAAAAATAATCATGAAATTTAATAATTCACTTTGATATAAGAATATTTAAACACTGTTTCGAATTCTATTTCTTTCCCCGATTCACCCACAACTATTAATAGATATGTCATGAAAATTCATTGTATTCCTTCATTTAAAACTGTGTAAGAGTTTGTATTACCATGCCAGGTAAACTTACATTTGAGCCTTTTTTCTTGCGTATGGTATGTTCGAAGGATCTTCATGTGCAATAAATTTTCGACCTCCCAAGAAGCAATCTTCCATGTAAACATCCCAATCAAAATTATCTGTATCCAGATTGAATACCTGCAAGAAATACAAATTTTTCATTCTTTCAAAAATGCATTAACATCAGAAGAGAATTCTTTCATTTAATTGCATCAATTTTTTAATAATTTTAATAAAATCAATTCACTGTTTATAAACATGAAATGGTCTGTTGTAAATCAAAGTGGAAATCTCTTTCTCATCAAAACTTATAGCTCGTTTTCTCAATAAGTTATTTTGAACTAATTCTTTATTTTTTGTATTATGATTTCTTTAGTAACATATTCCTTTTTTTTATTTTTAATTCTTCTAATCAACTTTATTTTGATAATAATCTGATGAAACAATCTAATGAGGAAAATTTTCTTATTTACCAAGAGATAGTACATAACAAACACGTGTTCGAGTTTTCCCACGTACAGATATGGAGGAAATCCTTTATGCATAAATGAATACAACTCAAAATATTATGGATGCTTCAAAATTTCTGCAATTCATAATTCGAGTTGTTCAATAAGAAACGTTTTCATTTGATAATTATGACTGTATTTTTCATTAGAACAAGCAAGAGCCGAACAGTCATACATTTTTCTAAGAAAAATATAAAAGTGCTTCTGTTACAGGTACACACTCAGCCAGCGTGAATTTATTATATATTATGTAATTCGTGCGGCTGCATGAAGTTATTCCAGTAAATAGCAAACGAACATCTTTTCATACATTGATAAAAAGTCAGAAATTTCTTCAGAATGTAAGAAGTATCGTCAAAAATTGAAAATGAAAATTTCCTTCGATGCATGAAAGAACTAGCAATATCACTTTTGGTAGTTCTCTCATAATAAATTAGTAAAAATAACTTTCATAAAAATTCTACTTCTTACAATATTAAAAAGACGACAAGAAATAAAAATGTGACTAATGAACATTAAACTATAATTTCACTGGTGGTTGCTGTAACCACATTGATAAACTTCAATAATTAGTGAATTTCAAATCGAAAGTATTTTTAAAGAATTTAACCTTATAAATTTACATTCATTTTTATTCTTGGTAAATATAGCTGCTTCACGACGTCCTGCCAAACAGTGGTGTGTTTATTGTTTTCTATGTTAATATTAATATTACCAAAAGTTTTATGTTTTCATCATTCACATTTCAGGTCAAATATTTCAAAGCTTTGCAAGCTTAAGAAAGCTACACCAAAGCGAAATTTTTGATTGCCTTAATACAATATTTTGATTTTATTAATAAAATCTTATAAACTCACCGGTAAGATCTTTTTGAATCCTGGAACAATGATCTTATAATAAAAACTTCAAGGCTTCTTAAAATTTTGGCTATTCTCAATACATTTGTGATTTGAAGATTAAAATTGAGCCTTGTCCTAGCATTTTATTAGGAAAAGCAGACAATTATTTTAAAGGTTAACATTATTTGATTTTGTGTAACAATTTTCAAACTATCTCCATTAGTTTGAATTATTTATGTTTCAAATTGTTCTTGATTAGAGTTATTAACGTCATTGAATTACTTCAATCTTTTTGATATTTTTTTGTTCAGTTATTTCTTTAATAAAGTCAGGAAAAAAATAAACTAACTGAATTTGATAGAAAAACAGAAATAGATAAATGGGAAAGCAATTAAATTTAAGACATCTTTCAAAAATATTTTCAACAAATCAGAAACATTTTGTTATTAAATATGGGTATAGGAGTAAAAACGATGGAGATTAGAGATGAAAAAATGAATTTTGAATGTAGTAATTTCTATGAAGTTGGTATGTTGTGAAGCTTGCAAAGTATCTTATGTTAAAAAGAAACAGGCAAATTCATTGAATATAAGTATTATTATCACCACTTTGAGCGAGAAAAGAATTTCTCTTAAAACGCATTGTGGTGACATTGTTATGATGAATTTTTTTTAAAAGTTCAGTTTAGAGAAATGGGGTCTACTGGATTTGCTTCTGGAAAAACGAATGTACAGACAAGAACATGTTGAAATTTGTTAAAGGGAAAAATGGGCCTTCAAAATAATCGGTTTATAGACACAGGTTGTAGAACGAAATTTGGATTTCAAGCTAATAATATTGAATTTGTATTTGAATTTGAACACGAATTTGTTTTTGCAGAATGATTTTTTTAATGAATTAGATAAGCTGATCACAAAAATTAGATTAGTTTTTCTCAAAATCGAAGAAAATGATGGATTTCTATTTCAGAAAGTTTATGTGAAATATATTGTTTAATATAAATTCTTAGTAAAATTTAAAATAAACTTTTAGTAAAATGACAATACTAAATATAAAATGTAATATTAGACAACAAGAATAATATAAATATAAATTTAATAAATAATACAATAATTTAAAACGCGGTTTAAATATATAAAAAAAACGTTTTAGAATTTGTTTGTAACAGTGTGCTGTGTCGGTGCGTGTACATCTCGTAATGGGAGCTATTATGTGTCATCCATAGTTACGTGCATGACTGTGGAGGGCAGTCATGCGCACGGACTGTCTATGTTCAGGAGTACAGCTGTCTGAACGACTCAATCCTTCAATCGGGCGAGTTTTTTTCTCTGTGCAGTTACTACATTTCTAACGAAATCAGCTCAATCTCTTAAATCCTTTTCCTGGATAAGTTCTGGATTAAGATACTTAAAAGTTTTGAACTTGGCAGGGATTTATACCAAGACTAAAATTATTGTGGAAGTACTCCATTCTAACGTTACTGTAACAGTTTACTATGTTGTTGAAAAAGTAGAAGTATATGCCTTTTAATGTATAGGAGTCTTCAAAACTTCCTATAAATATACATAGATATTGAGTAATTCCTTGAAAGACCGTTTTAAAAAACATCGATCCAAGATGTCTAGTCTCAAAGCAGGAGCATTATTTCTTCAGCCAGATTATTTTACTATCTTATTATTCTTTTTTTTATTTCGTGCATAAGAGAAAGGTTTTAACATAACTTTAGTTCCTACACAGAATATATAAAAGCATTCTTCCATTTCTTGGAGCAGTATAGCTACATTGAAAATGTTCGTCCAGATATGCATTGTACAGGTTAGCATGTATTTCTTTGTCACTCGTAAGCGCTGTGAATATTGCTACATTCCTTCATTGAAGAAACGTTTTGCTGAATAATTTCAATGTGATTTATCTGAACAAAATACGTTAACAAAGTTGTAATAATTTGATTTCAATTCAGATCACCATCACCTTGGTCTTTTTAGGAGACTGATCTGAAGTGTGATCAGAGTATCGGATCCTGAATGAATTTGAAGTATTAACGTTTAGTTAAAGTCCGGAAAATCCTGAAAAACCCTGAATTTCCCTTCATGCCATATCACCACCAGTCAAGGCAAATTGAATATAATTATCATGCCATTTTTGGTAATATTTGATAATCACCAAGTCCTCTTAAAGATATATACATATTAACAGTAAACCTGCTGAAAGTCACTAAATTTACTTAATTACTCGTAAAATTACTGTCTGAATTTACAACTCTATTTCTTAACAACGGAAATCCAAAAGAGTTTACCAAAGCATTCATTGACAAATGATTAATGAAATAACTCTTATATGAACTGGCGATAGAATTCTGTAATTGGATTTTTTTCCTCAGCGATTCATTCGAAGAGTGTCTTAGTGATTGATTTGAAATATTTTCTAAAGTAGGAAAACTCAAGAGTATTTTTAATATTTGACCATATTAATTAAATGATAATTTTGCTATTCTGGAGTTAAAGCAATGTGAGCTAGAAATAAGTCACTTAAAATATTTGTTTCCTGAGCATCTTTGGTGGTAACTTCAAAATTTAAGAAGAAAATAATCACTAAGTGACTTTGCAACTAAATCATTTCATATTAAAATTTTATTAAAAACCACATGCAGAATTAGTATATGATTTCAACTGAAAGTTATTTTTAATAATTTCTAAAATTGCTTAGTAAAATTACCTCTTCATCGCCGTTTTTGAGGTTGTCTTTCATGGCATTGAAGTTTTCTATACGGCAAATCCAAGGCTCCCTTCCTAATCGCAAGAATATATCGTAAATGAACTTGATCTTTTTATGAACTCGAACCAATCTAAAAATTAAAAATAATGTATGATAAAAGTGAGTTTTACAAGTCCATCATTTTTCAGTTTTCGAATTTCATTATTTTCTTAATTAAACGTAAAGAAATAGCACAGTATAAAAACGCAAGACATATGTAGATAAATAAATTTTAAATGTATTGAATTATCGATTAGTGATCATAACCTTCAGCTTTTAAAAACAATTAATGTAAAGTTGTGTTAAAAATGGTAAAGTATTTAGTAAGTATTTTTAACATGTGCGCAAGCCTTATTTATGAAAATTGGGCGAAACAAACCTTATTGTTGGATACATAGCTCAAAAGGAACAATTCACGCAGAAAATTGTTTATTAGACCCCCCCCCAAAAAAAAAAGTATCAGCACTATCAAAATCCATCATTAGAAGGAGATTTGAATTCCTAGTCTGGGACGTTGAGGAGAAGAGCGAAAACAATTTTACATCCCTCTATTGTAGAAGGTAGTTCCCCAACATAGTAAACAACAATAATAATAGGCACCTGGGACAGAATATAGTTATTTTTGTGGTTTATTAAATATAGAGGGTAGCCAAGAGTATTTAAATTTTATTTAAAAAGATAAAAGAAACGCACAAATGTTTTGTCTCGAAAGATCATGGGGTTTCTATACTCCCTTGTGCCTTTATTTCTATGTCAAAATCAATTATTTCTATGGAAAAGCATCAAATAAACGGAGAAAATAGGAAATGAAGCAAACAAAACTCATAATCAATTTTTGAAATTTGCTATATAATGAATGAAAATGCTATTTTTTTACATTTGAGTAAGATTTTTCATAATTTGGTTTATAATGATTTTTGAATTTGTATTCCAAGAACCAAAGAACAAATGTGCAGAAAAGAACAGTCTTCTTTCGTTAGCAGCTAGAATTCCAGTGAATTTTGGATAATTATAAACCATTAGTTCTCAATAAGTACAAGGAAAGGGCATAGTAAAACAGTATTAAGAAATTCAAGGCTATTACAACATATAGTTTTGATTAAACTTGATCAGAATCATCTAATTTAATAAGAGAACAAGAGTTTAAAAAATTAAAATTGCTAGTGAAAAGACAATTAAACATATTTAAAAAGTGAGACGAGAACTATTAAGATAAACTCACACTGTTTGACCTGTGAATATGTAGAGAAAGAAGTCACATATATAAGCCGGGATCCACTCATCAATTATAGAGTGTATTCTATAAGGAACCCATTTGTAGTATACTTTGAAATCAGGATACCGAAACATATTGACCAAAGGATATTGCGTTCTTTTTTCTAAAGCTTTCTTTAAGATAGCTTCATCAGCTAGTGGCAGTTTTTCATAATCCATTACGCAGTTCACAACGTATACGGATGAGGGTCTGAAAAGTATAATGAATTATTGAAAAAAAAAAAAGATTTTTCAATACTGAAAATATATCAATGAAACATGTTGTTCTACAATGTCACTAAAATTCATTTCAGTTGCGGTAATGTTATATAAATATGACATTTTGTCCACATTTACATTTTTGATAATGTTTATATGATTAAAAATTTTTGTACATTACATTGATTTAACAAGAAGATCATAGAGTCAAAAAGTATTAATATGGTTAAATTTATTATTCCATCAAATTATATTCATACTTTTATAATTTGTGGCTACTTATTTATTGTACCTCCTCTTTTTCTAATTTTGAGATATCATAAACATGGAATATAAAATTGCTTCAATTTTAATTCATTTACATTGAGAAAGAGGCGTATCCCACGAAATTCAGGCTTGAGAATTCTTAAAACTTAAAATTCTGCATTACTGTCACATTGATATTCTATGAGCAGATAATCAACCACCACCATGGTCAAATAAACGCGAAGTACAATTGTAATTGATAGCATATTTAATATTGAAGATGAGAAGTAAAATAACTTTAATTTTAGAATCAATTAATATTTTCAGTTTATCGCTAGCAAAACTTATTTATTGTGATAATATGAGTAATAATTGTGGAAAAAAATGAGTTTTTATACTTGACGAACTGTAAAAATATTTGCATTCGTGAATTACATTAAAGAAACAGAATGTTTGAGGACAGATACATTGTCTTCGTGCTAACAACTGGAAAAAGACTAGAAAACAACTAGAAAAAAAGTTACCTCTGTTCAGCGACATGCCATGCACTGACAATCATGCAGTTGACCACTAAATCAACAGGAACGACATTCAATTTCAGATCTTCCACTGACATTAACGTTCTTAAAACTCCTTTAGCTCCCTAAAACAATATATAAAACAAATGAGGTGTCAAACATTTCAAGTACAAATTTACTGTAATCATAAGACAAAAATACTTACGGCTAACATCAATCCAGAAAGACCTTGTATAGAATCGCACCATCCCTGAAAGAAAATATTCATGTTATCACCAGTTTACTTTTTTTAAAATCTCTAATTCATCTGCATATCTACCAACTGTTAAAAGTTATTCAATAAATGAGGTAATCAAACCTTACAATTTTAAAACACTTCATTACTTTTACTATTCAAACCCAAAAGAGAATACTTGAAACAATTAAGGAGAGTGGCATTTTACTTGAAACAAGCGAAAATCTATTTTGTTAGTTTAATAATAAAAAGAGAGACATTCTGAAAATAACATTTTTAAATGACGATGAAGAAATCTGAGCTGGCACCATACTTCACAATATTCTTGTTTTGGTTCGATCTATTGAATTGTATGATCTCAATACCTCCAACGTGACTCAGTCATGAAAAGCTATGTTTTAAAATTGACTTCATATTCATAACAAAAGGAAGAAATGTTTATGATTTATAAATAACTGTGTCGAGATCTTTTTAAAAGCACTCCATATGATTCTGTTTCATCACAGTCTCTCCTTTAAGAAATATAACTGAAATTTACCTTAATGAAGTTAATATAAGCTGTCATAAGTCTAACATTAAATGAATACATGAAAAAAAATCTAAATAAATATTAATGTTAGTCAAGACATTCATGGAGACCCAAATTATTTCTGTTTTTTATTTCTGAAAATATGAAAAGTTCCAATTCGAGCGTATTCAACGACATTCCCATCTTTACTGCAGACTTCCTGCGAATGTGCAAGGACAAATTTGTAATTAAAAGTATATTTTATTTTTATCTATTGATACAAAATAAAATATACTTTCGGAAGTATAAATTATACTTTCTTTATTTATATAATTATACAAATACCAGTTTTTAAACACTAATACAAAGGAATTTTTAAATATATTTTTTGTCAGTAATAGTGATTTTATGCTATCAAGCTGCGACAACTATTCAGCTTCATTTTATACATACAGTTACTTGCTTCTATTAAACAGTTTTTTCATTCGAAATATTGCCTTCCCAGTTTTCTAAATTAACAATTCGAAATGAATATGTATTTAGAATTTCACATTTGTAATTTAATAAATTGGAGAAAAAAATGTGAATTTAATGAAAAAAAATATGAATTAATTAAAATGATTAATTAATTATTCAAATTAAAATTATGAATTTAACGAAATTGTAATTTGGAATTACTATTTCAGTAACTGCTTTCGAAATCAGGCATTTTAATTTTAAATGTTTTAAATTAGATGTCATTCAAATTTATCAATAAAGAACTAACAAGAAAAGAATCATTAACATATTCTAGGAAAGAATAATGTGATTTGAAAAATACCTGATAAAGGTGCAAAAATATCACTTATAAACAGGTCAGAATTTTATAACTAATATTTTCTGTGAAGAATATTTTTTTCAAAATAAATAGTCTCAAAAAGGAAACGCAAATTATAATATCAGTGAAATTAAAATTTGTAATTTAAAAGCAAAGTAAAAAAATTATGGATATTGTGACATTGTAAAAATGATAAATTCGAAGTTAGCGTGAAAAAACATTTAAATATATGACGTAACCCACAAGGACTGATTTACCTAATAGAGTATAAGACAAAACTCAGTATATGGAACTTATCTAATGAACTCAGTACATGGAACTTATCTAATGAATCAAAAATCATTTCCTTTAAGGATTATCGGAAGATATCGAATAATCGACTTCTTATGAAGACAAATTTATGTATGTATACAATCTGTGATGGTTGATGGGTTAAGCGTGTACGTCATTAGCTGGGAGGATGCTTATACTGACCGGAAAAGGGTCTCGATATGTAGGACTTATGTTACAGGGCCTAATGATCGAAGTTGGTGTGTTACGGCATTCTTGAGAAACGACCACTTCTCCAAGGGCTTTGGTAACCAAGTAAGTGGTGAATTTTCCTTCCAACAGGTAATCTTCAACAGCTTTCTGACCATCAGGATCCATCCACCTGTGAAAGAATTATATCTTAAAAGGAATCAAATAATGAAAAGAATGATTTTTAAAGCTATTTATATAAAGACTAAATTCCTTCTTAAAAGTTAAGAAATGTAAACTTCAATATAATTAGTGGTTAGAGTAGTTAAAACTCGGTTGCAACTATTCGAGGGTTTCCAGTTATCGATGATTCAATATTCACCGTTTCATAATAATTCTGCCCAAAAAATGTTTCTTGCACAAAATATCAAAGGAATTATATGAACCATTCAAAATGAACGTTAAGAAAAATGATATGAGAAGGCACATTCAAAGCAAATGTAAGATCAAAGGACAATAATGGCTGTTTGAGTTGAATTGAAGGGTAGGAAAGAAATTTTTTTTTAGCACATTGTTCGGAATTTTTACTTCTCTATTTCTAACTCATTTTATCTAAAGCTCTACGATAAGAGAAAATAAAATGAGCCCTTTTTCGCAGCGAATGCGCATTGCTCACATGCACACGAACTGCACATGAACGTTGCTTAGTTGAATGATAATGTTGCGTTTACAGTTAAAGAACAGTCTTTCCGTTATAAAACTTGCTATTAATATGGTTTTTTGTCCCTATAGTTTTTATTCATTATTGAATTATTATACGAAAGAAAGAACATCTCTTTCAGAAATTCATTTCTCACTCTTCATTTTTTATACTGCAAAGGGAAACAAAAAAAGATTAATCTTTTTGACACCATCAAATTAAAAAAACACTTTGTAAACAAATTAAGTTTCAATCTTTAGACTAATCCAATTTTTACCCATGACTTTATTATTTTTTAAATTTATTAAATACAATTTAATTTTTCTACTGGTTGATTATCAAGAAGAAAAATGGGCAATACTAATTGTTATATGTTTACAAAAGTTAAATAAGTATAATAATATGAAATTGTTCTCCCTAATGTCAAACATTATCAAAATAAATTATGTAATTACATCTAAAACATTTTCTCTAGTTACTATTTGCTTCAAAGTACAATGGATGACAGTTAAATTTCGAAACGAAACGATCCGACGAATTAACTTGCATTTGATGACATCTATTGTTGGCGGTTATAATTAACAAGGACCAGGTTGAGTAAGTTCTGCTTATTCAGGAGCAGCATGATTTTTTGGTGATCTGTTTGAGGAGTTTAATAAACAAAAGTAATGTAAAGCTTATTAAGAATATGTAGATAAAGTAAGTCTGTTTGAAATTATGAGCGTCGAAGATTGGAAAGTGATTTGGGATGTGAATCTAGCTACGCAAAATTAATGAGTATCACGATTTTTCTTATATCTTAATTTCTTTCTCACTTAATATTATAGTCACTTAATATATAGGATAAATATTTAACAAAATTCTATAAAACATTCACAATACTTCTTATCAGTTTTAGAAAAGACGATGCTTTTAGTGAGAAAATAAAAGTTTTGCCATTCCGAAAACTTAATAAATAGCAATGAAAAAAGAGAAACATTTTTTATGAACGAAGAATTTTTGCAGTAACAAGAACTCCAGACAGGAAATTACTTTTGAACTTAATTTTTTAAAATTCAGTGAAGCATTACAAAAAGATCACCAAATGTTAATGCGGAATTATTTCAAAAAGTTTTTTTTAAACCTTGGACGGGGAACTAATATTATAACAAAATTAGAATACTGTATTTTAAATTACTACTATATTATACTATACTATAGAATAGAATATTATAAGGTTCTAAAAACTTTAAGAACCATTCGAGGTTAAAAAAAATTTCCCCTTAATTTTAGTTTTAAAAATGTGCTTCTTAAAACACAAAATTTATTTCGTCTGATCTTTACCAATAGACTTAAAAATTTTATTTGAAACTCTTTTTTTCATTGCGTCTTCATAAACTTTTAAGTTTATGTTGATCTGATAAATTTTAAGATACTTCCACAAATATTGCTCTACATAGATACATTAAGGGAAATTTAAAGACCGATCGAAAACTTACTCCATAGCATCCAAAATTTGCTTGGGAGTTACTTTGGTTTTGGGAATTTGTTCATACACATAATTATCTTCCTCTTTCCGTACATATGCTGTTGAAACGTGCACCACAGCCTGAAATTTATAAATGAAAGTTTTACATTTACGAAAATAGTCAATTTCAACACAACATAAAAAAACATGAAGGGTGCTAATAAGATTAAATACATTAATATATTTTTTGGAAGAAAGTTGAAACAACCGCTGTTTTTAAAAAGCTAGCAGTTATTTTGGATTTTTTTAAATTTTAAAATTATTTGCAATCCACTGTAAATATCTTTTTTATTTATCAAAGAATGTAAAATGAGAAAATAAGCATTGTATAACAATTTCCCACATTTTATCCAAATTTTTGGTGCAGTTTTTCCTTTCTAATTAAAATTTTGGGTTTAAATTCCTGTCAATATTTATATAAATAATTCTATACTTGTCAAATGAATTTAAATATATCTTCTTTCTGCAGACTTCCTACTTTAACTTTGAATTGAAATTTGCCTTCTCCAGAAAAAGTATATTACACTGTTTAATTTATTAGGAAATGTAGACATTTTTAAAAATGTTTACTTATTCTTCATACATATTAAAGCATTTCTAAGTAACACTGAGAATCATTTCTAAATTGACTTTCTTGATAGCAAACCAAGAAATTAATTGATTTTTGTGTGAGTCAATGATAATAATTGGCTACCTTTCGGTTCCCGAAACAATCAGGCTTAACTTCAGATATTATGACAATATTTAAAAACTGAAATTTTGCAATGGATAAAGAAAACAATATTTATTCCATTATGCATGATATCATATGAGTAATATATAGCTATTTTATTTATGATTATTCCACTCACTTATATAATACACGTCGAATAATTCGAGATTTTGTGGTAATGAAAAATTCGGCAACAATCAAAAATAAAGAAACAAATAAAGTCATCTTAAATTCCGAGAAAAGAATGTCCTATCTTTGAATAATATTATGAAGTTTTTTACCAATAAAATAACTTACCTCAAGATTAGGCATTTCCTGACACATGTCCATAAATACTTTAGTACCAATGATGTTGTGTTGCACTGCTACTCTAAAAATTCAAATAAGAGAAATTTCATTAAATTTTAAAAAAGTTATAAGTAAAACTAAATTTCTTATTAAATACCTGAATTTAAATGAAATTGTATGATTTCTACTTTTAATTAATATTCTGAATATGGAAATTGGTTAAAAATCTATTTATTCATGCATTAGATAGACTAATTGAAGAAGTAACTATAATCAAATTGGAAGTAAATTTAAAATGCTAAAATTTAATCCAGCGCATAGTAAGGTGCATAAATTTTTACATCAATGTTTTATAGAATGGCTGTCGAAATTTTGCACCTTTTGGTTCATATATTTAGTTAATTATGTGATTTTATTAATGTTGAGGTATATTTTTTTCATTTTTAAGAACAAAAAAAATTAAAATAAAAGTCTTAAGAATTAGAAAAATAAGGTGCGAGACTACAGAATTTTTTTTAATGAATCTGAACAAATTTTATGTAAAAACATTGCAGGAATGTTTACTATAAAGTTAATATATTGTGAAAAATTAAAAAAAATAACCTTAGCAATCAGACCACATATCTTAATTTTCTAAATTGTAAAAGATTAAAAAGAAACTAATTTTATTGCACCTAATTTCGAATCAAGTTTTTTTTTTTTTTTTTTGACATTTGGCATGAAAATGGGATTTTTCCAAATTCTGGAAAATTTAGATAGTGGCAATATATTATATTTAAAATATTGCCGCGTTTATAACTTATATCCTATTTCGGAAATTTCTTCACAGAACTAAGTTGAAAATCCATTTTTTGCAACATTTCATACAAACGACAATAATAACAATAATACTTTTATTTTTAAAACAACACAAAATTTTGGGAGAATAAGTTTAAAAATATTTTTGCTATATATTTAATAATAAATAATAGTTTCAGATTTACTCATGAAATATTTTTCAAGTATTAATTTTTTTCAGTTTTTAAAAAACGTCTTTTTCCAAAAAAAATTGGTAAGTTTCCAAAATTTTGAGCAACAAAGAGCAAATTTGAATCCTCTTGATGATGCATATTTTTTCTTATCCTAATAGGAGTGAGATAGATTTTAAAAATGTTTTATTATTATTATTATTATTATTATTTTAAAAGGTTGAAAAATTTATTTTTAAAAGTTTGTATTACGAATACTTTCTTTATTCTCTATTCGGTAATTTCAAATAACGCAAGCCAAAGCCGAAAGAAATTTTGGAATTTTGCTCATTAGCAAATGGTTTATCTGATCATTACAGGGTGCGACAGAAAAAAACTTACAAACAATTTTTAGTATAACTTAATTAAAAATAAATAAATTTAAAAAATAAAACTCAGAAGTTTTCGGTATCTACGTAGCCGCAAGAAATGAGAAACTGATTTTCTTTTAACTTGTAAGGCTTTAGTCCAAGCTCTGTTTTTGACATTCGTTGCACCGATCGGTCCCTTATTCCCAGTTCACGAGTGATCTTTCTCATAAAAACGCTTAAATTTTATTGAACTCGGTTTTGATAGTCTTATGGCTATTGAAATTGCTCATCATATGATTTTGTTCCCTTCCTGGATTTTGACCCTCATTGGCAAGCTCTTTGAAACGATAGATTGCATCAGGTACTGTTTGCTGAGGCATATTAAACAAACGAAAGAAGTTCATACTGTCATTTTCCTTACTTAAACCACTCTAAAATAGCAAATATTTTACTAAAAAAGCCAAAAAAACAATACGTTAAATAGAAGAAATATTATAAAATATGTTATCATTGAAATGGTAGACAAAAAGAAATGAGAAAAAATTAAAAAGAAATTAATTAATTTCTATTTCATATAGTAATAATTTTGTCCGAATCTTTTTGCCGTGCCCTGTGTACACAAGCATTTGCTATGAACAGAAGTTGTTTGACAAAGGCCCTGAAAAACTGAAGAACTGTGAACTTAATTTAGTAGAGCAATATATTCACTTATCTATTTAATTTTGCACTTAATATTTCTGCCTAACAACAAAATTAACCACATTTTTTGAGCTATCAATGTTTTTGGAGAAACGAAGCGAATAACAGTATTTTTTTTCTTCAGGCAGATATAAAACCTTTAAAAACTCTGTCTATGACTTATTTCCTTCTGGTGCTCTAACTCAGTAATAAATTACATATGTTTCAGCTACACGGTCTGGTTAGATAAATTTATTTAGAAAATCAATTTTTAATTGAAAAGTAATTATTGCTTAGTTATAATTTCTCCTCTAAAATCACCCCATACGAAGTGAAAAATATAATTATTACTTTTATTAAATAATAACTAAATTTTTTAAAACTAATAATGGACAGAAAAATATGTAAGGGAAAAATCATTGCGAAATGTGTGTGAATTTATAGCAGCCTTATGGTTTTGAGGCACGAATCGCAAATGATTAACACAGAGTCATCTTATAGCCAAAAGCACCCAATGTCTTTTAGGAATAATTTGTTATAGTCCTTATGAAGACAATAAAGCTCCTTTATTCCTAAACTATTAAAAAATCGGAAGTAATATGCATTTTGTAAACCAACACTGACATTAAAATTTTAAGATGGATGCTTTAATTCGAACGGGCATTTGTGTTTTTTTTTCCTGTTTTTAGTCTGCTTTGATCCCAACTTTCATATTTATTTCACTTCAATTAATATTAAGTCTTTAGATACTCTAACAATGACTTGAGAGTGTTATTAATAAATATTAAAGTTTAATCGGTAAAAATCGTGAAAATAATGCTCAATACTTGTTTCAAAAATGAAAATAAAAAATGCACAATTGCCTCATTAAAGGGTAATTTATAACGAATTAAGGAAAATTCTGTCGAAAATATATCAGCATCCCTCTCTCTAACTTTATCTCTTTCGCTAACACGTTCAAATTATCCTTAGTAGCAATGAGAATTGAGTTGGTCTGAGAAGTAATAGATCACCTTCTCCCTTATTTATGAATGAGCATCCGTCGATGCTTCTTTCGACAAGATGCATCTGAAAAATGCACTTCCTTTTTTTACAAATGCATTACTAAAGATTGTCTTTCTTTCTTATTTTAGGTATGTGTATGGAATCTCGTAAAAATTTGAATATCGATTTAATTTTAAATCAAGAATTTTTTTCCTTTAAAAATTTGTCAGAATATCTTACTTGATGGGATCATTGAACTGCACTCTGGCTGCCGAATGAAAGACAACAGAAACAGTCGCTTTCATTTCTTCAAAATTCTCATCAGATATCCCGAGCCTTTCCTTCAGCAAGTCTCCATCGATAAGGCGCACTTTCTTTTGAAAGGTTGGATAAACCTCTCTCAGTTTTGAAAATAGCTGAAACAGAAGGCATGATTATTAATTCAAAGTCTCATTGATGTTATTTAAAAAACAACAAAAAAAAAACAGATATTTAAAAGAATTATACTGTGAGTACTAAAATACTTCATACATCATAGGCTAGAAAAGCGAGTTCGTAAAAAGTAATTATTATTAAATCAAAAATTGAGGGCTTCGGTGGATTTTATCAGAATATTTGGAGACCACAAAACAATTTATAATTGAAGGTAATTTCTGTTTTTAATACAAGAAAATACTGAATAATGCACTGCTATAACAAATCCTGGGACAAAGATAAGAGATTCCCTAAAGAAATATTTTAAATATTTTTAGGTTATATTTAAGTAAAAAACAGTAAAGAATAGAAATTAAATTGAACAGAATGGAAGTATTATTACTATTAGAAAGGGATTTTATAGTATCTTATTATACAAGTTGTCTACTGAGTCTTCTCAGGGGACTCGCTTTCTTTGAATATAGATTCCCAATCTCAAGGTTTCCTGGATTTTTTCGCCCTTTACATTTATTTTACTTCGCCTGCGCTTTTTGCTTTTTGTTGTGACTGTCAGTAAGGGGGTTGGTTCTTGAAGAGAAGTTATTAACAAACTGTTTGCTTCTTGCTTTTCATGGACAACCAAAACCTTTAATGTTGGCCGTAAGTGATGATCTATTAACAGTCCCACCTTTTTGTAATTTGTAATGAGCTATTATTTTATATAACGCTTAAAAAATTTATTATTTTATTATTTCGGTGATTTATTATTTATATTTTTTATTTAAGGCTTTTATATCATTTCCGATTACAGTCTGTCCCAAAACGCCTATTATGTCAAATAACATTGATAGGTAATTTTT
>JAOUZG010016587.1:8564839-8577261 GCA_026289955.1 Argiope argentata | reverse complement strand
TGTCCCAAAACGCCTATTATGTCAAATAACATTGATAGGTAATTTTTGAAAACATAATGGCACTCGTCTTTTTTACATTCTCTCTTTCGCTCAGAGATTAAAAATTCGCCTACATGACTTAGACCTTAAAGTTGTTAATATAAATCTGTTGAATTTTTTATTTGAACACAGGTATATGGAAATTGTCTTTTTAAATCCTTTTTCCTAATTCAATGCAAGGTCCGGTAGAAATACCTAGACAAATAAATTCTAATGTAACTTTAATAAAAATATATATAAATATATCCCCTGAGTTCAAAGGATCCACAGTTTTAATAGGAAATTCAAGAAGAAAAGAGAATAAAGAATTCAAATTCAATGTTACATAACAGTATCAATAAATACTAAATAAATAAGCAGAAAGTAATTTCATTAAGTTCGTTGATGTATTAATTTTGTTAGTGTACATGTTAGAGTACGTTTTGAAAGTGTACATGTATTTACCAGACAGCGGATTATACTATATAGTGAACGAATGAAGACTCGTTAAAACGTCAGAACAATAGACTAAAATTTCAAGAAAAGTGGAAAAGTCTGAATATATAAGAAAAAACAGCGGATAGGTCTGAGCAAGAAACCGCAATAGAATTAAGAGAGGCTTTATAATATTGTCAAGAAATTGAATGATGCTTTTGGCATTCAGAGGTCACCCAACACGAAACCAATACGTTCACGTTAACCAGTTAGAATCTATACTCGTCTAATGTTCGTAATTCTATTCAATGAGGTTGCCGGTTCGTACAATGGCAGAAAAAGAAACACTTTCGAATTTGTAATATTTCTTTCTTTCAATATTATTTTCAGTTCTGAAATGGTAGATTTACAGATATTCTTACCGTATGCTGAATTGGTTCCAAACATTTCAGACAAATTTAGGGATAATTTGATTATTTTGTGATAAAAATGAAATTTTGGGAAAGGAAAGGAATTGTGGTTCTATCTCTATTAGGACCTCAAATCTGAGGACTGTCCTGGTAAATTTCATATAAGCCTGTTGAAAATGGAGCCCTGACATTAGAATGATTCTCTCGTTCGATAGCATTGCAATGCGAGGAGATGCGACAAGCAATACTGTGCTATTGTTATCGTTTAATCAATGATTTGTTGCGTTAGCGTCTTGGCACAGAGGTAGCGCGTCTTCTTGTGATCTGGGCATCCCATGCTCGAGTCCCATTCAGGGCAGGATTCTTCTGTGTACTATCTGTGAGGTGTGTGAATGTGCCCCCCCCCCTTGTAAAAAGGGGCTGTGCAAGCGAATGTGACGTGTAGCTAAGTTGTACTCTTGGCCCCAGTTGGTGCTACTTCAAAAACAAGAGACGCTCATTCGGTTTAAGATCGCTGACGGCCGTCAGCGAGCTTGTCCATGGCAAGTGCTATTAGTAACATCATCAACATGATTTGTTGTTAGTGTATTGATGATTTTTGCAAGTTTTGTCATAATGTACGCTTCGGCTGCCTTTCGATATTTGTATTTTGTGTTTTCTTGAATATCGTAGAATATTTCCCCACAGGTTTATTGGATTTCTTTCACCGTAAACCCATCGGCCGAATTTTCACAATAATATTCAATACTTAAATGGTTTCTAATTATTTCCTTGATAAAATTTATTAATATATTATTAATGGAATAATATTAGATTACAACAGATTTTTGTTTTTGTTTATGTGACCCCCCATGTGATCATCTCATTAATTGGAAACTGGAGTTCAGAACATAATTTTATTAAAATTTTTAGAAGCTCTCTGATTTTGCGCTAAACGCTACAGAAGATTATTTTAATTTGTCTCAAATTTTACAGAAATTTTACTTATCAGTGAAAATTGTAAATTATCTTTATCCTAAATCATGAATTGTAAATATGCTTTATACTTCAGTTTAGCCTAAATTATCGCTGCTAAGTATATTGACCACTCCTAATTTCAGAAGCTATCAAAACTTAAATGTTTTGTTATTTTGAAAGATCAATTTATTACTATAATATCCTTCCCCCAAAGTAATAAAAATGAGATATAATAGATAGATAAAATGACTAAAAAAATAATAGATCTTAAATCAATTTGAAGCAAACATTAAAAAAACATTTCTTAAGCAATTGTAACACCAAGAAAAGAAAGAAATCCTATTCTAGTAATAAATAATTTTCTTTCGAATATGAGTCTTTAAGAGCGTTCTTGAATTCAGAAGTTAAGTTGTAATATGAAAAACTTTGTAATGCTGCCAGTTTTAATCGCAGAAGAAAGAAATTTGCGCAGAATGAAGAGTAATAAATTCCAAATGGAGGGCAAAAACGGAAATTTTGAAATTTTTAGCATCCCATTTATTGATTCAGTGTGATACGCGAATCAATAAAACATTTAATTTATGAGTCTTTTTCCATTTGGAAATATTTCTAAAGGGTTGCAATTATTTGCTGGACCACTATTAGAATGCACACTTGTATACTGTAGTAGAGCTTTAAATCTTTTGACTCTTTCTCAGACATCATTCTAAATGCATCATTTAGATGTTTCTTGGTTTTAATGTTTATATAAAAGTACTTAGAGTAGTGAAAGTCTTAGAAAAACAGACAACATTTTGTAATTTATTGAAAAAAAACTTTTGCTTTTATTTATTTTTTACTTCTCGAAACAATACATGAGCCTTTTATTCTGTGAATAATCATAAATTTAATCATTTTCTTAGAGAAAATGTTTACAGAAGAGTTTCCTATTGTAGAGAATTAACGGAAAGAAATAGAGCAGATATTTTTTTCTCCTTTTATTTTCCATTGCCATGATGCCTGATTTTCTAAATTAATCTATTTTTGTCTTGAAATATTGAACTTATAAACCTATTAAAGGGTATGAAATGGAGTAATATTGTTTCGCTTGAAAAAATGACGGTATTTATTTAAAACTTAAAATATGTAGTTTGTGCATGGCATCATAAAATTCTACTAATTTCTTTCAAACAATGTTTTTAAATGATTTATATACAGATAAGAAAAATTTCTTAGTAAAAATATTAAACAAAAACCACTTCGAATTTTAAAGTGAGATTAAATTAACTAAATTAGCAGTTACTTATAAAAAATGGAATCATATAACAAGTAGAACTAACTTCTGACTTAAACAAGATCTCTAATCTCTCCTCAGCAGTCTTATTTCTCTTTGGTCTCATTAGAAGATAAAGCATTCCAATACCAGGACAACATCGTAACAGCTTTTCCACAAGAACCTGCAATACAAATTTTGCCGAACAGTTATCATTAAATTATTCTTTAAGTAATAAAAACGTAAGTAAACACACATTTTAATTGCACTGCAAAGGGAACATTTTCACTATTAGTCAAAAAGGTCCTAGCATCCAATAAAATCAAAACATGGACAAAAGCAGTCATTTGTATTTGAAATAAAATGTAAAAAAAGTATTATTGTTCTAATAGGAAAAAACAAACAAATATAATTTAGAGCAAATAATAATTTGATTACTGCGTCTTTTTTTTCATTATATCTGAACATGAAGAAATCTTCTTTTTTAAATCGCTGATGCAAACTTTCAAACCGAATATAAATTTTGAAATAGAGCTTATTTAACTCCTGAAATAAGCTTTTTCTTATTTGAATATTGTTTGCTTGCGTGACTTCCAATCGGTATCATTTTGATAGAATAATTCTGTTTTTATATTAAAAATAATCAAGATGAAGACATCGAAACTAACACCAAATTAAACAGTCCTTAGCAAGATTATAACTAAAAAATAACAATTTAATTAATTAAATTCATATACAAGATATTTCAAAATAAAAAATTTGATATTAAAATGAATTATATTACTTTAATGTTAATTGATATATGCATAAATATTCTCTGTAATAAATTCTGGCTAAAATGAAAGTAACAAAAAATGGAATTGCGATTATATCATCCATGTGTAATACATAATCTCAAAGCAATTATCATTGATTGTAGAGATAATAACTTCTATTTTTGCAATTTTCTTTTTAATGACTAATAAAAATAAAATCTTTACCTCTTTTTGTAGTTCCATGTCCGTCTGCGTAATTGACAATATAAGAACTAAAAAGGTTACATCCTACCTTTTTTTTACATTCCACTTTTTGGTAATTACTTACATTTGGATTGAATATCATATCTTTAAAATCTGAATTATTTCAAAGTCACCTTCAGAACTGCGCGATTGGAATTTTGCAGAAGTAAAGAAAAAAAATGAATATTTAGGAGTGAAAACTATTCCATTCCATGTTATGCTATATTGAATTCATTTACTTGCCTTGCCAACAAATCCAGTGGCTCCAGTTATAAAAATGGATCGACCGAAGAAAAACTTTTGTATTGGTGTTAGTCCAGCATATGCTTCGTTCTCCATTTCAGTATCCAGGATTCGAGCCATTTATAACTCTTTTTCTTCCTAAAACAGAATTTAAAATGTGGCTTTAATACTTAAAACATGAATAAGACGAGCAATTCTAATTGAACCATTTTTCAGAGAGTTCTAAAGATGATAGTCTAGTAAGACAATGAATTGATTATTTAAAAATTTAATTATTAATTAGACAAGTATGAAATAAAAACCATAAATACTATTAAATTTTGGCAAACAATTAAAAAACAATCTTTCAAATAACTAAAGAGAAAAATATTTTTTGGTCTAATTTTATTTTTTAAAAAAGCTTTAAAATAAATATTTTGGATTAATTTTGTTGCATTTCTTAATCTGGTGTGTAAATATTTATTCAGCTACAGTTGAACAGTAAAAAGCCTTGTAAATTTAAGTTTAAAATAAATTAAAGTATTGAAATGCAATTTTCATATTTATTTACGAAAAAGCTTTGTAATACAAGTTATTAATTAAATTTTGTAAATTAAAAATTATGAAATGCTCCTTATTTTATTTAAGTTTTGCGAAAAAAAAAATGCAGCAGAAACATTTTTGATACTCCACTATTATCATTCCTGGAAAGCCGCTGTTTTCAGGACCCTTACTAAGAATGAAGCAGAGTTTTGTTCTGGTACAGCATCAGAAACAGGTATTATATTACGACAGCACCTTTCCTCAAATATCTATAAACAAGAACTCTGTGGCTTTCTCTAATGATTAAAATACAGACGCTTTTCCAAGAAGTATGGTGTTTTGCCTTTTTAACAATATTTCCATTGTGGGGTTTCCAGTAGTTATATCTCACTTACGGTTAAAACAGTAATTTTTTCAAAAAAAGAATGAGAATGAATTTAAAAATAACTGCACGTAAAATTGATATTTTAATATCTACAAATAAACAATTTAATATTCATTGAAAACTATACTAATAATCCGAAAAATAGAAATTAAATCTTCGAATACTCAGAAATGCATCCTTTGATTGCCTTTTAACTATCAATTTCATCACAATTTTTGTTTGAAACAATTTTCTTTAATTTCCCAAGGTCCTTCCCTTTCAGGTTTGTGAAGAATTTTTTAACCGGTCATTGAATTTTTTACAATAATGATTTAATAGTGAATTTAGTTCTTATCAAATTACCATTCTACAAAGATGTTTTGGCCTATTACTTGAAATCCATCACTAAAATATTAAAAATTATACTAAAAATTGTTTCTTTTACTGAATTCTTTTGTTTTGAAAATTTTAAAAACTCTCATTCAAATATGATCAGATCATTGATTGAAAAAATGACTTCGGAAGTAATGAGTTCATTTCTTATCAGCAATTCTTACGAAGAAAGTTTTTCCTGGGTCCCAAATTTATACTCGTGTCACGACTGCTCGATAGGACATTATGAATTTCTGTGACGTAGATACTTAGACCTTGTCTTTCTGTGATTGCAACCTTTCTCCCACAGCGAAAAAGGTCACAAGAGAGAGAACGTGCTTTTTTTGCGCAATGGTAGAAAAAGCATTGGGATCGTTGCTCCTTTTTGGCTTTCTGTATTTCTTCTGAACTAATCTTTTTATTTAATGACCATGTTTTTCAAATTACTGACTATTTATGTTGTTAAAGCAAGAATATGGAATGCATTTTTTAAAATTCAATTTATTATTTGATGCGACTGATAATGCGAATTTAATTGAAAATTGAGTTTCAAAGTTAATGCCCAAACAAAATGCTTGTTGTTGTTGTTTTTAATTTTAGCACTAGTAAAAGTATCGAATGATCGATAATGAATGGATTTGAATTTTGTCATAATTTTAGAAATAGGGCCAGGAAAATCCTTGTCTTTAAGCAGCATAAGCCAGTAAAATTGAACCTCAACATATTAGGTTATCATAGCTACAGATTATGTATTGCATTAATTTTTTTTATTAAAAATAAAGAAAAAAATTCTACAAAAAGGAAACTGATGTCATTAAAAAGATTTTTTTCAGCTTTAAGATAATGAATGAAAGAGACATTTTTATGAAATTATAGTTTTATAGATATGGTCATCAATTTCCATAGGTAAGCTATAATGATTACTCATCTGGCAAAGGTTAAGCCTTTTTTCGTGATTGATTAAACTTTTTATTTGATTCCTGTTTCTTGATTTCTTTCATATCCTTCTTCCAACTTAACAGAATTTTCGGGGAAACGACTAGTTCTCTTCACCTTGCCAGTAATATTCTGTTTCTTGATTTCTTTTATATTCTTCTTCTAACTTAACAGAATTTTTGGGGAAACGACTAGTTCTCTTCACCTTGTCAATAATATGTAGCACTTTCATTAATTAGCAAGTCGTTAAATAAGTGCAGTTGCAAAAAGAGTCAATGAAGTGGTTTGAAATGTTCATATAGCAACTTGTTTGCATTTGAATGTTGCTATTTAGCAATAAACTGTAATGTGATTTCTGTGCTATGCATGTTATATATTTAGATATTGAAAGCCGTAAAAGAAATGCTATTGCGCTGAAAGAATTAAAGTTCCAATATTAAATAAATAAGTAATAAAATTTATATAGTTCGAAATTTGGCGGTGCTGTGATTCCTCAGTGATTATGCACGCCTGAACTTCATTTAATAATTTTCAGTTCGTTGCGGCAAGTGTGAGCATATAACGTGATAGAATTCACAAAAATAATTTACCCGATTAATGTTATTTTTATAAGCCTTTTATGTTAAATAAACAAGTGGAAATGATAAATTGAGGAAAAGAAACAACGAAAAAGAATAATATTCAGGAGATTAAGTCTCCATTTTATTGCTTCTCGAACATTTATGCAAGAGAAGAAAATAATGATATGTCAATAATAATGCTTGTCTTCTAATGAGGCAATTGCGATAAAAGAGGAAAGTAAAGTTGCTTATTATTTAGAAAGAACCTTCCTCAAAAGCAATAAGAAAGTAGTTTTCGAATAGAGCTGAAACTGAAATTGTGGGGGATGAAAGCTTTCATAGAATGTTTCATTACTAAGACGTTATTTATTGTGAAAAAAATAATTCAAATTAAATACTGTAGCTTTTGCTCCTGTTTATGATTATTAGTTCTTCCACTGTTTTTAAAATATCAAGTCATTTTCCTACCATTGAATATTCTAAAGAAACAGAAACTTCGCCAACTTTTTCAAAACAAAGAAAAAAATGCCGTACATTTATAGCCACACACACAAAAAAAGAAATAAATACAAAGTAATGCATTAAAAATAAAATTATAAAAACAATCTCAGTTTGCACATAAAACTTTGCAACATCTACTTTAAGAAATGGCAATTATGAAAAAAAATGAATTGAAAGGGAGCTAAATTGTATTATGTTTACTGTGTAAATAACGGAGCATTGGATGAACTCGCTAGAAGAATATTATTACAAAATTCGCTTTTAAAGAAACGTTCAAACACTCATTAATTGTGTATTATTGAGAACAAGATGTACAGAGTGTGCAAAAAATTGGAACAAAATTTTTTTCAATAAATATTGCCTCTAAGCATATACTTCCAATTGCAGAGTTTCATTAAATGTGATGAAAAATTGTATGAAGTATCAACTTCTACGAAAGTTTAAGTGAAAAGTATAAAAAATTAAATTTTTATACATCTATAATATAAAAGAGTTGATTTATAAAATGTTTCCTTTACATTCACATAAGAACCACAACTTAACGTTTCTATCTACAGAATTTATAGACTATACTTTTTTATATTTAGAGAGATTTATTACAAATTTGCATGAATATATTTATTTCTGAGCCTCAAATTTATACAATGCAGAAAAACTGTCATATGCAGATATCTGTCGAAAAGTACATCATTCTGTAATAATAATTTGAAATAAATTTGCTAATAACGCATAATGTTATTCACTTTGATTAATCAACAAATGCAACTTCGACTATGTTAGGAATGGAAGAGAAGCACGAGAAACTGGATATTTAAAATATCTTTGTGAAGTATAGGAATGCCGAATAAGAAAATAAAATTCTTTACCTCCGGTTATGCTCTTTCAAAAATAATGACATATTTCAGTAACAAGGTACGTTTAGAAATGCTGACGATTCATAATGCATGTCACCATAATGTTGGCCAGCTGTAGAAGAATGCAAATATCAGATTCTGAATCCTAGGCATTCTTCTATAAAGGGTGCTTTCAGAACGGTTTAGTTGTAAAAGACCATAATATCATTACTTCTCCAAAGGAATACGATTTAGATCATATGTATTATAAATGATATAGAAATTCACACGTTGCCTTATTTCTCGAGTTCCCCTTACGCTAGAATACAAACAATTGGCTCAGAACTCAGCATGCCAAAATTGATTGTGCAGAGAATATTTAAATTTAATAACCTGTATTCTTACAGCATTCATGGAGTCCATGGATTGTCAAAACAATTGCATTGAAAACTACATAAACATATATCTAAAGATTTACAATCGGTTCTACAGGTAAAATCAAATACTTATTTCCTAAGAAAAGCAATTTGTGCGTAATACCTCCAAGCAGTCATGCATCTTGAATCTTTATTTTACGTTTATTTGTAATTTATACAGACGAATATAGCATTTAAAAAGTAAGAAGCATTAATTTTCCAAACATTCTTTTCTGAATCGTTCTTTTTATTTCACAGGCTAAATCCATTATTCGAAGAAGTTCACCATCAGAGACAATTTTCTTTAAAGATGTGGTAAAGTATTTTTAAGAACTCGTTAGTTAGTCTCATCCATTTTCAACAGAAGCAAATGTATTTTTGCACATTTGGGAGCTTTATTTGGAGAAAATTTTATCTTGGAAGTATATGTCCAATTGCAATAGTCTAGGAAATAAAAGCTTGTTCCCTTTTTGGGGACACTCTATATATTTTTCAGTTTTCTTCAATAGAATGCATTCTCTAACTAACTTAAAAACACTATTGTCCTACACATATACAAGTTATCTACAGTTAGTAATTCATTAATAGCATAGCTCTTATTCTTCCCATTGCTTCCATTTTTTCGAAGATTGCGAAATAGACAAATCTTCTTTTCGTTCATGCTATTTTTACATCATACTTCGGACAGTTTAATAGTTAACACTTTTGGATTAACTCATCAAATTTTAAAATCATTCAGTAACCAGATCATAGAATGCATTATAATTTATTTTAAATTTTATTTTTTTCAATTTTGGAATACGAATGTCCTTATGCAGTCTTTTAACTATGAGGTGTAGAATCAGAAATATTAGAAAAAAAACTTTAAACTCCTGTTACTGACTTCAATCATATTATTTTTAAAATACAATTGTTGATATTATCTCACAATTAATGATAGAAAATTGAAAGCCTTGCTTCAAAACATTTGAATGATTTGTTATTTTTTTGCATTTGCTATGTGACAAAGTCCATCATATCTATATTTTTTTTATCTTCATTCATTTTATTACAGCAAATCAAATTCAATTATGTGTTAAAGTAAATAAGGAAGGAGAAATAGTCATTCGATCCTTTTCAGATAGCAATCAACAATAGACTCACTGGATATAACTTTCTAATTAAATTATAATAAACGCGTATAAATAATTATTTTAAAAGAGTTTTTTATGGCAAAATCAGCTAAGGTTTCGTTAGGAGAATTATTTTTGATATCTTTGTAAAAGTAATATAGACTAAAGAGTGTAACATTTACAGAAATTTTAAAAAATGACTTCACAGACACTTCCAGTGAACTGCTCGTGTTTATTTGTCTTAATAATTGTTTCAATATTTGAATTCAATAGTTCCAGGTGTTAGATGGCGCTATACAATCAAAATGCATCTGATTTGAATTAAAATCTCAAGACCAGAATCATAAGCACAAAAAAAAAACTACATTAATTGCGCCTTTTAAAAAAATGGTAATGAAATATGTATGAAATTTACAATGTTATTTTGGGTGAATCATTTTGAACCGCGGTCAAAAGACATTATCTTCCTTTTCAATTCGCCAGCAAAAGGATCGCAGACTTAGAAGACTAACACAGCAGAATCGCGTTTCGAACTGTCTAGTACGATGACAAGATCTTATTCCCACTCACTTTCTGAATGCGTGAACTGAAGATAACTTTAAGTAAATAGAAACCGTAAAGGAGTATCGTACTTAAATTTATTTAATATCGTATTTAATTTTTTGTGACAAATGTTAGAGTGTTTTTTTTCTATATGGTGATATTTATTGTGGCTAGAGAGCATTTTCCTAAATCTTATATATATATATATATATATATATATATATATATATATATATAACCTTATGCTTTAGTGGTTTTTGTTTTGACCTCCAGGTTTTTATTAAAAGTTATCCAATCTTTTACAACACCGATAAAAGCTTTTTTTTAAAAATATTTACTATTCCTTAATTTTTATTTCTTATGTTCAAAAGAGCATAAAAAGTACAAAAATATCTATTCCTTATCGGAGACTCAAACGTGATCTGCACGTTATTATCTTTTCTTTAAGTTTGTGTTATAAACCATGCTCTAAATAGCCATATAAAAATTCATCGTGAAAAAATTAAATTAATAAGCCAGTTTTCTAAGTGTAAACGTCATAAATTATACATTATCCATATATTTAATACTCTAATAAGATCGTGGATATTCTAATTTGCATTAGTAATGTTCTAAGAATAAATTTTTTTACTCTTACATTTTTTATTAAATTTTTAATTGCTTGCTTAAATTAATACTTTATTAAAAATATAGAAGTAAAATCCAAACTGTAAAAGCGTTAGATTTTGATAAAAATACTCCAAATTAATCGGAATTTCACTTGCAGTCTATTTTAACTTTCAAAGAATATTCAAGAAATGATTACATTTCATCTTAATTTCATTATAACGTACAAAAAATATTGTTTACTAATTTTTTTTATTTCACTAATAAAACTGTGTTTGAAACCGCAGTTATTTATTATTATTATTTTCATTATTTGATTTTCTACTTATCAGTATTTAATATATAACAAAGTATATGGTTCCAAGCATTTTCGAATCTAAAAAAATTAGCATTTCTCAAGTTAATTTCTAGATTATGTCACTTGTGTAATTCTTTAGTCAAATTAATATATTAATCGAGGATTAAAAGTTTTGAAATGAATAAGCCATTCTATTAGCATCGGGAACCAATAATTGTGCAAAATTTAAAGAGTTTAGAGCATGAGAAGGTGAAAAATCTATTACAAAATTTCATTCTTGCAAATATGAAATATGCGATATTAAATATAAACACATAAAAATTACATCTAGCTTGAACGTCTACTGAAAATGATTTCAGCTAATTCTGATTTATCTAAGACTTATTAGAAAGTATTTACACTTCAAAGAATAATTATCTCTCCAAAAATATTAAATTATGCTATTAGACATATTATTACTAAGCTTAATAAAAAATCAAAAACTAGCGAAGGAAACAGTGCCATGGATATCGGCTTTTTTTTTTAAATCGCACTTTCACCAAGTTCCACTTTCAAGCTGTCCTCCAAATAAAAACCAGTTTCTAAAGGTTTTTTTTAGAGAATGATATTCATTAAGAGTAAATATTCTGTGTTTTGAGAAAAGCAATATGGCAAAAGTATTTCCTGCAACTTAAATTTTTCCTTTAAAAATTATTCAATCGATATTTTAAAACATTCAAGGTTTCATACCTTTTAAATTTCTGTGATGAAACAAAACACTTTTTTTGCCTATTTGCTTTCATGAGACTAATTTTTTTTTTATGAAAAAAGACTAAAATGAAAAATTTAGATTTGTCGATGACAGAAATAATGCCAAACTAATTAATTTCTTTGAAACATTAGTGCAAAGAAGAAATGGGGAAAAATCACCTTAAAACCAGTATAGCGTTTTTGAAATAAATTTCCTTCGATAAAAAACGGTTATTACTATCTATGATCATTTTTTAGACATTTCATCTCTCTCTCTCTCCATGTTATATATATATATATATATATATATATATATA
>JAOUZG010016587.1:8548971-8564439 GCA_026289955.1 Argiope argentata | reverse complement strand
AAATCTTTTTTTCAGGGGACATCTTAATTATTCCATTTTAACCAAAAATTTAGAGGAAGGATTAATTTTTTGAAGTGCTAAAGAATAGAAATAACACGTTTCTTAAGATTTTACAATGATTTTAAAATCACTCTGTAGAATTAAAATAGTGATTCCTTTTTTAAAAATCCATATTGAAAATAGGAGTTTCATAAAGCCTTGAACTGTAGATTAAAATAACATTCTTCCAATAATCACAATTGACAGTATAGTTTTGATTTTAACTGACAAATTGTTTATTAAAAAAGACCCTTCGATCCAAAAACGGAATTTGAAGTTTTTTCCCTTATAATAATAAATTTCTATTATTTTTTTATATAGGGTGTTTAGATATTTCCTTGAAAATGTTATTTATGAAAAGGGCAATTATTATCGAAGTTCACTAACAATAATAGCAACTAAACCTCCTCTTTTCGTTCGAGAACTTCTTCATTTCTCACGAAACAAACGAACAATTTTCTGTGAAAATTATGTGTCTTTTGCATCATACTAAAATTCTTGCAAGGTTTCCTCTTTTAAACAGACCGTGAAAACAAAATCCAAGGTTTTCAGGTGCTTAAGAATAAGATGGTGTCGTTCTTTGTCTCTAAAAACATTGTCAACTCCGAACAATAGATTTCAACATAGGGAAATCGTTTTTCAAGAAAATTCATACGCACCACTTAATTTCTTCCTGGACGGATTTTTATAAACACTCAAAGGGATTACATATGTAATTTTGTTCTGTTTTACATGAATTCATGATAGTTTAGTATCAAAAAAGTATTTTAAGAATATATAGTTTCTAAGGGCACAGCCTGACGAATGATTTGCTTTTGAATGAACGGATATTTTCGATTAGAGTCATAAATTTGTATGAATTTGATTGATAAATCCTTTGTATATTTAATTTAAATTTAATACTTTTTTTCCAAGTCAAGAAATTTCATTTATAAGATTATCAGTCGAAGACTTCACAGAAAATATTATTTATAAATAACATTTTATTTATAAATAATATTTTCTAGAAAGAATTTTGTTCGGAATATTTATAATTCTCTAGATTTTTCATACTTTAAACTACTAGGGAGCTCTAGGGAGCTTTCTTATTTGCCCTTGAAAATTTCCCAAATAATTCTCTTTGTAGTATTTTGTACTATTGGCTGAACAAATAATTATTTTAAATAAAAAATGGGCATAATAGATTTCACAACATTAGTAATTTTTAATGCTTAAATATGCGCATCTGTTATTCATTCAAATATTCAGAACTTTTACATTAACTGAAACATCTTTGACTGGACAATTTTTTAATATCAAATTTCCTTAGAAATGAGTGTTTTTATTACTTATCTTTAAAAAATAGGTAGATTTTTAAGCGTTATATTATGCTGTTATTGTGTATAGCTCATTTAAATTAAGCAAGTCGCCTTTCTGGCACAGAGGTAGCGCCTCTTCCTCGAGTTCTGGGTGTCCCGGGTTCGAGTCCCGGTTCGGGCATTGTTCTTCTGTGTGCTATCTGTGAGATGTGTGACTGTGCCCCCCTGTAAAAAGGGACTGTGCAAGTGAGTGTGTAGATAAAGTCATACTCTTGGCCCTAGTTGGCGCTTCTTGAAGCAAGAGACTCATATCTTCGGCTTAAAATCTGCTGCTGGATCAGCGGGGCTTGTCCATGGCAAGTACCATAAGTAACAACAACAGATTAAGCAAAAAGTTATTGCAGATTTACTGATTTAGAGGAAAGCTTTAACTCTGAATCTTGACTTGCTTCTTATTAAAATCTTATCAGTCTTTTAATTGACAAAGCATGTCAATTAAAAAACTAGACTATAATGTTTAACCTCATTTAAATCTATAAATTTTAGAAAAAAATTATAAACAGAATATCTTCAAAAAATTTATAATCCTGAAAAATATTCATTTTCATTAGTTCTCAGGATCGACCATTTCTGATCATATAAAATAGAAATAAAAAAAATACTTGCCAATGGGCAAAATTTTAGTTTAATAATTCTTGCTGTTTCATTTATTTAAATAAAAATTTGGTTCAAGGTATATTGTATAAAGTATTGAAAAGAGAAAAAAACCTTTTGTGTGTGTGTGTGTGTGTGTGTGTGCAAATACAAGATAATTACAAAATGAAATCTGCCATACCATTATTGGACAGAGAGCTTGTCAGAAAAGGAAAGTGAAAGCGTTGCAAAATGAAAGACTTTTAACCAGAAACCTTTCAAAGCAGAAGTTATTTTATTCCTTGTTTTTACTTTTTATAAGACGTTTATTTACAAAAAATGAATGCTTTTTTTATAAACCTAAAAACTTTTTGTTTGTCTCCAAAACTCAAGACACGGTAAATGTCGAACAATTTTCAAAAGGCCAGATGCTTTCGCAGTAAATTACAGCATGTGAGTTAACATATCAATAAGAATAATCACAATTATAAAGTTCGGAGAAGATTAAAATATAGAGATAAATGAAATCTCTTTAAATGCAATTGTGCTTTTTTAGAATTTCATATATTCCTTTTTAGTTGATATGGCGGAAAAGTATAAAAAGTGGAGTGTTAGCTTCATTGTAATCTGATCACAATTTAAAATTATAAGGTTTATGCCAAATCAGATCTTCTATGGCTTCAAATCAAAGCGTTATAGCTAAAATAGGCAACTCATGTTTGAACTCACACAGTAGATGGTAGATCTTCCAATTAGCAAAGTAAAACTATTGACGTTATTTTTCAAATTTCGAAAATATACAATTAGACCATAAAACAAACAATCAAGTAAGCAGAAATATTTTAAAGCCGCTTATATTTAGAAATCAGCGCGAAATTTCAATGATAAGGAGTCAGCATCTTTGATTTTATTGAACAAAGATAGTAAGATAACCATCTCTGTCCGAAGCGGATTATTCTTCCATTCAAGAGTTTTTTTCTGACCTAATCAATCTTTATTCTGGAATGGCTATGAGCTCCTTTTTCTTATGACAAAGAAACTAAGTAAAAATTTAATATTTATATTTCATTCTTTTCTTTCCATATCCTCATCTACATTGCAAAGATAAAATGCAGAGTTGCCATAAAATTCTAGTTTCGGTTTGCATCTTAGGGCAACATATTTTTCTTTGTATCCGGAAAAGGTCAAACATCTGGATTAAGAAATAATAAATCAGAAAAATATTTGGAAAAAAATAAGTTCCTTTTTAATAGAAAGAAGGAACAAGAATCACTTTTATTTTGAATTATGTCATATTCTTCTAATCTATTCTCTAATCAGCGTATCCTATTGTTAATAAAAATAAGAAATTACATGTAATCTGAATATCTGATCTTTGAAGACAAACAGAGGCAATGATCTCTGCACTTTGTATGCTACCTTTCCTGATGCGAATGACATCACCGTAATAATACTTTTAAACACATTTCTGCTTTTGATTTAAGCCAGAGAGAGGAAGGATTATATGCTCCTGGATAACAACATGCTCTGTTTAATTTTTTTTAAAAAGGAAAAATTAATTGATTTCTTCAGTTTTAATGTTTTATCTTAAATAAAAAATATTTCTAAATTATTTTTTGAATATTTTTATTATTTTTTACTATCAAATAAATCGGGCAGAAAAGGAGTAAGAAAGTGACAATAAACTAAATTTTTTGCGTCAACCCGTACATTTTGGATTTAATGCCAATTTTAAGTTTGAAATTTGAGATGATGGTATTTGATGAGGAAATTCTTCCAAATAAGTCATATATGTCGTATGTAAAATAAAATAATTAATCATACATTTCAAATCTCTGTCCCTATATAATATATTAATTTATGAAGCATAGAAATCGCCTTATTACTTACAGTCAACAATCAAATGTAAAAAAACATCGTATGAACGTTTTGGACTACTTTATTCAACATTTCTGCAGACGCACTTAATTAAGCACTTTATTTAATTGCTTAACAGAGCTGCAAAAATATCATTAGGAATTACTAATAAGGGTTCGCTGTGTCACCGAAAATTCAAATCAGTTAGAGAAAGGAAATGCACAGGAAATCAAGAATCTAGCATTAAACAGAAAATTTGATTCAGAGAGAATTAAGTTTAAATGTTCCACAAGAAGTAACGCTTATGACTTACATCATCAAAATATGATTTCTGTTATTTCATACAATATAAATTATTTCATGAAATTACTAGAAATTCTCTGAATTAACTATGAAATCATAATTAGTTATTTCACGAAATAACTAAATTACACACTTTAATGGTAACACATATACATTCTAATTTATCCGAGCAATAATATACTGTAGATTATTATTGCAGCTATATATTTTTCAGTCTTAGTAAATAACAAGATAAGGGGTTAGCACATATATTCCAAATTAATAGCTCAACAGCCAAAAAAATTATTCTTGACAAACAAACTGGCATAAAAAAATACCAAGTTTTTTAAACTTTTCTACTTAAAATTATTTTCAACATCCATTATATCTGATAAATTATCAGTTTTTTAAAAAGATATTTTCCAAGTAACATTTCAAGAGGAAAAATCTGAGAAGATCTGGATTATTTTTTGCCTATTCAATTATTTTAAAATTAAAAAATATTAAAAGAGATTGAGGACAAAGGCATAGTATGAGGTAAGAATTTAAAACGTAATTCTAAATAACACCATCAGACTTCCTTCTAAACAAGCACTTTCATCAAATTTCATAAAAGGATAATAAAAAGGGGAAGAAGAAAAGTCGTGCCTCTGAGAAAAAAAATCAATGGCATTTAATATTATAAAAATCCTTCAATGTTAAAGATTTTTAAATGAAATTTCATTCATCATTTGATTTCTTATTTTGTGAAAATAACTATTTTTCAATTGTTATAATAAGTAAATTTAAACCTCTAATCAAACGAATTGATTGCTTTAGTTTAAAAGCAGAGAATTCATATTTATAAACTGTATTTACATAAAATACAGAGAGTTAATTATTCTTAAGATTTCAGAGATTTGATTTAATACAAAAGGTAGATTTGAGCACTTTAAAATGAGTTTGTATGAATTATAAAGAGGCACTGATTTTGCGAGCACTGATGTAATGCAATTAATACTTTCCATTTTTGAATGGAGATGCTTTCAAGTGCGTCTTTCCCTTGAGTGTAGAAAATAAACCGATCCATAGAAATCGCATTAATGATGTTATTTTCTCAATAGTTTCTGGTAATAAAAATTTGTTGATCATGCAGATTGGAACTAGACCACTCGATCCTTGAACGCTCGTTTGAAGGATGAACATAAGTAGGTCTTTCTTTGCGCAATTCCTCAGATGGCGAAACGCAACGAATATAGAATTCTGTGTGAAACTCAGAAATAAAAAGAATATTAATTAGACGACTCATAAGAAAAATCCTTTTATGTGCAACTTTTAGTAAGTCTTAAACTTTTAAGGGAATGGAATAGAAAGGTCCATTTTTAAAAGAATTATAGAATGGAAGGATACTTTCATTCATTGACCGATAAATATAAATAATTGTTGGTAGAAAGAATGTAAATAAACATACTGCTGAAGTGGAAAAATTCACTTTTCAAATCTTTAATATATATATATATATATATATATATATATATATATATATATAACGCATAAAAAAGAATATTAACAAATTAAAATTTTATAATGCATTAAAAAGTTTTCAAAATTTAAATGCTAAAAGGTTGAGAGATTCTTTTTTATATACTCACGTGCATCAACTAAAAGTTGATTGATTATTTATTCGCATACAGATTTTGATGACATTAAACAAATGTTACGTTTAGTGTTAACACAGCTTCCTACCTAAAGTTTGCTTTACGGAAAGGGTGTTTTTTTAGGGAATTGTGGCTGCAGTTGCAGTAAAAAATTATTGGAAATTTCTGATTAAGGTTCCAACATATTGTTCACGCAGAAGCAAGTTTCAAGACACTTAATCATAAGGGAAAAAGTTATTTTTCTTTTTATATTTTTCGCCTTTGTGAAAATATATTGAAACATTAGGATTTCATCTAAATAGCTCATTTTTGAGAAATAAAATAAATATTAATTTTTCAAGTATGGAATGTAGCTCGCATATTTCTTCTCAAAGTATGGAACAACATGAACATTGGAAAAATCAGCGCAGTTGTAGAAAAAAATATATAAAAGTGAAAAACAGCATAATAATAAGCAATGATTTAACAAAAACAAATACAAATAAATGCGTTGGTAAATAAAATATTATTTTTTTAGAATACGGCTTTTTTTAACAGAAAAATTGTATCGATAGAATATTATATATATATAAATTCCAGTTCATTTCCAATTTAACTAGCCAATATTATTTTATTTTAAGATTTTCTCTATTTTCCCTTATTTCCTGACTCAAATCTCGCATTAAAAAATTGATGACTACAGATTTTCCATGTAGGGTTTAATATTTCTTTTCCGGAATTAACATGTATCAAAGAACTACCCATAAGAATCTCACAGTAAAATGCTGAGGGGAAAATACCGCTTTTACACCAGTTATTTACTTGTATAATTATTATCTCCGGTGAAAAAATTAATTCTAAAATAGCCTTTTTTCGGCCTGGCATACGAAAAATTTGTTCTATTCTATTATATATATATAAATGGACATATATACAAAAAAGAACATTTTTCAATGAAAACAATGAAAATGAAGTTAAAAAAGTGTAATGAACTTTAAGAAATATGTAGAATAAAATTTCAGATTATTTGATGACGTTTGTCTATTGTCTTCATCTACAATAGAATTGTTGGAGCGCAAGATTTTATGTTTATAATTAAGTTAATTAATTTATAAAATTATTAAAATGGTAAATTTTTAAAAGAAAACACTAATATTAAAAATTTTCTGTATTTAAGCTATATGTATTTTATATTTATATTTGAGTTATTTTAGGAAAGTTATATTTTCAAATACTTTATTAATATGCAAGCATATTTATAAACGATGTTTATTATTTTTACTTTATGCATAAAATGCTGTCGGGTTTTTTTATATGTAGTGTACGTTATCTGTATATTTTCTAATTCAAAGCTGAAATCTTGTATATATGATATGCAGCCTGAATAACCTCATGATTGGGGAAAATAAGTAGAAAGAAATTATTATGTAAATATCAAAAGGACTTTTCTTTTAATTTTTCATTTATCTATAAAAAGGTTTAGAAAGTGATTTCATATATCCCAATTATGAAAACGACTTTCTTAATTGCTATTCTTTTCTATAAAATTATAATCCTAGTGAGGATTAGTTTGTTTATTTTCTCTCATGAATAGTAAAAGCAAGTGGTTTATTTTAAGCAGAAAAGAATACAAGTGTTAAGCTAGCACTCATCAAAAATTAATTAAAAATATTTTTGAAGAATTTTTATAATTTCATTAACAGCATATTTCAAAATAGAACATAACAGATTTTAATATAGATTTATTGAAATTTGAAAGAACCTCCTAAAGTAGCCATACTCAAAAAAAGAGGGCTAGGTTACAGGATATCGTTTCTTTCTAGAAGCAATTAATAAAACTAATTACCAATTGTCAACTTCCGAGTGTACTGAAATTTGAAACTATTGCAGAGTCTAAAGTTATCCCATCCAGGCAAAAACCAATCATTTTACGATGGATGACGCTGTCAAATTTTATAGAAAAGCTCTTTTATTGTATATAAAGGAAATTTTAAGCAATCTAATGCACTGGATGTCTATCCATTCAATTTTAAAAGAAATGAACTCCTTTTCTTTTTTTAAAACTGAACTACTATGAAATGTACTTTGACTTTAAAAGAAATAATTTTATTTAGAATTTGAGAAAAAAAATTCTCCAAATTCAAATAACTATAAATTTAAACGTAAAAAATATTTTTTAAATAAAGGAGTATTTACAGGTAACACCAAAATTGAAATTATTGTTAATTATTATTGTTGAATATTCGTGATATAAAAGCATTTATATTCCTCTCACATTAAAAAAATCGAATAGAAGTGTTTCTCTGAATAACTTATTGATACAGTAATAAGCCATTTGTCCGCACTTATTTTTGAATGAAAGCAACTGGGTAAGAAAAACATTCGCCGATTTAAACTACAATTTCTTAATTAAATGATGCTGTTTGAAAATGATAATTTTATTTCATGATGCTTAAAAAATGTTTGGATTTTCATATCTGACTACCTATCGAATATGACCGAATTTATTATTTTACATTATTTAAATTAGGATTAAATAAGGATCTATTTTTAAATGTATCTAGGATTTCATTGATGATTAGTTGGTTTATATTACTTTGTTGTGAATTAAAAGCCTTTAATTTCATTTACTAGTCATGTTTTTAACTTAGAAACCACTTTGGCATTAAATATTGCACTAATTACGAGAGTATAAAGTGAATGAGAATTTTTTCCATAATTATTAATACTTGTTTTCAAATACTGTAATATAAGAAAAGTTACCTTCGTTTCCTTTATTCATGAATAAATCTAAGCTTTAAGACAAATAAGAATCAAAAGTGAATTAAATAATAATAAATCAATATAAAAGAGAAATTTTTAAAAATAGTAATTCAAAGTATAAAAAAATATTTTGGTCATTTCTAATGAATCCAATATTGAATTGAATAATCGAATAATGATCAATTAATGTTTGTATAAATATATTTTTCTCCTGTCTTAAATACCTAATGAATAAGATCTACTTGGATTCGGCTCACTTGCTTAAAAAATGTGGGACAAATAATAATTTATATTTATATTAAGATTAATATTGTGTATTATAATTTTTCTTTTAGTTTATTCCTATTTGGATTTTTCTCTTTGACAATTTAAGAATTTCATTTCGTAATTATCAGTTTCGTTCAACGTTTAATTGAACAATATTCATAAAACAGTTCATTCACGAAATTTTTTAAAAATAAAATTAGCATTGGTGGGGGGGTTTACTTGAGAAATAGAAATGGGGAAAAATATTTTATAACTTTTCTTTTATAATTCTGCCTTTCAACGCTTATAATTTAAGCACATTACGTGTAGAGATTTATTTCTTAAAATTTCTTATAAAAATAATAATGTATCAAGGAGAAATACACTGTCTAAGCAAATATATTTGGAAATGCAGGGATTGAGAATTCATTTTAAAAAATTCAACGCTAACTTTTTTTAAGGCTTGAATTTTTAAATTTTAAGAGCTCTATCATTAAAACCATTAAAAAAATATTTTTTGGCAAGTTTGATACCTATATGGTTTCTTATCTTAGGGTTTTCTCATTGAAAAACAAACGAAGCTTACCTTCGGCATGAACTGCCTCGTCGGGTATCTGGATGAAGAGAGCAAGGAGCAGAGAGAAAAGAACACTTTTAAAGAGCAAGTCTTACAGGAAGTAGCATACGAAAGCAACCGTCATCAAGGCTGCGCAACAGCTCAAATGTGGCCATTGGAGTTGTCGTTCAACGAACTTCGTAAGTCATCCCTCCTTACAGGAAAATACATAGAATAAAGGAAACAACTAATTCAGTGAGAATTAGTTTTTGTCAGGAAAATCATTGTTTATGTTTTTTCATTCTTCGAAATTTCAAGGTGAATGGAAACTCCCATTGGGCGAGGGGGAAATAACTTCAAATTGCCTAATTGTTCTCCACTTACAGAATCTCTTGGAGAACAGAATGTACGATTTTCTTTAAATGATACCAAATGAAATTGGAATCTTTCACAGCATTGTACAGATTTGATACGGATCTTGGATTTATTAAAGAAAATTTCATCTTTTTCGTTTTTCAACATTCTATTAACATTTTTAAAACCTACATAGCTCTTACTTGCTGTGTACAATTAACAAAAGAATTCAAACACGACAAGAGAGCTATGTTCTACCAAAAATAGATACTTGAAAGAAGCTTGTGTGACAAAAAAAATTCAAAGATGTCTAAGTAACCCACGTGATTAAAAAATTCTACATTTTTTTCATTTAATATGTGAAAGTTTGATCAAACCTTTTGTAACTTTTCCGATCAAACCTTTTGTAAAATTTTCCGATTTCAATAATAATGCTCTGAAATCCAATGAAAGAACCATAAATGGTAAAAAGATGTCCTTTGATAATTAAAATTTGTCAGTCACAGAAAAGATATTTAGAAGCTTATAATTGAGAAACAATTACCAAATGAAACACAAACTTACTAAATGCCCAAGTTAAATGTATTTAAACATATTAGGAAAAAATTCGTTGAAATCTTCGTTACTTCCAGCAAGACCCTTAACTCATAAAAAAATTTCATTTTAAAATATGTTTTCTGTGAAATAAACAGAAAAAAAGTGGGTAATTTCGCTCACACTGAATGAACTGATGTGAATTGTAATACGACTTAACTACAGTTTTAAAACAACGACACGGCACAGCAGTTACAAAACATGACACAATGAAATAGCAATTATAGAACAGTGACACTCTAAATTCTGTACTAGAAAGTAAATTAAATAATTTAAAACCCATGGTATGTGAGTTTACTTTAAAAATAAATAATTAATACATAACAATGTATACACGATAACATAGTACTGTTCTCTAAAGTGAATCTTGTAATATAGTATTGTACTTATAAAGTATACCTTGCAATACATTAAACTTCAATTCTAATAAGGAAATCCAAATAATCCAAATGAAAAAAAAAAATATTTAATATTATCTGTCCTAACACTTGTTTTGGTAAACCTGCCTGCAAACAGATTTCTGTTGCGGTTGCTTGTAACGCCAAAATATTCATATGAATTTAACGGAATGATACAATATACAGAAAAGATGAGTCCTTCATGGCTTAAAATCTGAAAAAAAAAACTATTTATTATTGAATAACTTGACTTCTAAAGGGTGATTAAAAAATAGACCCATTTGAAAAGATGACATTTTGCATAAAACAAAGCAAATTCTTAAGAATTTTTTGAATAGATAATAGAAGGTGGATAATGTTGAATGTGATGAGGTGAGCAAAACCAAATATAGAAGTAATAATTTAGCATTTATTAGACCGCGTTGTAGGAAAGAGTTCAATGACAATACTATTAACTTCAATGATTCGAAACCCACCAGTTCAATATTAAAAAGAAAATCCAACAATTTGAGTTGTTTCTGACAATACACTTATGGAAAGTATTTCAATTTCGATTCTTTCAATGAATTTTAGAATTTTAAATAATTATTCTCAAATACTTTTTATTTTATTTATATGAATTTTATTCATTTTCTTAGTGGGGGTCTTTAATTTCGTGGTATTAGAAGGTATCCTTTTTATTAAAGAATTAGTAGTTCGTTTTTTAAAATATATTACTTTCCCACACAAAGATTAAACATAATATTTAAATAATATTATCTTGCATAAAAAAAATTATGGCCAAATACAGCAAATTTCACATTTTATCACTCAGCTGTCATTCGAGAAAATTAAGTACCTTTAAAATTATTGAGATTTCAGGAAAAATTGGTTTAATATTAAAGCAATTCTTTATTTTTGGTGTTAACGTTAATTTTAAAATGCAATATTTCTTCGCAAAATCAAAAAATAATGCTTTAAAAAATATTAGAGTATTATTTATTTATTTATTTATTTTTCACTTCATTATTCGTAAAAATGTAACTAAAAGACAAAAAAAAAATCAAACATTTAATTTATAATTTTCTTTCCAAAATTCTGCATCAGTATTTTTAGTTTTACAATGAGTCATTTCTGATAATGAAGATAGCTTCTGATATAATATTCAAGTGCAGAAACAAAGGATGGCAGGAGGTTTTTTAACACTTAATGGAAAAGTACAAACATTTTAAAAATTGGCAAGAATAATTTTCGGCTAAACTTTCGGTGCGTCGTTTTTAAACATACTTCATCTTAAAAAATATACTTAAAAAAGTATTCTGACAATGTTTGTTGGTAGGAAAAGTTAAGATTTTTTAATGGAAATAACATAAAAATTAGAATAATAGAACTTTATATCCTTGTATTTGTCAACAATTTGATTTAAAATGTTCCTTGTGACATTTAAAGCTTCCACAGGAAATTCAGGTTTGAAATCAATTCAGATTGCTTCCGAACAATAAAAAAAAGATTTGTGGTTTAATTGTCAATAAAAAATATAAATATAATGGGAAGTAGAAATTTATGCGATAAAAATTTCTTTTTTACAGACTATTTATCAGTAGCTTGGTGTGTAATACATACTCAACAAAAATTTTCGTACAAATATATCGAGTAAATGAGCACTTCTTGGTAATTGTAAAAGAATCAGTATAAATAACACTTAATTTGGCAACTAAATAGGTGTCGATTTCTTTTTCAGATATAGATTTCTACTACAAAAAGTTTCTAAAGATTTCTTAACAGTAAAAAGTGCAGTTGTCTAGATGAGTTTATCAAAAATATTTTACATTTCAAAGACTTGAATGGGAAAACATTTTTATTCCTTTCATAAATGTTGGTTCTTACAATAATATTTCTGTAATTATATATAATTTTAACACGAATAAAAATGCTTCAGGGCAAAATGTAGCGAAAGAAATTGCGAACATGAAGGTTAAAGACGTGCTCTTCAGAAGCAGAAATGGCCTTTATTTTAGAATTTCCTTTATTTCCTACTAAAGGATCTGGCCCTTTTAATTAAAATAATAGAAAAAAATTTAATCACTCTTTGTTTATAAAAGATTTATAATTGGAAATAGTTCTAAAAATATAACACTTCATTTTAATATACAAAACTTGACATGAGGAAAAAAACTTTATTTCTATATCATCTATTTAGTTTTTATACATAAATATTAAAAGAAACATTATCTGATTTTAAGTTTACATATGTCCAAATTTCTCCGGAAAAATTGCCTTTGAACTTTGAGTATGTTTACTTTGATGATAAAATGGATGAAGAAAAAAAAAATGATTTGAGCTGCCCTATTTCACAGAAAACTGATATGACTAAGCCATTTCATCAGTAGTTTGGTTTACTGTGTATAATGTTTGCGTGTGTTTTCGTAAAAAAAAGCATTATATTCAGAGATATATAATGTTTTTTTTTAATCTCTACATTTTTTGCTCAGTATTTTCTTCTTGTATCCTCGCGAGTTTCCAGCCAAATTATACGAAACAGACAATATGATTTCTCGATAATATGCCTGTGAATACGCAACAAGATTCTTATGAAGCCTCTGATTAACATTTAAAATAAATAATTTGAATACTCGAAAAAATATATAATGCTTATCAAATTAGTGAATAAAGGAAATAACAATGTAGTTACAGTGAAAGGAGTAATAATGTAGTGAATAAAGGAAATAACATTTATTGTTATATGTAATACCTACTTTTCTGCAATTTAGATACTGCGTTTTAATAATGCATGAGTATTTAGCATATGCATAGTTCTAACCTTTGTATAGTTCGTAAGAAAATAGCCTGAAACTTGTTATTACTCGCAATCTATAAAATTTAAATTCAAGATAAAATTGTCATTCGTTTATAAATCATAGTCTATTTGAAAATATGTAAATTGCATTTAGACTAGGAGCCCTCTGCATATTTATACAAGCATAATCTTTACATTTTTCCATTTCCAAACCCTAATTTTTCCATCTTTTAGCTGATTTTGAAAAATTAGAAATCTTAAGATATAAAGTTTTATACAAATCATTTCAAAATAAACAGAAATATATGAGAAAAATGTTTAGGGACTGTTTCAATATTTTCAAAAGTAGCAAATTGTACTATTTTAAATTATTTTCAACGTCCTTAATATATGATAAATTATCAGCTTTTTAAAAAATATTTTCCAAGTAACATTTCAAGATGGAAAATCTGAGAAGATGTGGATCATTTTTTACCTACTCAATTATTTTAAAATTTAAAAGTGTTAAAAGAGATTATGAACAAAGGCACAGAATGAGGTAAGAATTTAAAGAGTGGTTCTAATTAATATACAAGGAAAAATGCTTAGGTACTATTTCAATATTTGCAAAAGTAGCAAATAGATCACACCATTAATACCTCCTTTTAGTCAACTTTTCCCTTGAGCCATTAATATTGTAACTGTTTTAAAAAATTATTGTTTTTTATGTGTTTCATTTTTAGTATTGAAACAAAATCAAATAACAACTCGAATTCCATGCTTTCATTTATGTTGTTATTTGCGAATAAATAATAGATAAATAGATTTTCCGAGGCATATTCTTTGAAATAGTCAAAAGCTTTGGTAAGTCAAGCAATTAATATTAAATCAAACAAGCCTAATTAAAATTTTTAAAACGATTGAAAAATAAAAATCACATGCTTATTTTCTGAAGCTTTCCTTTTTGATTGAAATATAAATAAAATAACTCTGTTCAAGTTTCCACCAAATGACAATTGAAATAATTTTTAAGAATCTTTTTATATTTAATATCATTTCATTAAAAAGCCTATTAAATGAAAAATAATTACAGAAATTTTTGTTTCATTTGGAATAATAGTATTTTGTGAAAGTCTGCAAGCAAAAGGAGTTATTATTGCTTTTTATTCTTTAATATTTCATTTATTTATTACTTCATGATAATGCTAATGCTTCTATGCTTTTTTTATTTCTTTAATTGTAATCAGCTCTATTATGAAAATTAGCTTGAAATGTTATATGTATTAAAAGAAAAAAATATTATCGGAAGACATATTTTGTTTTAATTCATAAGCATATTGCAATACATTCTTTAAGTTTCATATAACTTGACTGAAAATTCCTAACTCTATAAGTAATAAGCACGTGGAGATATTAGGGATTCCTTTTCACATATTTTATATAATACAGAATGCATGTAAGCATTACACGCAGCCAGGATACTCGTTGATGAATGTTGTGAAAGAATATCAACTTTTTGCTTGAGAGAGTTAATCGGAAATCCTTCTCTTTTTTTAAAAATAAATTTTAGATCAGTTCATAACTGCAAAATAATTATATAAATCAGGGAAATCTTATGCTTTAGAATAAATTTACTTCAAAGATGAAGTGGAATGTCAGAAAATAACAATTTTTTTTCATATCCAACTCCTATTAAAATGCAGACTTCTCTTCTAATACTTCTATCAACCCCTCTCCACATAATACTCAACTTTCACTTTTCAGTAAATATATGTATACTATCCCTAATCTCTACTGCTTAAGAAACAGCACTCCTCAAAACTTTCTTACATTCTCGGTATTAAGGGTATCTCTTTCTCTCGTATAAAATTACGGAATTTGTTCAAGACCGGTCATGCCCTAAGTGCTCAGATTTTTATTTTGAGAACTCTGTATATCAGTTTTGTGCTTTGCAGAAAGTTGTGGGCTAAGAAAACTAGTTCTTACTTATTAATTCTATGGCATTTGCGAACAACTGCTGCTATATATCGATCTTTGGTTTGAATCTAAAATTTCTACTGAATCTAAAATGGGATCT
>JAOUZG010016587.1:8513647-8548961 GCA_026289955.1 Argiope argentata | reverse complement strand
CTTTTTTTCCAACCGACTGAAAGAAATGGTTAACACTGAATTACAATTGTAATTACATGATTACATAATATATTCCATTTCTTTAAAACATTGGGTTGTTCAGTTATCACGTTTACATGCATGTTCAGACAGAAGTTAACCTCTTGATGAATTTCGTTCCAAAATTAGGATGGATCAACATTATAGATATTAAACTTGAGTTTCAAATTTTATCTCTTAAGATCTTAGCTTTCTACATTTATCCTGTTCATTTATGCTCGGACAGCTGTACAAAGAGTCATTCCCTCAATAGATTATTTTCAAAATTTGATATAAATCTATAAAATCAGATTCAAGACAATGTAAAAAAATTCATCTCTCTAACTCAAAACATTTGTGGGTTATCACAAACAGACAAATAGGACAACAGATATTATAACAAAAATATGTTAATTAGACTCAAGTGAGTGAAAAAAAATAGAGATTCATCAAAATCTAGAATTCGAATATTTTTGATGATGACAACTTTTTCTCTTTCTCTGCTTTTTAAGAAAGAAAACAAAAAAGAATTTTGAAAAAAAATGATAAGCCAGAAACGGAATAATGAGATGTTCATTGATTTTTAACAGCTTTAAAAAAGTATATCCTTTTTATTTTGCCAATTTTCAAGAAGAAATTACACTCTTGTCCATAAATTAAGGATAATGCAATTTCAAGGAAAAGAAGGGGTCAGAAGCTAAATAAATGTGACTTATTTGTAAAGTCACCAAAGTAGCCAGTTGTGTCAATAAAACAACAATAGGTAAAGGGCAAAAAAGATGCTATATGCTTGATATCATCAATAAAAATTCGAATTTTTGCTACCTGAAGCAAATTACAAAAAAAAACCTCTATTAACAAAAACCAATATTACATGTTTGGTATTATGGTTAATACATAGTATGTCTCCCTAAAGAGATAATACAGTTCGTACAACGCTGAGTATCAAATGCTGAGTATTAAATTATCGATCTGATCGTGGGAAATATTATAACACAAGCAATGCTCTCCGAAGTTCCGGCAAACATGTAGGAGGTTGCAACTCATCGTCCAAGCATGTCCCACACATGCTCTACTGTATTCAAGTCCGGTGAGAATGATGGCCAACGCTTGCGAACAATTTTACTTCCTTGCCTGCATTCCTTATACATAAATCACTTATACTCTCGCCATTGTAACGTACTATCGATGTCATCTGGTGGCTTCTTGCAATTTTCATATGATTTTTGAAGATGTGCATAGTCTTTTTACGGGTGATATATCTATTTTAGAGTTTGTTATCGGAGGTACTCTGAATTATCCTTAATTTATAGACATGAATGTATTTGAAAAGATACGCACTTACGTGGGTATCATATTATTAACTATAATTATCTGAGGATATTTCGTATTTTAACATTATGAAAATTTTTGGGATTTTCGAAATGTGGCTCTAATATTCTGTAATATACTTATCATTGAGACTTTTTCAAAAAGAGATATTATAAAAAGTGAAATAGTTTTAAAAACATTTATATTTACTTAGTTTTTATTTTTATTTATTTATTTATCGTTTATATTTCCATAGAATAGAAAAAATGGTAATATATTTACGCCCAATAAAAAGAATGGCAATAAATTCCTTTACATTATATTTAAGGATATCAAATATTGATTTTATTATACACGTACTTATATATCAACAAGGCTTTCGTAAAAGAATTATCATTCCATTTCACAAGATGGAATATACTTTCCCTAGATCAGAAAAATGCCATTCTATTCTACCAAATAGAATAGATATTCTATAAGGGATTACATAGTTAATGTAAACCTTATCTCTAGACGTCTACGAAATCCGGTGTTCTTTTTTCCAAACTCGCCTCTGCTTTCACCCTTTTTTCCTCTTTAGACGTTTCTTTTTCTTTGAAACGTCATTTCATTGTTTCTCTATTCACCAGCGCTTATGCTAAAAAAAAATGTAGCGTCTTTCACACTGTGCCTTAATTTGTATTCTTAACTCTACGAACAAAATAACATCGGTGATCAATGGCATTTTATGATCATGAATAATCATAAAAGGAAAACAGATTGAATCTCTTTTCATATCAAATGTTTATAGAGTAATTTCTGAATATATCTTTTCGATATGTTGATCATCAAGAGCCTTTCAAATTATTTATAGAATTAAAATATATTTCAAAAGGAAATAAAAGTGCTAATATACATATAAAATGAATTTTACTTGTTTTTCCGTTTATTCAATTTTTGACCCTTAGAACTGAAGGCTTTTGATAATATTTAATTTAACTATAAAATGACAATCAAATATCAGAAATTGTCACTTTTTCAAAAATGAATCATCGGTCTCTTGAATCAAAAATAAATGAGAACATACTTATCATGCTATTATTTTAACCTTTTCTAGACCTTTCTTTAAGTTTAAATTAACATTTTAAGTATAAAGAATAACACAACGGAAGCACAATGGACGGATAAAAAGCAATCTTTGTTTTTATTACACAGTATCATAGGAATGCGGTAGATTTGCATCCTAAGCTGAGTATATGTCAACTTTTAGCCTTTAGAGTTTTTTTTAAATACATCACATTTTGGAACAATGTAATTTGGTGAAAAAGAATTACTTCTGTAAGTTAGGCTCTATCTTAATTACTACTCTTGTTTTAAATTTATTTTACATTTGAACTAATCATTTCAGTAATTGATTTTCAATAAAAATTATATTTTAAATTAGCTCACAAATGAAGCTGTTGTTTCTTTTGAAATTTCTCATTAACATTTTTCTTCACTTAGGTCTTTTTATATCACTTTTAAGTTCTAATATCCTTTTATATCACTTTTAAATTCTAATATCCATTCACATCGCTTTCAGATTTCTTACTTAGATGGAAGATAATTTGGTTCTATGATGAAAATAATGAAATTCCCCCTAACTGAAATTCCAATACACTTTCTAATTGAAATCCTTTTTTTTATTAGCATAAAGAAAGGATTCCATTAGTTGTTGAGGTAATTTTCTTGATACCTGCCTTCAATGACCCAAATCAAGAAAAAATATAAGGGATATTTTTATAAAATACCGCCTATTTACAATAAATTCTTTGAATTCAGAGCAATATTTTTAAATTTATACTTTCTAATCGTACTTAGTAAGAATTTACCCAATACTTAATCTGCTCACTTTTCAATTGACAAATGATAAATGGCTTAAAAATATGCTATAAAATCTGTTAACTTTTTGTCTAGAAGAACAATCGTCTTTGTTGGAATAATTTATATTTAACAAGAGAAAATTTTAAATCATATATAGTAAGGGGAAAGTATTATGGATATTAAAAAGAAAATCTTTATAATAACCTTTTAAAGGAGATTTTAAAAAAGATATATGGTAGGTATGGTAATTTCACTTCCAAAATTTCCTTATGATTAGGTATATTTGTTCAGTTTTGCAGTGACAATATTTTTTTATCCTATCTTCTTATTTTAAAAGTACAAAATTAACATACATACTAACCTACATTCAAACAATTCTGTGCTAGAACTAAATTATTCATTATTAATTAACTAAATTATGTTAAAACCATTCTAAGCATTGTTTCGATTTCAGTTAGGGTTTCAAAGAAAGGGCAATATTGCTTTCCTGCGCAGTTAATCTCATAGTAAGGAAGAAAGCTTTATAGATATTTAAATGGATGCTGAATGCCAAGTAAAGGATCCCATTTCATAGATGAGGCTAAATGGAAGGAAAACAATATTACAGATCCGCAACATTACTCCCCTTTCCAAAGCCTGCACGCCCCTATAATCTTATTATATAGAACTACGATCATTTGCCAGGCATGGAGATTGTCTTTTGCCTTGATATTGGGTCATCTGTGAACTCTTTAGACATCATTGCCATTCCTTGGTGACTGTGTAAGATCTTTCTTTCCCTTAAACAGACTTAAGTTCAAGACGCTTAGTCGCTTTGAATTAAGCCTCCAGGTTTTATCACCCTTCTTTAAATGGTGGTTTGTAATTCTAAAATCGTAACGAGTCTTCATTCGTTTACTGTATAAATTAATCCACTCCTTGATAAATACGCTTTTCCAAGGAAGGAAAAGCGAATCACTCGGTCGTCCAAAGAGGATATTATAGAAAAATCTCGAGCATTCGACAAAAAAGTTTATCCAATCACTTCCCGAGCCTTGTTTCTATAGGAGAAGAGGAAAGAAGTCCAATCAATATAATTCTTGGAGACAAATAGGGAAACATCATTTGAAATTGTTCAATTAAATATTTCTGTCACACTATGGTATTTAAGATTTAATGTTGTTGCTTGAGCCTTCGGAATAACCAAAAGTTTGCAAAGCTCAGAAAAAAAGAGTGGAGTTAAAACCTGTGCCCTTATCAATACTAATACATATTGATTGCCCTTTGAAGTTTTCAGGAAAAATCCTAGAATATCCGAATGTTTTATATTATACTGCTGTAAAAATCTGACAAAAGATATTTCTCAACTTCGACACAAAGTTAATCGGTAAAATCGCTCTCGAATTCCACTTAACGTTTTCATGATTCCGAAATCAATTTCATTTGCGTTACCGGGAGTCTATCATAGAAATCCTTGAGTTCGGCTCTTCAGAAGAATTAGTTTGCCATTGACAAGTGCTTCTATCATCTCTCTTCTACTTAATATTTAAAACAGTTTCTTTAAGGTGAAAGGAATCCTCAAAAGTTCAATATTATTTTGTTGCAGGATCTTTTGAAGAAATTTCTAGCCAAGCCGACCAAAGTTATTTTATTTCCTAGAATCGGTCTGTTATCTATTTCAATTTCACTTGAAATACGCGAATCTGCAGCTGTCGTTGTTAGAACTTTTTGGAAAATATCCATTTCCATTTCAAACTTTTTCTTGGCATTTGAGCAATGCTTGCAGCAGTGAGTGCAGAATTTTTGAAAGAGGACGTCTGCATTTCCATGCAAATGCCTTTTGTGATGCTGACTTTCAAAATCATCTTCCTGAAAAGTTTGAACCGAGCGAGCTACTTGGTCATCGGGCTTCTTAAAATTTAAAAGCCGTTTCAAGGAAAATTCGTCAGTTCGGCGAAGAAATTCCTTCCATACAGATAGGGTTCGAAACGTTTTATTGACTTAATTATGGCCAATAATTCTTTAAGAGTGACATAATTTCTTCTACCCATTCCCTTGCTTAAATAATCTATGACAAATTTTTCGCTATCGAATATTTCGATTAGGTTTGCAGTTAGGTCTATTTTTTCAATACTAACATCCGTATCCAAGAAGAAATCTTTGTCAGTTTGAGAATAGTCTAAAGCATCAGAAGTTGTGGAAACTTGCTTTTGACTATTGAAGGATTTCTTGCATTCTTCTGTGCCGTTAAAATTTGATATCGTTTCAGTTAATTTATGTAAAAGTCTTACTGTTGCTGAAAAATTTCTAATAAAACGACGAAAATAAATGCATAGTTCGGAAAATCTATGGAGATTGTACATTGTCTCAGAATGTGTCTAGTCAAATATTAACTTAATTTTATAATTTTTTTCGAATAAGTTTTAACCCCTTCTCCTGATATTTAATGTCCAAAATGAGCAACTTCCTTTCAAAAGAATCCGAACTTCTTCAAACTTAAATTAAAGTTAGTTTTTATTGTCTCTGAAGTACTTTAATAGTTTTATTCAAACCTTCTTCCAATGTTCATCCTACTTAGTTATAATGTCATCTAGATACACTTACTAGACTTCAGATGAAAGTTCACGTCTACCCTCTTGGAATTTCAAATATGGGAGGAGCTTACAGAATTCAAAAAGCATTACCTTAAATTATTGAAACTCCTATCGACAGGTGAAGGCTGTCTTTTCTATACTAATATCGGATCTCTTTTTGCCAATACCCAATTTTTAAATCCAATGTCGAGAATTATTGGCTTCCTTTCAAAGCATTCATGGTATCGTCTATTCGTGGTTGATGATATCTGTCCTTTTTTGAGATTTCGTTTAATATTCTGTATTCAACATAGAATTTTGTCAATCCATTTTTTTTTCTAAACAAGCGTATTTGACAAAGTCGAGGAAATTAATTTAAAAATTCCTTATTATCCAATGTCTACTATTTCTTCTACTAGAAGCTCAGCTTCTCTTTTCTTAACAAGGGGCAATCATCTTGGATGTTATTTTATTGGTGTATTGTCAGATGTATTAATTTTATTTTATGTCACATCGGAGAGATCGTCATCTGCGTAACAATCGGAATTTTTTTTTAATTCTTTAAATAATTTCTGTTCTCTCTGTTCTTCGTTTCAAGATTCTACAGGACCGTTGAAAGATGTTGTGATCCAGAAAATTCGTATGGACGACTGATAATATTTACTTTTAGTTCCCATGTTTCAACAACAGTTCCTTTGTCCCTGATCTTTAGTTTATTCTCAAATTAAGAACTTGATTAGGAATGACCTTTCTTTTCAAATATAATAGCATGGCAGCTACAAGAATATCCTTCTGAAGAGCTTGACCAGTAAAGTCCATTATAAGCACTTGCATTATTGGTCTAAAAAAGTTGAAACACTTTTTCATATCAGATATTACGATCTCGCTATTATTATAGTCTTCTAATTTGCCAATACAAAGCATAAATTTAAATTCCTTATACTGGATAAAAACAAAAGGATTTCGTCTTCTCCTATCCATATCTTATTCCTTTTCAAATTCACAGAAAAGCTGAATCCTTGCCAAGGAGCCCTTATTCCTTGAATGCCCGAGCTGAAAGTAAATGTATCTATGATATCAGATTTATAGACTTAATGTTGAAAATTTTGGAATCCACATTCGATGGAGGTATAAAATTGTCTTTGCTTTTTCACAAGTAATAATCTTTAAAGAATTGTTAGAAGCTGTGCAAATAGTAAGTTTTTCTTTAAACCTTTGGCCAATTCTGATCTTAAAGGAGTTACATTTGCACCTGAATCCATCAACATCAAATTTGGGATAGAGCAAATAGATCTTTTCAAATAGAGTGAAACCTTCCCTCTGATAATGGCAGAATCTTTAAATTCTTCTTCAGAGGCTTAACTCAGAAAGGACAGTATTCACCCGGTAAGACGACCCTGAGCTAGTTTTCTTCATTAGAAGTAATCAGGAAAAGTTTTGGCAACTTAGTAACAAGAGCGAAAGTTAGCGAAAGTGCACGAAATTAGACAGTATATCTATAAGAAGCCAACATATGGATTTTTTTTCTAGAAGCTATTATGGCATGTATATAAGGGAAGACTAATACTCGAAAAATAATAAATTCTCTACGAGGAGTGTCTATTTCCCTCTGAGCTAAGTCTTAATAATCCTTCTTAAATTTGCATAATATTGAGAAAGAGAAAGGAATATATCTGTAAGTCAGACTCCTCCAAGAATTAAAAAAAAATCCCTTTTAAAAGTGTTAAATTGCTTATAAAAGCAAAAATATAATTATATTATAATAAAAAGGCAATATTATTATAAATTATATATTATTAATATGAAAATGCAATATTATTACAATGAACAAACTTTAATAAAAACTCATATTTCTTAATTAATAACTGGTAATGTTAGGATTTCCAGTAAAATATATAACACTACGTTTTTTTCCCTGACGTATACATACTTAATTAATCATCTTCTGCTAGTATGATTATTAAAGAAAGAATAAAATGTCTGCCTTACTTGGAAGCTTGAAATGCCAGTTCATGTGTTATTCTTATGATTAAATATTAAAATGTCTGTTCCAAATTAGCTGTCGCGTTGCTTCGAAAACGAGATTAACGTAATTAAAATAAATTGCATCAAATATGGACATTTCTCAGACAAAGGATAATAATATCCCCAGATAAATTCAAAAATTACTAAGAAATCATTCCCTCTTGCTTTTGTAATACGAATGGAGTTTTCCCAAATTTGAATATGATGCGGTTTGACCAAACCCGGTCTTTTCGCCATTAACCCAAAATCAAACAAAACAAATATGAATAGCGCGGACATACCGCTTCGATATTTACTCGTAACACAATTTAAGTTGAAATATTTTTGATGTGTCAAAGGATATGTTATGCGAAAAACAGGTAAACCATATCAATATTTTAGATAATTGTAATTTACGGCAGTGGAAATGTTTGTAGTGATCAAGCACAATCTCAGCACTATTACTTTTGCTACAACAATGAGTTACACAAGAGAATTATGAACAGAGTATCACACACACAAAGCAGCGAGATAAAGTAAAACAAATGCTACTTTAGACAAAGATGAAGGAGAATCAAAACGAAAAGTGATTGTCTACCAGGAAGTATTTCCAATTTGATCTTGGAGATGTAGAGAATAATCGAGGTTACCGGGAATCAAACCTGGATTTCTTACAAGATCTCTATTCGTGGATTACGGAATCTTGGACAATGACATAAAATTCATAAATAGGAAATGAGAAGATATTGAATCCATCAAGAGCTAATTAAAAAGTAATGTAGTGATTTGAAGTTGTTTACGTTTTTCTTTACAACATCAAAATGTTTTAACCTTGAAAATATTTACATATATTCCTGCATTTTCAATGGAATTGTTTTAATTCTGACAGCAACAAATAAATTTTCTTCTGCAACACTTTGTCACTTTGCAGTGTTCTCATTTACCACCTTTTCGTCTGATTCTTCGTTCAATTCAATTCGTCTATGGCTTAGGACCCAGATCAATATAATTGGCACTAAATGATCAATAATTAAACGAAGAAAGTTACGCATTTCATAAACGATGGTTGAAGATTTAGGAATAACTGATTTTATAGATTCCAAGGAACTTTTGCTACCACTAAGCATAGAATCGCGATTATTGTCTTTAATATGTAATATAATGGTGATCATAATGGCTAAACATTCAGCAGTAAACTTGCTGAGTTCTTTTTGAATAATTTGAATTTAACTTCTTTTAATGTAATAAGATTATAGACAGCCGCAGGAATCAAATAGTCTAATATAGGTGCAACAATTAAGATGATGTTATTGCTTCCCATTTTTTTTCAAATACTTTTTGTGTAATTAGAAACGATATTTAGATTTCAAAGTTTAGTTTGAAAGGGATAATACTGTCACGAAGACTGAATTAAAGACACGGATAGCTAGAAACAATTGCGTTTATTAGCACCAAACAACTAGCTGGAGAACAGAATGAAGAACTGAGCAGAACTCAGCTTTTATTCATATGAAGAACATTCGAGAATCATCTCGCTCGAATGGTAAAAAATGTTCCAGAATAATATTGATTTCAGAAAAATAATAGGAACAATTTTAAATTAAAATTCCAGTTTTTGGATAAAATGCGTTGGCCCAGAATCAAACCAGGGACCATTGAATTAGAAGTCCCATGCTCTGTCAATCAAGCCATGGTGAATTATGATAGTCTTTCTTTTTGCGGCAATATAAAGTATAAACATAAGTTTTCTAGGGGATCATAGAAGGGTGTAATATAATGACATTTATTAGAATGATTCCAAGAATTTAAACATTTGGCAAATATTTTTTACAAAAAGATGTTATTGAATCAAAAAAAGAATTATATAATGTAGAAAATCTTCCTTTTCCTGAAACTAGTGTGTGGTGGAGGAAAACTAAAGGTATTTGAATAATAAATTTTGATTAATAGTTTAGTTAGTTCTAGTTACATTTAATTCGAATGGATTATTTTATCACCGTTTTGATTTGTGATCAGATCATACCTGAGCTCTTTAAACAATACCAGCTGAAGTTCTGAAGGATTTAGATTCTTTGGTGAAATTTTATTTGAATATGCAACCAATGCTATAAACAGGAAGTAAAAGGTAGTAGATTCGAAATCAAAATGATAGAGAGATTCAAAATTCTTTCGATCTGTTTAGAACATTACTGGACAAACTTAATCAGTAGTGCCTCTTAAAGTTATGACGATTAGATGAGCTAAGTGAATTAATCTTAAGCTCAATGAATATCCATTATTAGATAGAATAGTGTTAGGAAATGTAGAATTTATTTTTTAATAACAAAAAATTAGACTGAAAAGGTAGTTTTTTTACCACTTCGCATACAATGACGTGTCTGACACGCGCATCGAATTACTGAATTTTTATTTTCAAGTCTGCAACTAAGCCACAGAATTAAGTATCTAAATACCAAAAAATCAATATGAAACGATTTGGTATCCCAAATGTTCCATATATTATTTAAAAAAATCAAATTAACAATAAATTACCAAAATAGAATGAGTTATCTAATTAGAAAGTTAAATAAATTCGTATGTCAAGTGGTTAAAAATTGAAATACCGAGAGCTCTTATCTTTTCACACCAAGAATTTCAAATTAGTTGACTTTAAGAGAAAATTGTGAATTTCTTTTCTTCTATATGAAATGTATAAGATTTACATGAAAAGAGGCTTAGTTCCTAGTGCGAAAGTTACTTTTCAATGTTATTCATGTAGAGAAGATTATAAGCTGCTATTCAATTGGTTAGGGCAGTGCCACTGATTTATCAGCTATAATATGTCTGCGTATATACTAACATGACCGTGCCAATCTTCAAGAATGCATGCAATGGTAAATAAAAACACAATAAGTTTCCTGTTGTTTAAGATGCTTCAATTAAACACAGTTCCAATACCATCTTTGAAAATGCTTTTTATAAAGACTGTACTACCGATGCACTTGACGTATAAAACACAGGATTTTACATGGTAGAACTACAGTATCATAGGGCTTCTATAAAGTACAAGTGATCAAAGCATTTTTAAATTTTAACTTCTTCCAATTTGTTGGAGAAATTAAGATTTCCTAACGGATGATTCTATTTTGCATAAAGAATAGATAAAGAAGTTCAAGAATGGGCTTCAAATTACTTCGCCCCCTTTAATAGGATAGGACTCGGGAAATCAAACAGAAAGATGAAACGCTTGGAAATAGCAACACATTTGAGGAGTATTTGCGTATTTTATATATATATGCATATTTATCAATAGACTAAATACAAATGTGACTAGGAGAGTAACTTCATATACAGTGACCAAAACTTTGAGGATAACGAGGTACCATTAGTGAGTCTAAAGTTTCACTTGATTTTTTTCACAGACAAGTCATTTTCTTTCTCTATTTTCTCTATTATTTATTGCATCGAAATTTCAGTTAGAGTGTCCAAGAGAACGAATCATGTTATAATACTGTCATAAGTATCATATACTTCACAGAAAAATTAAGATTTTTATCATCTTCGGATAATTCCAAAACAATATTAAAGAATTTTGTAAAGTATAGAATTTTATTCTGTTGGGTCGTTTTAAAAAGTTCAGATTGTCTTGGAGAAGTAATTTTTTTGCAAAAATAAACGTTTTAATTTGTAAAGTAATAACGAGAAATATTGCAGTTTTCAGTACTGTAGAAAACTGTAAATGAAATAACTCCACTTTTAACAGACATTCAACTTCTCCCTAAGTGCTCTTATCACATGTTAAAGTATTAGGGCCGAGCTTAAAGAAAACTGAGAGACTGATATTAATATCATTAAACTTTTTTCTTATTCTTGTGTTTAAAAGACATTTTCAGAAATACAAAATACTGATGATACAAGCTGAAATATAAAATGCTGATGATACAAGCTGAAATATAAAATGCTGATGATACAAGGTGAAATACAAACGAAACTTTTATTCAGTATATTCATAAACAGAGTTCAAACAGATATCAAGATATTGGCTAAACAATGTTAAAAAACAAAGATCGAAAATCATAAAACTCACTTGATCCGAATTCCCATTTTCAGGACTACCAAATCCGCCATTGTGTCTCTTTGAACTGAAAATCATCATAGGAGTTTTTACTTTCTAAAAGTAAGGGTGTTATTTCGAAGTAGGATTACAAAAAGATATCAGTATCTACAGTTGCCAAATTTTAAAATATTATCCAGGACAAATAATTCAGAAAGCCATTCTAATTTGAAACATTTTATTAAAATTATACAAACAACTTCCTTTTATTTATCATTGAACAAGGCTTTGCATCTCGTTCCTGGTCATGTATATTTTTTCAAGCATATACAGATCAATGAATATTTTTAAAGATGAATTAGTGTCAAGAGAAGAAAATTGAAGACATGATCTAGAATTACCTTTCAAAGTTAATACCTTGAAGCATAAATACAAAATTAAAAACTACGCCCCAGCCCCGAAATTTTTTTTACTAAGCAATCCGTCTACAGAAGCTATGAAGTCATTTGCCGGCTTTCTGGCACAGAGGTAGCACATTTTCCTCATGTTTTGGAAGTCCCAGGTTCGAGTCCCGGTTTGGGCATAAATGTTCTTCTTTGTGCTATCTGTGAGCTGTGGGACTATGCCACTCTGTAAAAAGGAGATGTGCAAGCAAATGAGTGGTGAGTGTGTAGCTAAGACGTACTCTTGGCCCTAGTTGGCGCTACTTCAGAAACAAGAGGCGCTCCTTTCGGCTTAAATCTATCGCTGTATCAGCGGGGGCTTGTTCATAGGCAAGTGCCATAAGTAACAAGATCAACATGAAGTCATTTAGTGTATGCATTCATGTCAGTTGGATGAGTTAGAATGAATTTAGCGCAATTGACTAGCCCATATGGAGAGAGCTTGATTTCTTAATTTGCATTATAAAGGTTAATTCAAGATAAAAATGTCAATTGCAAACGACTTCCTACCCTTCGATTTTTATCTATGGGGTTATGTGAAAGACATGGTGTATGCGCTTCCCATGTCCAAAATATTTGAAAAACTCAAAGTGCGCATTTGTAATGCGCTTGTGTCGATGACTACAGACATGCTTCAGAATGTATGGCCTGAAATGGACTACCGCTTAGATATCCGTGTGACCAAGGGATGTCACATAGTGTATCCATGACATATGTATACAACATTTTGAAGTTCTGTCTACATTATGTGTTAATATTATCGATAAATTCTTTTTTATTAAAGATTTATATCCGTTTGTAAGCGCTATATTTATTTTGAATTACCCTGTATTATCTAGAAAAAAGATTTGGACCCTCAGTTGAATCATAGAATAATTTATTCTTATCTTTGTTACTGGCTTATATAATTGGATGCTTATTCGGTATTTAGAATAGCATCTACTTGTAACTGAAACGATAATTATTTATCTTTAGCATCTAGTTACAATATTCGAATGATGGTTTCAAAAAAAGTACCGAAGATCAAATTGTAAGCTTCAAAAACCCATCCAAAGTTTAGAAATATCAAATGGCCAATGGAATTCACTGATGAAATAATCTAAACCAATTTTTCAATTTTTGAAATATTTTTTACAGTTTTCTAAATAACAGGGTTTTTTTTTCACTTTTCTTACTACTTCAAAATTGAAATTGCGAACACGAAAATATCCGTGTTAATTTGAATACTCAACACTAAGGCAATCAGTTTTACTTATAACATTGAAATGAAAGTGTGTTCGGAAAATATGTCTTTTTTTCAGTGGCAACGTTTTAAGTTGGGAAGTACACAGTGTGCTCCTGAAACTAGAAAACAGTGGTGATAGATCAACTAGAGGTGAGTTTTCTGCTTGTTCAATTGTTTATTAAATATAGGCAATTTTTGATTATCTAATATTTTAATTGACTAAAAAATAGGCAATGAAAACTCTTTCAAGCATAATCAATATTTTATTGATGAGATTTTTCAATGCATTTCGGTCAAAAATGCGCTCGTGGCATTTCTAGAAATCCAGATGCGGGTCTTCTGGATAGTAAAATATGGATAGCAAATTAGAATGGGAACCATTATCTATCATTTATCGTTTAGTTTTTGACAATTTAAATACTTTACTTAGTAGTGTAACCTTTTCTTGCATATACATTCACTGTAACAAATTTTTACGAATGCAATAAAGATCCAAATTGAAATATGAATAAAGGAAATATATTGCAGAGTAGAAAATGACAATAAATACTAGATTTGTTTCATAACTCGTGTTTACAAACTTTACTTTGAGATTTTTCTTTTAAACTTATAAATTTCCTTTACTAAAGTGATAATTATCACGAAGTACAAATGTATATATCGAGTGTTTGGAGCAGTTTTGTCAAGTGTGGCTTTTGCGCCAATAAAACACAAATTAACCAACCAACCAATCATAACTTGAGTATTTAATGTTCATCTAACAACTCTAAACATTTCTCTGAAATAATTTTCTGAATTCCTTTTTTTTCTAGGTTTTCATCTATTATGGCTGAAGAAACAGAAGTAAATCCTAGGGTTTCCGATATCTTTAATGGAAAAACGGTATTCCTCACTGGGGGAAATGGCTTCTTAGGAAAGGTTGGTATCTATTCACAATATTTTGACTTCGCTTCACATACCTGAAAATTATTGACAACTCCTTCACTTGATAACACATAGATTTTATTGATAATTAACTTACTAAAGGTTTATTTCTAAGTATCTTGAACATTTTAAGCATTCATAGTAAAGTGAGCAAGCTACTGTTGAATAAGGGTTTTCTCTGTACTGTAGATCGGTCTCACCTTTTACGTAATTATTAAATTTAGAAAATTTTATTTATGAGGAAGTAAATATTTCTGCCCGATTTGATCTTCTGGACATTTCAGTTGGAAGATTAAGCAAAAAAAAAAAGCATTTTTTATACATAAAGATATTTAAAGACCTAGACATTTTTTATGGATGTAAAAACCTTTTGCGGGACTTGAAATATTTGATTATTTCTATATGTATTAAAAAATACAAATTAGAGTTCTACTGGACAGAAGTGGTGTTACGAAGTACGAGAGCCGAGGAATAGCAATTTTGAGTTCCGATTTCGGAAAGAATTCGCCGTATATGTGATTACGTTAAATCTTAGTGTTGAATGATATATTGAAATGGTGTCGATTTCCGTTATTACACTGATCCATTTATAGAAAGCAAATCCTTGAAGTTTTGTGGCTATAAAAGGTTAATTAAAGCTTGAAAAGTGTTTCGTTAACTTCCCCTTACCCACACAAACCGCTTAAAAGTCGAACAGTGGAAACGTGTTGCAAGGATCCAAGAGCAATTATTTTACAAATGGCAGGGCAAAATTTATAAACATAACAGAATTATAAACTTTGTTCTATTCCTTTTCCAGGTTCTTTTAGAGAAATTGCTCCGTTCATGTCCTGGAATATTTAAAATCATAGTTCTATTGAATAACGCATATGAAACGGAAATTTTTGAGAAGAAAAGGAAGAAACTTCTGGAAAGCAATGTAAGTTTAATTACCATTACTTCTGATGAATAATATGTTAAAAGTCGATTTTTTTTCTGAACACATCAAGATAGTTAGTCTTCATTTATAGCTTGTCACTTTAAGGTGAAGCATCAGACTTATTATCATGGTTATTCAAATTGCTGCTTATAGTTAACAAAAATTGTGTAATCAAAAGAATCCATTATCACAATTGCTTGAGTATTTTCATTCCGATGCAAGTTTCCTGGTTATGTTTTTCGAACCATTTGAATCGAAGCATTTTCCCTTTCAAATGAATGACTATTTTTCATTTTTAATTTGATTAGCTATATATTTTTCATTCTCGTTAGTGATACTTTTTTTGTCCTTCAGACATTTTTACCTTTGTATATGGTTTCTTTACTTACTCCTCCCGGTTGATGCTTTATTTCTTTCCCTCGAAAAGAGTAAAGGAATAGCAAAAAACGGGAATAATCTAAAAGTAAAATGTATTGACTTTTAGCTTATTCTGACATTTACGGGTTTTTTATTGCATATGTGTAATTACAGAGGATGCCAACACAACTTCAACAATCACATAAAGGGAATTCTTCTCCAGTTCTTGATTTATTTATTTTGCTTATTTAGAATTTTTAAATCAAGCTCTAAAATGGATTTTGGTAAGGATTGTTTTATGCGCTCGCAGTTAACGAAGAATCTATTCCTTGAAAACGTATAGATGAACAGTAAAAATATAAACGGGCTACTAGCAAAATTTGCTATTTTTACGAACTATCCCTGAAGAATGGAAAATAGACGTAACTGTATATGGTCCATCTCCACAAGGTAGCTATTCCTTCAATTCCGAGACAGCGAACCAGAAAGAAAATACTATACTTGGCCCTATGCACCAAAGATTTGCTTTTAAGTTAAAACGGCAGAAAAATTAAACTATTTCATTTTCAATACAGTTTAGTAGATACCAAATGAATCTAGCATAGCAATCGAAGGCTGTTGACGATTCCGTGGTCATATAAAGACTATTCCAAAATTACAACAGTTCATCGGAGCTGCTTAGAAAGTTTTACTAGACATACTCTAATGAATTCACCCTTCAGTTTTTATTTTCTATTCCTTCCTTGGGACTACGATGGGGAGTTGGAGAATACGGCTGTTCTATTTCTCAGTTAGCGAAGAAGTTCCTGAGAATAGTTTCAAAAATTGCAAATCACATCTTTTTGTACTAACGGTGATGATAATACATTCTACAAATACTTTTTTAAAAACATGCATAGTCACTTTTCAATTTTGTTGTGAAAAGTAATAATCGCATATTGGCTTAAATTGTTGTTTGATCCTTAATTATGCATAATTCAAATATAGTTCGGAATGGGACTTTCTCAGCAAACGGAGACCCTGAAGACCTGGATCCAGAAGAAATTTTGTACTAAATTTTTGTTTGTTAAAACCTAACAGCCTACTTTATATGTGCACTCCAGAATTGGCTCTGCTGAAATTCTGCTATTATGGGTTAGTCTAGCTTTCCCGTTGTAGGTCCTTCTGCCTGACAACTATTCCGTAAATTCGGTCTCGACATCGTTTAAACCTTTGGGTGTCAACAATAAGGGTTCAAACAAGCCAATTTTGGAACGTAATACTATTCAAAGGAGTTAAATACTTTGAACTTTTGCCATTGCGTTTCTTTAATTGAAATCAATGGCTATCGGTAGAGGTAATAGCTTTCTGCCTAAGGAATATTTCTCGGACTTTAAAATATTAAGTTGCAAAACTCCAACTTCCCCATTTCAACAATTTTAGAAAAAAATTCTTTTAAAAAATAGCAAGGAATACACATCAGTTTTGATTTCTTTACGAAGCACATTTAATTTTTTAATGTATAAAAGCTAAATTTTAATCATATTTTAAAAATATTCTGCACTTTCCTCCATAATCCTAGTTCCTCTGAAATTCAGTTTCGTCTTTGACGTCTCTCATTCGCATCAAAGATTAGTCTGATCATGTTTCTCTCTCAACCCCACCCGCCAAGTGTGCTTTCGAAATATCTCAGAAAAGGTGAAGCTCGAGACGATCACCATTTTCTTTTACCTGCCAGGTTGGGAAATATGCAAGTAATCATCTGTTACATCCCCTTTTTCTCGATTAACTCAAACTATTTAGATGAATTTATTCACTAATTACTTATGTTAACTGAATGGCAATACTTAGATTTGTATTTTCCTTGCAACCGTAGTCATGAATCCGAATAGCGAAACAGTTAGTGGATAGTATCAACTTATTCTGTAACTATCATATTATTCAAAGGCGTACTTAAATTATATAACTAGGGCAAATAACCCTCTCCGCATCTATCAGAGAAAGCTTTGTATGAAATCGCAATGAAACAAGTGTTCCGAGTTGGCTTTCGGTAGTCTACTGTTGCAACAAATCGAATTTCGTAATGTGAACCGAATTTAGTTATTCAACTTATTTATGACGATTTTTGAGACCAAAAATCGTTAATTACTTTAAATATCCAATGCATCGGAAAATATGAAAAATGATACTGCTATTTAAATCGGGGTGCACAATTTTTTTGTACTTAATGAAATTAAGGAATGAGACCTTTCATTCAGGTATTTCAAAGTTACTTTCTAAAGTTTTCATTGCGATTATAGCGCACTTCCTATTATCCATCCTGATATAACAGAAGGGGAGGCCGGGAAAAAAGCGATTTTCCAGAATTCTATTAACTCATTTCTTTGACCCCCCCCTTTTATTACCAGAAAAAGGTTATACCAATACTCCGTTATAATGCATATTTTTTCACTTATTGAATACTAAACTTTCGAATTATTTCAAGTCACATAGTTCGTCAACTTGACCTCAAACCAGCGATAGAAATTGCCCGTAACATGTCCAGTTAAAATGGAAGGCTCTGTACTGGTAGTTTATATACTGCACTGCACTTTTCAAGAATTTATTAGAAATAGTAAAAGGCTACAAAGTATTCAAGTTCTGTAATGGTTAAGTACAGGAAACAAAACATTAACGTGAATCGTAAGCCTAATTCTTAAAAAAATTGATGCAAACTGATTTTCTAACTGATAAATGATTACGCATATAAGAAAAAATAACCCTTAGATAAATCAAAACTTAGTTTTTGAATACTGTACTGTCTCTACAGACATACTTCGGGAACAGTGGCAACTATTCAGGTTCGTTGCACACTGACGAAACAATAAACAATGAGCAGAAGGCTGCTTTTTTCCTGTCCCAACTCGCATTTTGCGCACGATACGTAGGAGGATCGTAGCAGACGCCCGCTTCTAATACCTTGACATTGTTGTCAATGCACCGTCTAGCCTTCCTCCGTTAATTACAATAAAACTAGGCCGCATAGTCGCGAACCAGATACTCGGAGTGTACAGTATTTTGAAAAGAATGAATTTAATTTAAATTAAATAATTGCAGATTACTTAGTTACAAAGAAAAAAAATTAAATAACACAACTGAATAACTAGTTACTCTGAATAACTTTTACCAGAAAATTATATTGTGAAATATACTATTTCTTAAGTCGTTACCACTTAAATCTGCATATAGATGCAATGCATTCCAAATAGAATTCTAAAATAGTATATAATACCATGGAAAGGGGAAAAATTACAGCACCATAAACCAAAAATTCTTTGTGAATATATATATATATATATATATATATATATATATATATATATATCATGAAAATCTCGCTTGATTCAAATGGATATTACAATAATTGCATTCATTAATTAGAAATAACTATATCGCATTATAACGTATGTGAATCTCGAATATATCTTGTACTGAATATTACGTGACTAATCTAATCCAGAAATAAAACTTTATTTTAAATCGTAGAAAGAGAATCGAATATTTATAAACTGCAAAATTTTTTCTAGTTTTCCTTATTGATAAATATGAACTAGGATGGCCTTTATATTGTTACTGAGCTCTTTGTTGAGTTATTGTAAACCGGTTTGAAACATGATTTTAATACTGACTATATTTTGGTGACCATTTGGTTCTCCCGAAATATTTAATGTGAATCAAATCTATTATGTACAACTCGATATTAAGAATTCCCTCAAAGTAATTATAGGCGTCAAATTGTGATAGATATTAAATCTGTACATTGTTAACCTCTTAGAATCTCATGTACCCTTTAAATAGAGCTATCGAAATCAATGACGACAATAAAAACGCAGGCAATGTGCCTCTTAAGTGTACTTGTCTTTTGAATTATTAAACTCCTATTTGATGCCGCAGATAATCTGTCGTGGCTTTCAACAATGGAAGAAAATAATGGAATTAAATATTTGAACCAATGAAAGTGACTTGAATTTGATTTATCAGAAAATCATATTATTGCTGCATTCTTATTTCGATATTCCAAATATTTTTAAATTGTCAAAATTCAGAAGGAAAATAAGTTTTTGAATTTTAAAGAAGCGCAAATTTTTTGACATTTGCGGAAAATGCTATGGTTAAAATACCAAAATCTCAATAAACATCTTAAAAAAATAAAAATAAATAATTGTTGAAGGTGTGCATTCATACTTTCCAAAAGCTTGTTTGAAAAATTTTGGTACCTCTAAATTGCAATGGTTTGTCTTGTGAAACCACGCACTCTCATCTTTATCAAATTTGTGTTAAAAATTTTCTTTTTCCAGACTTATGTCCGGTATAAATTGCCAAGTGAATTCCATTTCCTTCAAGTTACTTGAGTTTTTTCTATTTACTGAAATACAAACTCTATATCTATTTTTAAAAATTTAGAAATAAAGGCATGACGCCCAAGACATGTCATTCCTAACCCTCCTAAATTTGCCACTGATCACTGATGTTGATTGCAGCTGCGTTTCCCCATAAATTGTGAATGTATTTTTCCTTGCCTTTTGTTTAGTTATTTTACGATACATTCAGCGGCATAATCAAAGGATATCGGGCCAAAGACTTATTTTTTGCATAATGTTTTCATTTTCTGATCTTCAACTGTGATGAAGTTATTCTTCTATGTGTTCCTTCACAGTATTCCATCTCTATTATGCATACAAATACTCAAATTATATTTTTAAAAGGGATTTCAGAAACGATATAGATTCCAAAGCTTCTGCGTTAACAATTATCAAGTAATTAAAACAAGTATTTAAAAAATTCAATTAAAATAGGAATTTTAAATGGAAATCTAAGGAACAAAATGTAGCTTTATTGTAAGGTACCGGGTATCCAAAAAGTTCCCGTACTCTAAATTAAAAAAATCATTTTCCATGTTTTTTTTTTTTTTTCAAGTATATTAAATTTTGCCATACGAGTGATGAAACCATGGACATGCTTGAAGCTTTTTTCGGCGATCAACTTATCTCAAAAAATCTTTGGCCACCTCGATCCCCTGATCTGACCATCCCGAAATATTTTCTGTGTGGATATTTAAAGGACAAAATTTATGAAGGTGATCCTCAAACAATAGATGATTTGAAAATCGCAATTACCCAAAGGATACAAGAAATCACTCCTAGCATGTTAAAACGCGTTTCGAAAAACATGCGCAAACGAATTCAGCTTTGTCTTCAAGAAAGGGGTAGAAATTTTGAACATTTATTACAAATGAAAGCTCAGTATTTTTTCCTTAGTTATGTTAAAAGTGCTTTTTATTATTGGCATAAAATTTTTTTTAAACCTATTGTTTTTGTAAAATAAATTCACAAATCATCAGTACGGAAACTTTTTGGACACCCTGTATATCTACATAGTAACTTCTCGGAAATTCTTATCCTGTTTATTGTTCGTTTAAAAAAATCAACTGTCCTGCAATTAGCTATCCAAAGATTCAGCATTTGAATTTGAATCCTCTAATATTCTTGATATCTTTTCAAGTAAATCTGAAATGAACAATGCTTTTAACTACAATAATGAGCTCTCTTCATGACAGCGTACGATCATTCATGTACTTTAGATTCCATAAATCATCTTGATTACTGCTCAATTATTTTTATAAATATGCTTGCATTTTTTCCAGTTCTCTTGGAAGATTGGAGAAATTTGGCATTAAAACCCCCTTTTTTTCGAAGCTTAAATTTTTTTTTATAACTGATACAATTTAAAAAGGCAACTTTTGAAGTAAAATAGCGAATCTTGGAGAGATTTTTTGAAAAGGCTTCCGTCTCTAAGCTTAATATTCTGTCTTTGGGGTAACAAAAAAATGGCAACTAACTTCACGAGCTCCTTTATTTTACTAAAGAGTGAACATTTTAAGTTTTCCTTCCAATCGTGTTTTTTTTCACTCGCATTGGTAGCTCCATCTTTTAAAATCTGTATAGGTATGCCAAATATATTTCCTAATATTAATTTTCCCTATGCAGGAAAAGGGACATTTCATTAGTTGGCCTTTTAATTTATTTCTCGTTTTTAAAAAATTGTCTTTTAAATTTTTATAGAAATCTAATTTTGCGAAATATCATAATAAGCGAATGAATAATTTGTTTTTGATTACTCTTTCTCTAATTTGAAATTTCCTTATAAATATTGAGTTGATGAAAACTTTTTATTGGATCAAGTAAAAACTCAACGCAAAAATATTCATTAGTTTGACATTAGTTTATTTGTTCTAAAGGCCAAGGAACAAAACAGTTTGCATAAATATTATTATTTAAATGAATTAAATTGTCCTACAGAATGAGAATATTTAATATTTAGTCCCGAATTTTTGTGAATAAAATGTTGAAAATTTAGTAAAATTTCAGTAAATGCAAAGAAAATGAATAATATAGTTTAAATATGAATTTTTTATGCGCTTTTGTAAATCAGCGCATTTTAAATCGCCTCTCACTTGCTTCTACAATTTATAAAATTATCTGACAGCAAATAACACTGGATAAATTATCTCCCCTAGTATCAATATGTAAAATGACAAACTTGAAATGGCTGTATTCAAACCGATTTCCCTTAAATTAGAAATTTTTTAACGTTTTATCGTTTCAATTCACGTCTTGATAGAATGATTCTCAAATTTTGAGTAAAGAATGAATATAGAGTCAAGAAAATCAAATATGAATATTTTTGATTTTAAGGTACTGAAAATCCTAGTTTCATGAATACTGGGCTATCTAGAACTAAGCATAAATTTTAGCTAAACTACGACATACAGAAGTGCACAAACGTATCTGAAAGCTCCTGACTAACAACTTAAGCTGCTTTTCTCAAAGTTTGGGTAATTTATTGGGAAATGTGGAAGACTAACAAGGGAGGACTTTGTTAGTTGGAAGTGATTAAAAGCGAGACCTATATTACAGCGTTCTTTTCTAAAGCTTTCCAGATACAAGGATACATGCTTAACAGCAAATTTGAATAAAGAAAATGCATAAACTATAAATTTCAATGTTCTTTAGGTCTTTCATATAAAAAAATAATGCATAGTTAAAATTAAACGATTTTAAACATCTAAAATATAAAGCATGGAAAAGAACTTGAACGCAATTATGGATATTGTTCGATACACTATGCATTCCAGATTTGAATTGGCTTGGATGATTAAGCGTAGATTCCTTTCTCTTTGAACTTGAAATTCGGTTTTGTGTTTCTAAACTAAACCTGACAAGAGGGATGTCAATTTTCCTAGAAACGTAGTTTTTTTTTCGAAAACATAGCGTAGAAAAAGGACAACGGTGAAATTAAATGTTTTTATCTTGGCATCTTTTTTCAGTATTTCCTCATTCGAGGAATATGCTTCTTGTATAATTGTTAAATATATTGTTATGCAACTTCCGAAACAGAAATCTGTTCAGCCAAAGGTCTGCTAAAAAATATTCCATTTGTGAACGTTTTCAGTGAATATCTTCAAAACTGTCAGAACGTGAATACTTTTTCTAGATCCAACAGAGCTTTCATCAAAGAAAATTTATCAGAAACTTGATGTGCCAGTTTTCGAGCTTCTAAGCTTCCGCGAATTTTGGATGTATATTTCTCCACTTACATACGATTAAATACTGATTACATATCTAGTAAAAATTCCGAAGGAAATAACCTTTTTTCCAAGTATTTAAAATATTTCGGATTCATTTCAAATGCTTAATTTTTTCCCTCAGCTGGATTTCTATTGCGTGTTTATGCATCTTCTGCTTCATTCAAAATATTGTTACATACTGTTATGTTTACAAATCTGTTCGTCCTCGAAAAACCTTACAGAGCCGGTTTTGCACACATGTCGAAAGTGGTTTCTTCGTCTGTGTCAAGGACAACAAAAAGGTATGCGTAATGCAGTGATGCTCTCGATTCTCTCAACTGAAGTTGATTCTTCCGTGTTTGCAAACATAAGTTATCCGTAACTTCAGTATTATGATTAGGGCGGAATAAAAAAAAATTAATATTGTTTGAAAAGAATATTGAAAGGGAAAGAGGTAACGGGATTAGTCCGCTTGTTAGTGAAATTTTCGTTCCTTCAAAAGTTCATGCTTCCTTTTCCTCATGTTGTTGAGACTATTCATTTTTGCAAGATTGAGAAATGCATTCTAACCATGATAAAAAAAAGCTATTCCTTGTAAATTATTGAATGCAAATAACTTAAAATAATTGACATTTGTGCTTACCAAAAAAATGTTCGAATTTTCAGAGCTTGTAAAGAAATAATCGTTGGTAATAAATTCATCTATTCATTTATCAGTAATATAAACTTTTTATTATTGAATTAAAATAAAGATTAAACATTTAAAATACATTTTAAAGAAGTATCTGTTTTGAATTCAGTTTCTGAATTGAAATCTAGTCTTTTTTTTTTTTTACTTTTTTGTGGTCTACACATCTTGATCACTAGAAAAAATGCACGGGCTTTCGAGAATGGAATGGAGAAATACTTAAAATTGAGCGCTTTAAGGATCATCAGATTGTATTTAAAAATTTAAAATTCAGCATATCATTATGTATTAAAGTAGAAGTAAAATTCAATTTACAATACTTTTATTTTCTGTACAATAAATGAGTCTGAAATGACAATTTAGATCCAATAACCGTCTGAAATAAACTGGCTGAATAGTAGTGATGTAGTTATGAAGCATTCGAGCCATTTAATATTTGTGGTGTTAAGAATGGCCTCTTTTATTGAAGAAAAAACTCGTATTAAATACTCGAATGCTTTTCAGAGCGATGGAATCGCCTTTTTTGATCTTCCAATTTTGGTTCCAGAATTTTCGTTTCGAAGAAATTCTGCCACTTTAAATTTGAAATCGCTAGATTAATAGCTTTCTAAAATGATAAGAACATCATTGTTAGATCTTCTACATTTATAAACCCAAATTTTCCACTTATGATCTTTTGGAAATAAAAAAATAAAGTTCTTTTGCGTTTAGAAAATGCATCGAATATAGAACATCAATATGTATATTTTTCAAAATCTTTTAGATCTAATATTTGGTCATAAAACTCTTTTTTTTGAAGTAATTTAGTAGTACAACGGGAATACTACTGTTTCTGAATATTAATAAAGGATATATGTGAATTGATAAGACAAATCTGAAGAAAAATTAAATCGCGCCGGAACAGTATTATGAATTTAAATAATTCGGTTCCAGAATGAAAACAACCAGGAATTTTTATAAAAAAAAAAGGTATTTAACTTGGCATTGTTTTTATTTGTATTCCTTGGTTCAGTATTTTGAAGTTCAAGAATAACAGGGAAGTGAGTCTTAAAATGTGAAAATCAAGATTTGGAAGGATTTATTACTCATGCCTTTTCTAACACTTCGTACATACTATAGACTTGACTTTCTGTGGGCAAAAATGCTAAGATTAAGAGCAATAGATGTACTTGAATTAACCTAAATGTAACAAGATAGTGAAATATAGGCTGATTAAAAGAATTTTTCTTACTAATTCAAGATATATTGATGACTTTGGGTAAGAACAATGGCTGTTGCAACTTGAAAAAATTCCAAAGTGCAGCTTTTAGAAGCTTTTAGTAAAGTTTTCTTATTTCATTTGTTATAGTATAATTTCATCTGACACCTTTTTTAACAATTCATAGGAGCTTCAATTTCATGACCACTGTTTTCACTGTCGCTAATGTTAAGGAACCAATCCGATATTTTCGAATGATTTAACTTATCCCACTTCTGAAATTCTTTCGTTATCAGTGTTTTTTTTTTAATTATACTATTTCTTTCATTGTGTCTTCCATACATGGGCATCTTGTATGAATGAAAATCAGGAATTGGATTTACTAGAAGCAACCTATGAGTAAAATTGTTTTTTTTTTAAATCTACTCTTTAAAAATGTTATTAATACAAGTATTTACACGAAAAATCCATTTTTTCCCTTCTATCAAATAAAACTTACTTACTAGTGTTCCACAAACAGCCATTCCAAGAACTTGCTTATATTTCAATACGTACAAAATGAATGCTACAGTGCATCTTATTTTGAGACAATATTATGAAATGCTCAAGAGTGGCCATATATAGGCTTCATCGATGTCTTTCATCTCCAATAATGCACATTGAAGATCAATGACTGAAATATTATCTGTATTGATTAACTATATGTTCTACAAAAGACAGAATGAATTGTTTTAACCTTTATAGCCTTTCCTATGCGACTCGTAAAGACAATAAACCAGTATCGGTTATATTTCCCAACTATTCATGCAGATATCGGAAATTACACTTAAAATATAATTCCTAAAGTGTGTCCAGTCATTAATCGGATGCAATTTGATGCATACAATTCTTCAGTTTTGGAATCAAACTCACCAGAAATCGCGTTTTGTTAAAATCGCTGAAGGAAATCGCTATTTAATATTAACCATAACCGTAATGAGATAAAAACCATATATTAACCATAATGAGAGAAAAAAATTCCAGTCAAATTAAACAATGTTACGAGATAAAAAGAGATAAGTAAATAAATTATTAATCCCAGAGACACATTCACAATATAAATTCACTTTTAAAAAACACTGATCTACTATCACTTTTGATCTACTGACCTACCGTCAGGAGAAAACCCCTGAACATCGGATGTAGACGAGACTTGGTAAGGAGGGAAATGAGCATTAAAACAGGCTGGGCTGTCTAAAGGCTCTTTTGACAGGTTGACTAAAGGCGCTTCATCAAGCGAGAAGTTCATTCCGCTTGTGCTCATGTGATCTTCATGTCCGGTTTTACTAAGTCGTCTATAATAGTCTAAAGCGTTCTAATAATACAACTTGGCATACCAAGCTGAATAACATTGCAACCCCAGCCAAAATATCTAGAATCCACAGCTTAATTGCGAAAGGGTTCCTCATTTGTCAATTCCCATTATAAAAATTCCATACATTCGAAGTTTTTTGAATTTTAATAACACTAAAGAACATACTAAAAATAATGTTCGGAATTTTGTTCTAAGGTTTCCTTTTTAAGACAATCTTTTTAGCATTAAAATCTTGTTTAAACATAACAGATCACAACTTTAAATATTTTTAGATTCTCTCGTAAATTACGCATGAAATTATTAATGCATTTTTATTTAACTTTTAACAATTTTGTTTGTTCGTATTGTAATGCATTCTGTGATTGGCTTTTTCCTGTTGTACGCCTTTACTTTTAAAATAAACACCAGTTACAAGGAAGGCGATTCTTGGAAAACCCAATTTTTATTATTTGGAGAGGAATCGGGAATATTCAGTTTACCACTTCTAAATTATGTTCAGTTATTTTAACACTTGAGAACTGTGAATTTAATTTTTTTACATCTGACTAAACTTGGACTTAGCCCCTAAAATTATATATATTCCAAATACATGAATAACCGTAAGAAAGACAAGGCCTCCAAAATTTCTTGTGCCTTTTTAGTAATTAATATCTGTTAGTTTTGAGTACACACTTCAGGGTGATGACTATGCTGACAATTAGTCTTTAGTTATTTTTAACAAGTTGAGTGTTATGTCGCTCATGTTTGAATGAGAGCAAATGTTCTCATTCATTGTAGAATTTCAAACGAGTTGAACATGTATGTTTAGTTTATATCTCATTGTTTATCCCGCTGTTCATCGTGTGAATCACATAAGCTTCACATATCTAGATATTCACTTCTCTGCTACGAATGAGATGGTAATAAGGCACACTTCTTATTAGTGCCCGAATCATAGGCATGATTAATTGCATCGAAAGTATTAAATGTCTTAATTAACACCTATAGTTATTGACTTCTAAATTTATGGAACTTGAATTCTGTAAAATTCCTTAATATTGAAGACATAATTTATTTTGTAGTTTTGCCATTAATAGTTAAAGCAGAAATTTTCTAATTGACTACGGTTAAAGAACACAGATTATCAAACAATAGAAGTTTCTGAAAATTTAAAAGAACTTCGTGGATAAAAATAGTTTATTGAAAACAATGCTGCACCTTAAGTTGTGCAAAACCCGAATCCTATTCATCTCCCAAAAAACCCTCAATGGTTGGGCACAATACATGTTAAATCAATAATGAATAATATATCCTTCTACTTAGTGTTGTAAAATTTCATCTGAGCACGAGGGCAAACGCAAAAGGGAAACTTTTGAAACTAAGCATGTAGCTTCAAAATGCTTATTTCGACTTGTGGCAAAGGACTTGATACATAATTGTGAATATGACGAAATATATTTTGATTGAATGCTATTTCATCCATACCTGGATTTGGAAATACGCTCGGTTTTGAAAGCTAATTTTACTTCATTTTGGAGAAACGGAACAGAATTTCATTTATTATATAAATAAAATATCTGACTTGCAGAGGTTATGTGAGCTTACTTGAATTGCTGCTCAAGAACATATTAAAGATAAGGATCTTATGAAATTATTATTTTTTTAGAAAATGGCAGATTTTTGTTTCGTGCTTTCACATGCCATTGTTTAAGCTAAATGTTTTTTTTTTTGAATACTTTAGGTTTTTGATAGACTTAAGAAAGAATCTCCAACTTCATTTTGTAAGCTTCACTTCGTAGCTGGTGATGTGACGGTCAGCAATTTGGGTTTGAAAAACCAAGATCTTGTAAGAGTAACGGAGGATGTGTCATTCGTATTTCATTGTGCTGCAAGTGTGAGATTTGAAGACAAACCAAGGTAATATTGAGTTCTTATGTAATTTTTACACCTAAAATGTTCTCTTGCTTAAAGAACATAATATAACGTCAGTATGAAATGATCGACGTTTCATTAAATATCCTCGGTATTATAAAGTTCTGCCTTTTTATAAGTAACTTTTATACTGATCTACACAATTTCATGCAAAAATGAAAACTAAATATTAAAAAAAACAAGTTCTAATATTTTTGGCCAGTTTTTGTAATGAAAGCATCTAAAACAATTAAGATATTTAATCTAAGAACAATATGCATAGTACACATCGTACTAAATTTTCAAAGTAGTTACTGTTATTGTTACTAATTGTTGTATTTAATAGCTACTGGCTAGAGATTTAATGGCAACTTATTTAACATTGTTTCAACTGATTTATGAATTTTTTTTACCTTTACATTTGAGTGCAAATAATTGTGGGAACAGCGGAAATCAATTTTTATCAGTTAACTGCAAATAAATTGAGTAATATATTTGTCTCTCATAATCACCAGGGATTTCGTGGTTATTTTCTCCGAAAATCAAATCATTTCATTTTAAAATCCATTTTCAAATATGTCCATATTTTTGCAATACCTCGATTTTTTGAGATTCTGAAATTATTCATATTACAATTAGCTGAAAACGGTAAATATAAACACCTTTCTTCCTGCAATGCAAATTTCTTTGGAATTTTTCTACAATATATATTTGAACATAACACGCTGCAAAATATACCAGTAATGTAGTAAATTGCATTATACAAATCTTACACTTATTACATCAGTCATATACAGTAAAATGTAACATTAATAACCGAATATAAAAGCATTTGCTTTTTCAATTCCTAAACGGGGTTTTCTAATTGGAATTAAAATAGTTATTTACGAAAAATGATTTCAAATTGTACTGTTATCAAATTCTTATGGTATTGAAAGTATCTTATTATGAAAATAAGCTACAGTGCAAGAATTTTGGCAGAAAATGGTATCATTAAATTGATTTTACTTTTTGTTCAAATTTTCTTCTTTACGAAAAATTGTTCAAATTTGAAAGTATTTTTACACCTTCAGCAGAAAGTGCTAAATAGCATTCATTTCATTGGGAAAATAGGTGATAAATTTTGAAAAACTGAAATGATCAATTGTACAAAGCTATTTCATTGTTCATCTAAATCATAAATATATTTACATCTTATGTTGAATATTCTCATAAAGACATTTTGCTAAAGCTCTAATAGTTCAATTTTCGAAAAGAACTTCGCTTTACCAATTATCTTCATATTTCGCCTATTTCAAAGTAAATCTATTCTAGGAAGCATAATTAGCCGTTTAAAGAAATTTTACTTTGCAGTGATGAAATTTATCCATTCGTACAACAGGGAAGTATTTCTTTAAAAATCATCGGTGTCACAACTGTCTTTCAAAACATTGCATTAAGTGTCAGTAGTCCAAGGTTGTTCTAATATTACCAAACGCACCAAGTTCCTTTTAAGAATTTCAAACAAAAGAATTGTTCGACTCGAGCTTATTAAATTCGTATTCTCTTGAGAGGATTATAATAGATTCAACTAATCTAGCGCATTAAAATGCAAATCTCTATGCATTGTTCTGAATATTCTAAGAATCGGGAAGAACCCAAATCATCCGTTTTGCGTAATTCTTGGTAGTTGAAAGTATCAATATATAAAAGGACATCCACAATTTGATGCCTCTTCATAGAAGTCGTATAATCAATACTTCATCCAAATATTTAATTGACGACGCCCTGGCAGCAGTCTGAATCTTCAGCTTTGTTTTTTTAAGTCGAATTAGTATTATTTGGATATGCTGACCCTAAAAACATTGGATATGAATGGATAAAATTTAACTACAGTATTTAAATAGGATTTTATAACGTGTATTTTAATTTTTGTATTTCAAAATATATAATGAGAAAATAGAGAACAAGCACGTTTCCCAACTTCTCGTTAAACCCATAAGCTTAAAATTGAACTTAACCTTTAAAAGGCCCTTTTTTCTAGTCATGAAATATTAAAGTTTTAGGTTTAAGAATGGATAAGTGATTCAGGTAGCTTATTAAATGAATTTGATTAATTAATATGCTTAATTATTAACAAATCAAGATAAACCATTGTATGAAAAATAAGGAATTAAAGCATCCAAGTTTTTCTCATTGCAAAATTTGTATAAACTCGGGCCAATCTACATAATTTCATACAGTTGAAAAATTTGCTGGGAATCATACTTCCAACGGCCCTTGAAAGGGTTAAATAAGACGCACACTTTTCTAATAGACAATGTGAGTGATTTACTATTTGGCATCAAATAAAGTTGAAAGTACAAAAGTTCATTTTACGAAGTGTGAATTGTTAGTCTTGAGCTGTTTGACAGCATAGAAAATCCACTGATATAAATTATCTTAAAATGTCTATTGTTCCAAGCAAGTTGATTTGAACTGTTATGAGCAAGATCAGTTTGAAAATTTTAAATATTTGTATTTAATGAACTCCAAAGAGTGCTTAAACAAGGAAAATGGATGAAGAGAATAAAAAATTTCCTCAAAAAATATCAAATAAGACTTTTACGTGTTTTTTTTTTTAATCTTTGGTTCATGGGGAGGAAGAGAATTCAATACCCGTTTTGATTGATTTTGGAAAAGAATTTTGATTTATTACTGCAAAGTATCGGATCAGCAGTAAAATTTGGATTGAAAAGTATTTGACTTAGTAATATCTTTAAGTCTGAATGTTTTTATTTGAAAAAACATTTGTGAAGTAAATCTTGATTTTGAATTGAATTTAATTTCATTTTCATGGTCTTACGAAAATGAAACTAGTATCTAGATTTATCAACTCCAATATTTAACATTAGTACTGAAGAGTTTATGATAAACTAGCTTTTTTATTTATAAGAAATTAAACTGACGTGTAAGTAAAAATAATACGGCTTGAATTGAGAATGTTTTCATAAAAATAAAGCTGTTAGTTTACATTCTTTTAAATGGAAGGATGGATTCAACTATGTTGAAAACTGCCATGTATGAGAAATTCGATTTGTCAAATTTCTTGTCGTTATTAGGTTCTTGACAGTTCGTGAAATTTCAATAAAATCTAAATGCCAGATCTCAATATTTAAAAAAAAATCTATAAAAATCATTACAATCTAATCTATAAAAATCAATACAATCGAAATATCATATCTAGATGGAAATTCTTGATCCAGTCTTGAAATGAACTTGCTAAAGTAATCCATTATGTCAGTGTATCAAAATAATTGGCTAAAGAAAATGATGGAAGAGAGGTTATATGAATGGTAAGAGAATGAAATTAAAATATTGGAATTTCAACATTTTTAAATGTAGGCAGTGTGCAATGCGTGGCCTTCTTCTAATCAACAGGTCAATTAAGTTTCCCATTAATTTCAAACTAATTTTGTATAGTTTTTTTTTGCGGGGAGGGGGTTTGAGGTTGAGTTTTAATTAAACTTCGTGATTACGCGTCTTTTGTACACCCCCTTAAGTAGAAGCTCGACGTTAAGAAATATTGAAATAAAACGGATTGCAACTTTACTGATTTTCTTTGACAAAATTAAATATATCTTATAATTTCTGAAACCTGTATTTATCTTACACTTATTCATTTGGTAATTAGACCAATAGCATTTTTAATCAACTACTTACGACTAGCTAATCAGAAATCTCTGGGTTGAAATAAATCTCTAAACTACTTGCGGAAGCTATCTATTCCAAAATAAACTCAAACCAGGAAGACGAAAATAATTACGAAGTGGTTAACTTTGTTCAGAGAACTGATTCTGTTCGTCTGGAACCTCCATAGATCCTGTACTGATTAGAATTCCATTAGGTAGTTGAAAATAAAGATGCCTCTCATTACAGACAATTAGAAGGAAAAATTGATGGTGCAAATTTTGTGATTTGTTGCTCTGTGAGACGAATTTTACAGCATTATAAGAAATGTCTTGTGTATTTAAATTATCATTGAAGTATAAAAACTGGATCTGTACTGTGAAATTTATTAGAAAAATTTAATATTTTGCACCAGTGATGTTAATATTCGGGAAATTCTAAATTAACTTTAAATTATCAGATTTTATAGGGAAAATTCCATTTTAGTTTTTTGAAGATTCTCTAACTAAAATCGCACAATTGGGGAAATTATGCAGTATTTCTGCTTCCGGGGTAGTCATATGTAATAAATAATTAAAAGAAAGATTCTGGTTTTCGGAATCTTAGTATTTTTTAACAAATAAGAATCAATTCTGAAACATTCTCAATTCTTTATTTACAAACTTGAGTGAAACAGTTCAATTCTTTTTGTACCTTAATTTACTAAGAATATTCAGAAGCAACTGAAGCTGTAGTAAAATTTATGAAACAAACCATTTGATTTTTAGAAAAAACATTATGTGCCGGTATTAGCGGGCAAATCTGTTACTTCTGAAACACAATTATTCAAAGTCGGAAAACATAAGATAGAAGATAATTGTATACAAATAAATATGAATAAAATTTGAATCAAATTAAAGATAAATTGAAACTGATCCTTATGCAGAGGCACCTACAGAGAGGTGGGGTAAAAAAAAAATTTCTTTGGATATGCTTTGAATTTCTGCCTTAGGGCGACTCTTAATAAATGTCTGATTCACTTGATCTATTTTGAAGCATTTTCTTTTTACTAATGTACGAAATCTCTAGTCTTTAAAAGTAGTCAGCAATTCAAATATTTTTAAAGTTCATTAGGTAAATATTAAGTAATTTAATATATATTAAGTACTATCTTTTAAATTAATATCGAAATATACGAGAAATATGCATTTTTCCCCCTCAGTTGAAATATTTCGTTACTCATCGGGCTGCTGATTCAGTTCTCAGTTTATCAAGCTCTTCCCTCAGAAACGAAAGTTTCTCTAAAAGTTTTGTATGCTTTCATTAGAGACTGCTGGTAAACTTTTTCTAAACAATTTTCATTTACATATTTTAAGATGTCTAAAAAATGAAAAATTAGTCACACATTCGTATATTATAAGCTAATTGAGAAAGAAGTGGCCTATCCGATTATGAAACGGCTGACTCGACTTAAAAACAGTGAATAATTGAAGAATCCATCCCGGATGAGACATAAGGAATCCCGTGAACTCTTGTATGTAGAAAATACTCATAAAATCGATAACTGTAAGAAAAGGATGCATTAATGATATATTACGATAGCTAAATACTGTACACTTTGAAAAGATCAGCTCAATTTAAAAAGTTTTATTTTGAAAATTCTTAACTCGAAAGATTATCAGTGTACTCGCCTACTTTTGAGGGGTTTCCAAATTTAAAATTTTTCCTTTGCCTTTGTGATAAAAAGCCTTCAGTATACTGAAAATATTTCTAATATTAAGGGTTAATATAAAAATTCTAAATTTGATCTCTTAAAAATTATAATAAAATTACAACATTCATATTATCACTGTGCAAATTTTGAAGTGCTGTAGTGGGAAAGATCGTACAATTCTTTCTATTTAATACATAACTTTGTGAAATTACTTTAAAACCTCTAAGATTTTCTTTCCAGGACTACAATGATGATTAATGTCATCGGTGTGGATCGTGTTGCAAAACTATGTCTAAGCATAAAGAATCTTGAGGTAAGAATTTTTTCTCCCCCTTCAAGTAAAGAAATTGGCTACTTACGTTCTCAAATTGTAAGAATTTAGCTGTTGGTAACCTAACTGGAAGATCTTTGGGTAGGTGATTTACTGAAGAGTTCTCATTTTTAGTGAACTTCTATTCCAAATATTTCGTACAATTCCGAAGGCCCTCTCTCAGTAATATTATTGAATATTTATGTTCTAAATAAATCTTTCCTTTTTTTCAGCTAGTCAGGCTCTTAAGTTGGTTTAAAGTTTATTTTTAAATGAATCCTTAAGAAACAAAGTTTTTAACAAGATATGAAAACATCCGAATCCGAGACATTGTGCTTTCTTTTATATATTTAAAAATAATATATAAAAGATATATCTACAAATTCCAAGATATATCTAAGATATATCTTTGTGGGTATATAAAAGATATATCTACAGATAAAGATATCTTTTATATATGCATAAAAAATATCTACAGATTCAAATTGTCGAGATGTAACGCCATGTCGTACCTATTTGAGGAACAGTATACCTTTCAAGCGGTATCAATCGACTATTTATGAAATAAACATTTTAATGCCCATTATAAAATATTTTCTATATAAAATCTAGATCAAATTCTTTTAATATAAAGTGGAATTTTCTTTTCAAAAATTCATTTTAATCTACTCATAGAATATAAATTAGAATTTTTCACTGAAACAAAGAATAATTTTGCAGAATTGCGATTTTTCTTTTATCAATATTTAACTATCAAAGTTTCGTTTCTCAAATAATGTATAATTTTAAAATAAAATCTGAACCTTTGCCCTCGAAAAATGACTCGCCACACGATTTAATACCGAAATTCGAGAGTTGACTCGCTCACGAATTTGGTACGGAAATTCGATGCGCAATGATAGCTGTTGCTTCTTTTTAAAGGAAACTCAGCATACGTTTGAAATATATCGTGTTAGGCTTACTTAGTGTTGGATACAAAAGTTTTATACGATAAGTCGTGTTTGTAATTATTTTAAGTTAGAGGTCAGAAATTCAAAGTGCTACAAAACATCTCAAGTTGCTGGTTCATCAGTACTAAAACAATCTCAAGGACAAATGTTTAAAGATCATTTTTAAAAATTTGATCGTTTGATAATTCAAATGGGAATGAACGTACACCTATTTATGAACAAAAGCCAAGGATTGTTCACATTTTTTTTTCAAAATTCAAGAACGAACCCGAATTTTAAATGTTTTTGATGCTGTATTAAAGAATGCATATATATGGGTTTATAAAAATGACTCGCCACACGATTTAATACCGAAATTCGAGAGTTGACT
>JAOUZG010016587.1:8494033-8513247 GCA_026289955.1 Argiope argentata | reverse complement strand
CTGGTGTCGATTTAATAATTTCCCTCTCGTGAAACGAATATGCTTCTGTTTAATTAATATTCTTTCGTGTCCCTGAGTAGGCTCCTTCAACCATAATTTTTCCAATATCTCGTTTTATGCCACTTAACTGTTCATTGATTCAATTTATATTAGTCAGGTGTGGTTAGCCAAGACAGCCCCTTTTGTCATTCACATTTAAACAAATGAATAATTTATTCTCTTCACATAATTACTCGAAAACAACTAAAAGAAATTCAAATGTTTGAATTTTTTGTATTTTCATTCAGTCAATTTAGTCGTAGTTCATATTTAGATCATCCTACTTCTGGAAAACTCATGAGTTTAATAGCACTTAATAATTTACTTGATTGGGTTTTTTTATTTTTGTTTACTCTGAGACTTATTGCTCTCGAGATCATAAGTATTATCTGTGATGCAGTTAATTACTGTTATTTAAAATATTTGAATGAGCAAATGACTAATTCATTTGTAGTAATAAAGAAAATCTAGTTCATCCTTTGGATATTAACCGAGTCGGAAATTCGACATATAACTACAGTTTTAGTGTCAAAACCGTATACCAAGTTGCATTCAATGGCGATTTTCCTTTTTACTTGTATTGTAGACCTTTTCACAAAAGCATTTTCCCTTACCTTAAAAAGGAAAGTAAAAGGGAGCTGAAAGCAAATGATGAAAGGTGGACAAAATGTAGAGAACTAAGCATAAATGGATATGCAAAAAACAGATCAATACGCAATTTCAAAATTATTGAAATTTCTAGAAAAATTTGTTATTTTTTCAGTACTTTATATCTTTATATCAAAACCACATGTTCCAAATGAATTTCAGTGATTAGCGCTACTATGAAGACATGGGTCAATCGCCATATTTTAAAATCATTTTTTCCCTGGGAAAGAATTCGATTATCGAATAGACAACATAAGCAACAGACTTGAGGTCTTAATATTTTGATTGGCAAGCATATTGTACTTCAATGTATTCTAACAAAACCGAAATAAACGAGAACAATTTCACACAACTAACTTGGACACATTTCCCAGCTGAATATTTTAAGGTCCTTGTAACTTGATGCATTCACGTCTGTAAGAAAAAAAAGTTAGTTAAAAGTAGACTGTACGTTATAAATTTACGTAAAAAGTAAATGCACATTTCATTATATCAGAACTCGCAGCTGAGAGGATGGAAGCTACTTTATCTCTTTAGTGAACAACTATCTGAAACTGCTGTCAGCGGTTCAAGACAACATTGTCTGAAATTGGGATAAGAAAAAGACGTTTCTTTTCAAACGGAGCAGTTTCGAAGTATTGAAAAAAACATTGAAACGGGGAGAACGAAAATTAAATCTGCTATAAAAGAGATGAGCGAAATTCTAAATTTTTCTTTTCCCCTCATTTTTATTTTAGTTTTTACTCTTTCCAAGAAGTCATCAAAATAATTGATTTTAATACAAATTCGTGAAATATTCATATACCAATCATATTTGCTACTCGTTAGATCTTTCTCTAATATATTAACTTCTAATGTTTTTTAAAGGATTATTTTAGAAAAATTAAAATACTAGGCAACACTGAATATATGTCTACATTAATGTTTAAATTGAAAGAAGTGTTAAATTTTTCAATTATATTAGAAATTTTGTAAGCTCTGTTAGTTGACCTGAATTTTCATACCTTGAAACGTCTGCAGTTTTTATATATTGATAAACACATTTCACAAATTGTCTGAATAACATGTTTTTTATTAACCTTCCTCCTGTAATTATAAGATAAACAATTTTCTACCTTATATTTTAAATCTTGAATTAATTGCTATATATCTTTGTATTAACGTGTAGACAGATTATTAGAATTTTAAAGTAACCGCTATATGTTTCCATCGCGACGTCAAAAACTAAAGACATAGAGAATTCAACTGAGTGCCGAAAAATTATCTGCGCTGAATAGGCCTTGCACAAAACTTCCACGCCATTGAAGTGAATAATAAAATTCCCTCTTTCGGAATTAATTTCCCCAAAGGCAATAAAAGAAATTGCTCAAATTTAAAGATTATTCATAAAGTAATGAATCTCAATTTGCTGAGATGGTATACATTTTTATATTGCAGCTTCTCGAAATAAATGAAGAAACAATAGTACTTGCAATAAATTCTTCTAATTAATAGATATGGTATAAAAACTTCCGAATGAGTGCTGAAAATTGAATGGTTGTCACTAATATTAGTGGCATAAAGTTTTCCGAAATTGGTGCTACTGAAAAAAATGTAGATCGACAAATTAGGAATGCTGAAATCTGGCTGTTATGACCAGTGAAAAACTGGTTATGACTGGTTAAAATGAAATATTTCGATTTGTTCTAAAAATTTTAATTAAAAAACTTATTGAAAAATGTTTGACAAAAATATTTCAGCAATTTAGTTTTTAAATTAGTAATGAATCCCATCTCGTTAATTTAAAATAGTAATTTAATTATTTTTAATTTGCATTTTTGATGAAAACTGAACATGTAAAAAGGAAGGGAATAGAAAATAGAATTCTGCCTTAGGACAAAGGTTCTTAACTCTCCTTATTTCAGTTCGAATTTCAGAAGGAATATAAATAGGAATATTTTCTCTCAATTGTTCTCGATTTATAAAAACTTTCTTATAGTTAAAAAAAAAGTTTGATTATGAACTAAATTAAGTTTTAAATTTATGTTGCTCTTAACTTCAAATGAAGAAAAACAAAAATGAAATATTTGTTTTAGAATGTTTCTAACCATTTTTTTTAATTACTGCTTAAACGAAAATTTGGTAATGAGAATTTTCAAAAGTTTAGAAAATCCACAAATGCAAAGAAACCACTGCCATTTTATTCTTTAATATAAGAAAACGAAGGACAGAAGCTTTATTTGGGCCTTGAATTTAAATAAGGAATATTATAAATTTGAGCATGAAGATAAATTTATTTCGTTCCGAATAATTCATTGCCACAAACTGCACTTTTGTATTTCATCAGACTAGCAAACAGAAGATAAAATCTTATGATAACGTATAACGAAAACCTTATAACAAATTTAATATCTTGCTTTTTCTTTTTAGCTGTTATTCACATACCGCACCTTGATTTGTATGACTTTTTGACCAAGTACCAAATTTCATCTCCCTAACTCGACTCATTTTTGAGTTTTCATCTCGTATACAAGAAAATAAATTTTAATTCTATTGAAATAAAGTCCTGCTGATGAATTGCTTCATCGGCCTAAAAACTTCAATGTGCAAATTTTTTAAACAGATAACGGCAAGTGAAATTTCTTCCGAAAATTAACCTTTATTTCTGCACTTTAAAATCTTAGCCCTTGTTTATTCTATTGATATGAAACACTTTTCGGTGCGGTAATCGCAAAAGGGCATATATTTTTAAAATTTTATAAAATTTTTTGATATTGAAACAAAAAAGTAGCAATTAGTTCCTTGAAAACTAGATGGCAGCACAACGAAAGGCAATTTTCTTTATTGAATTTTATATTTGAATTTACCTCATTTTTTAAAAATTTAAACATAGGAGCTATAGAAAATTCTTAGATTACCATTTTAATAAGATAGATTTATTATACCTCCAATATCATGTAGGTATTTTGTATTTGGTACTTTGTACAAGATTCAGTTTTTAATGTAACAAAATGTCTCAGCGTTTTGCTTAGAAGACGGTGCTGCTGTGGGTGGATATGCATATTTGTAGCGTAAAAAAAGTAATTTCCCACAGAACTCTTCCATGCGTAAAATATGCGACATCCCTTTGTGTAAGGGAAATACACAACCTACTTGGAGTAATTTTATTTAAAAAAAATAGTTGTCAATTTCTTTGTTTAATCCATATTTTAAATTCGAATATTTTGAATTTAAATTATTAAACGCAGTATTTATTTTACGTATTAGTTCATCAATCCTCTTATCTTTTATTTGTATTTAATTGGAACGATTTCAATTTACCCATAAATTAGATTTGGTTTATATACCCTCAACAAAAGTTCCGAAATGTCTATAGGAAAAGGACACTTTTTTGCTTTTAATAAAGTAATATCTACTTAATATATGGCCCATAATCTTTTGGAGGAATTTTAAGCAAACAGTTCTCAAGAATTCTTGCGAATTTTTGAACAAAATTTGATACGCATTTAGAAAAAGTATGCAGAATCGAATTAAAACTTCAATTTTCGTTATGAAAGATTTCAGGCTCTAATACGGTCAATCAGTTTTTCGATTAAAATTAAGCTGCTCCTCTGAACCGTTTCCACAACATCGGTTTTGTGAAAATGGAATAACAAATGCTCGAATTGTATAAATGTAACAAATTCTCAACTTTCGCACATTTTTCATTGACAAACATTAACTTCTAATTTATACTATAATTAAACTATGCACAATTCACTCTAGTACATCTTTTCGATGAGCGCTAGATGTTTTCTTTATTGCTGGAGCAGTAGAGATAATTAAATGTCAAAATGATAAGCGGAATTTTTTTCATAAGATTGACAGCATAAAAAAAGGCACCTTTTGAAAATGTAAGTTCAATGTACGTACTCTGCTCTTGAAAATCCTTATCCCAGTCCCTTGCAATCGAGCTACGTATGCATAAACAGTTGAAAAAAATTGCATTTATTAGGTTTTGCGTCCACTAAAACTTTTTCTAAGTAACGCTTATGTTAATATACAAAAACTAAATGCAAAAATTATATTTTCAAATGTTTTTCATGCATTTTCTAGGCTTTGGTTCACGTATCAACTGCCTACAGCTTCTGTCATCATGCAATAATTAGCGAAGATGTCTGTCTAGAGAAATTGCCCATCAGTGTAATACGCGATTTTGAGTAAGTTTTTAGTAAAAGAATTTGATATTAAGGTTATGAATACCTACTTTTAAAAAATCCGATTCTACTTCACAGGCATATGGATGATGATCGTATAGAATGGATCTGCAATTCTTATAGAAAGAACCGGCCTTCAAATTACCAATATTCTAAAGCTTTGGCCGAAACATTGATTGTGAAAGAATATTTCAATCAACTTCCCATCATAATTGTTCGTCCTGGGATTATCACAGCGGCTGTCAAAGAGCCATACCCGGTAACTCTTAAATTATCTTTCTTATATTTTAGGTTTTATTATTTTCTGTATTGATAAATTGATCCGCCTGTATTACAAACTTAAATATACGTGCATTAAGTAGGATTGGGGGGGGGGGTGATACGAAAAATTCACTAAATTTTTCAATATACTTTGTTTTTACATTAGTAGCAAAGGGAATGTTTTGCCGAGAAATATTTGCCCATTTCCTAATTGAGGCTTTAAAATTTGTCTTTCATATTCTTGATTTTGATTTTAATCCGAAGGAAGATCACCAATTTTTTTAAAAAGGAGATGCTTGAATGCTATTCACTTATTGCTTCATTAAATTACTCGTGTGCACTCGATTATCCCAAACTCCTTATTTTGTCAACTATAAAAATTTAATTAAAAAAACTTACGATGTCACTTTTGAATTTTATTTAGTTGAACTGAAATCAAAACATTAAGGAGCGGATTGATACAAAGTCATTATTCGTACATGCTTGACAAATTAAGATATTGAATAATGGTTTCATGATCATTCCTTAGTGGCCAGATATTTGACTTCCGGTCACATGTAAAATGAATCCATTATAAGGAATTTTTGCTTGCAAAGACATTTCAAAGTTTAAATCTGTGATTAACATTCATGGAATATTTAGACGATAAATATATCTTGATATTGAATCTTCAACCTTGAGTGCAAATTGTCAGTGGGAAAAGCAAAGGTTTTGGGTCAGACTTGGGTTTTGATATTTCATTTATCCGAAAAGCAGATCAATTCTTTCCCTCTTTTCTCGGATTCAAAATTTTTCGGCTCTTCGCACTAATAAAACTGTTTACAAATAATAAATTAAGTTCCGAGAAATTCGTTGAGTAAAGGAATTGGAGCGTAAATTTCTGCGTAATGTCTAATCTTAGTAACCATATTTTGATCAGATTTTTTGAACACTTCTATTTTCATGCTAGAATTAAAAGTTCGAATAGTTATTCTAGTTTTTCCAAATGGGTGGGGGATATAATAGCCCAACTAATTATTGCAAGGGCTATTAATTTTTGAAGCGCGAATTCAATTGATAGTTAGACTACAAAATAATTTAGAACATTAAATATTTTTATAAAGATGACCATCCAAAGAATTTGAGCATAAAAATTATAAATCTATTGTATAATCGATTACGGGCGAATGTCAACCATCCAAACAAAACATGTAGTGCAAATATGAATGATCTCTATTTTTCCGCTTAACATCTTGGATTGTTTTAAACTGGTACTAAGTTGAACAGAGACGGGGACTAACAACTCCCAAGAATCCAAGTTCATCACTTGGTCATCAGTTCGGGTATCCACTTAACGTGGGGTACTGGTTTAAACGGAGTTGGACGTACGAAATTTATCCCACGCGGATATCGGCTCTGAATTGGGGAGTCCAATTTCAATGTTTGGCACAAATGTTTCGAAATGGGAATTGCCGAATGTTAATAAATCGCGTCTTAATATAAAAATTGTCTAGCTCTCACTTCTGTCGAAATTCCTTTATGATGAGTCAAATCCTGGAACCTGCGATGGAATTTTGTAAAACATTGGCATTTTCAGAAAGACTCCAAAAATTGCGGAAATTGATCAAGAATTTAAGCAAGCTGATAAAGCTTAAATATCGAGTTTGTCGATAAGTTATCCTTTTGAAAAAATTAAATGTGTGGAAAGTAGATAAAAACGAAAAGTATTTAAGTATAATATATGTAGATGTTTTCAAAGTTGCATTAACACGTATCCATAATTTAGAGGCAAATTTTTCCATTTGACCCAATGAATTCTGAAAATACAATAAAATTGTCTTAGAGAAGCAACAACGATTTCAAAGTTGCCTTTCTTTTATACATGGCTTTTTTTTTCATCTTTTACTCGTGCTTTTATTGTTAGTAAAAATTTTAAATTTTCTCCTTGAAATTAAAAAAAATAATAAATTTCTGAAATACAAAGACTCATTGTTATGAAATTGCAAGAAAATTCAACAGCTGCGTCAAAACCCCACATATAAATAATGGATTGTCCTACTGTTTATTGAAATAAAACTGTTTCTATGCTATTCTTTATTAAAGAAATTCTGAAACATTGTTATTGAAGCAACTATACTAATATGGGTAGAAACAATACTTTTGCCATTATTAGGTATTATAAGCAGAACGATACTTGCTTAAACATTCTGGTAGTTTAATGCAAGAAATAGATTTTCTAAACATTTTTATTTTCAGGGGTGGATCGACAACTATAATGGTCCTAGTGGATTCATAGCCATGGTAATCCTCTCATGTTCCAATTTCATAAAGTATTTTCTTGATTCTTATAAATTTATTGTAGTTATGCATTAAGAATAAATAGATATAATCCTGATTTTTTTTTAATTAGAAAGTTGGTAAATAACGCATGAAGGCTTTAGAACCTCTCTCATACTTCGAAAGAAAAAAAAAACTACATAATTGCTTAATTACTATCGAATCTTCAAACGTTTGTAAATTATTTGATTTCAACATTTTTAGAACTAACCATATAAAAAAATATACAAGATTTTCGGCAAAATATGCCAATTTTTTATTTCACAAAATGTGGAAAGTTTTATTTGGAAATCAATTTTTCTTGCACGAATATTATGCCCCGCCATTAAAAGGGTAGGGATAGATTAAGAATATTAATGAGAGGTTAACAACTGGAATGGCAAAATTTGAATTTAACCAATCAATCATTTTAATCTAAATGTTCTAAAGTATTAAAAATCTATTGAATATGAACAAGCTAATCTAGAGTCTTTACAAAATTCAATTTTCCCATAATTTCTCTTTAATTAATGGGAGACCTCGAAGTAGAGAAAATGCTAAAGCTGATGATTAAGATAATAAAACAGCTTTAACTTTTTAACTTGTGCAAGTAATCTGTCAATGTTCCAGTTCAACAATTAAAGATGCTTTCGATAATAATTAAGCAGTTTGCCAAATTTCGTTGCAATGTAACTTCAGCAAAATATTTGGGGTTTTCTGAAGCAAGACCTCGGCTTTGAATTTGTATTACGTATGAAAAATGCATTGAGTAATGATTCGTCATGACCAAACAGATTCTAATTCGCTTATAGAATTTTAAATGTTCTGGAAAGTTGTTTTGGAAATAGTGTAATTCTACTTTTTGAGCACCGTGAAATTGATAGCGAATTTCCAATTTTAATGTTCCAATTTCGTGTTGGGAATTTATATATTGTTGGATCCAGCTACTTTTTGAGCTAGATTGTATTAAATTGTTCATTTCTACCTGAAATTAAATACCGATATATAAGAATTCGAGAAATTCGTTCTCTTTCGTGAATGCAAAATATGACACACTTAATCCGAATATTAACTCCTAATGGACTTTCCAGTGATCAGTCTTCATTCCCTAATGGGCAAATAAATCTTGAATCAAAGAAATTAGGTCGAAAAGGCTACTTTTACTCGTTGTGTGGAACGAATGCATTGTTTTTGCGTGAAACTGCCTCCTGACCGTATGATTTAATAATGTATTCTGTGATCTAACTGCAAATAATGAAGTACTGTTACAATTCAAGCCATCTTTCTTAGTCAAATTTTGGAAATGCATTTTGATAATTCCAAGAGCATTTTTAAATCAGAATCTCTATATCGAATATGAACTATAAGAACTTTTCGGCTAAGTCAACACTGTACTAGGCTTTAAATTGTTGCTAAATATTTACTTCATTCGGCTAAATGTGAGAATTTTGAAATGCTTGAAATTCCGATAGTTTTTGTATAATCCCATAACTGAAACATCGAAAATGAGTGCATGTTGATCTTACAAAAATAGAATAGTTTCCTTAAGATTTCTTGTGGAATGTTTCAGTGTTTACTTGGAAAGGCCCTTTGTGTCAGGTTATTCATAATCTGTTTAATCATGTTAATTCTGTATATATTTTTTCGATATACATAGTGCAGAACATTCTCCATAGGAGTTTAGAATCGTTACCAAATGTTGGCCTTATTGCTTAATTTGTCCTTCATTTCTAAACGTGTATTTTAGCTTACTTTATTTCAAATAAAGGTATTTTTTAGACTTGCGCAGAGTTTCTGCAGTCTCCAGTTTAGCGTTCCTCTCTCCTCTTTTGATTGCCCAGTAAATATAACGAATTATTTTCAGCACGATTGAATAAAAAAAAAATATTGTATGTAAAATTGCCTACAAATTCTTTCAATGCGCGGAATATTCTGTATTCTTAACCATGTTAAAACAAGATTCGAAATCGTCAGACAAGTTTCATTTTATTAACTTTTAAACCTTCCTCACTTTTGCAGCTTGATTTCTGTATCTGTTAAAAACTCTTTTCACGGAGCTATGAAGAAGCAGGGTAATTTTTATAGCTTTTAAGCTGATTGTAAGTCACGAATTTGTCACCCAAAATTTCTCTGAATTTTTTCAATAAAACGGAATTTACGTAGTTAAATTTATTAAGCATTCGGAGTGAATTTTTTGCTCGCAACGGTACTTATTTTAACGTTTCGTATAAATTTCGCAATTGTATTTAAAATCAACTTTCCAATAAGGTATGACTTGAAATTTTCAAATTTTGCTGTCAGGAGGTTAGTTTAAAATCAGTTACAAAATATCACACATGCAAGTTTAATGATTAAAATTTCTAAACGTGATGTGTTTAAATTTGCAATTTAAATAATTGCTTTTTTTATTTCCAGAGTGTCAAAGGAGTTCTGAAAACTTTGTTGGTGAAGGAAGGAGTATATGCAGATTGGGTTCCTGTTGATGTTGTTGCCAACTCTTTAATAGTTGCTGCATATTTTCTTCTAACGCAAAAGTATCAAATTTAAATTTGTTCCGAGCTATTCTTAAAATTTTTAATTCTTAATTTGCTGACACGCATCTAATTTCAGTCGATTCCCAATATTGTCTCGCTTCCTAATTGGATTTCAACAATCAATGTCATTTAGTTTTCTGGTTGGTTCATACTAAATATTTCTACTATAAATTGAACACCGAATTACAAATACTTTAGTACACTGGAAATAAAAGTACCGGTTTCCGTCCACCTCCCATAGAGGCAGGATAGATGTTTCAGTAAGAAGTTAAAATTTCCCTGCCCGGATCTCGTGGAGTAATCGGAAATTACACCTAAAGCATTGTTGCTGCTCCGCTTCCTTGCACCAGCGTATGCGTGATGATTACTAATGATGTAAGGCCAGATGAGGAAATAAAGTTACAACCCAGTGATTTAAATGGACCAAAATTTCTAATGATAAGAAATAATGGAAGTCTTTCAATAAAAAACAAATTGTTCTTTGTGTATTAAAGGAGATTTTTTTTCAATACTCAAGGATCGAAACAAATCGCGAAAATGAATAAATATACTTTAAGTAAACTGAGATTGAAATAGCACTTAATGTTTCGTAATTTTTATGTAATAGGGAATTATTTTTTGATATTCATCGAGATCTTAACTCATTCTATTGTTTCGAGCTTCAATTTCAGCAGTTTTATTTTGATCTAGAATTTGATATAATTTCCAACGTAATTCAATAAAAGAAGTGACTTCCTATATTTGGCATCTTCTAGTTTGTATCTAATTCACACACCATATCTCCAAAAGTTGTGGATTTTTTGATATACCTAACTCGGAAGGTTCAACTCGAATAAAAACACACCACGCTTAACCTGAAATCGAAATCTGCCCCTCTGCTGTTGCCACGCCTTGTACAATTATCTTATGATTGAATGAACCAGATCGTATTGCCAAACATTTATATAAAAATGCTCTCTTAAATAAATATCTTCTGTTAATATTCTCTTGTTTCGTAAAATATTCCGATTCATCTATAACAGAACCGACAGACTGGACAGATAGCGCAATAAGGGCCCTCGCTAGCGTGCTTCAAAAAAATGTACTTGATCTTATTCAAAATGAAATCCAGTAACGTTTTACTTTTTATCATTAATTTCTAGCTTTTTTCGCGTTTTTAAACCCACTTGTTGATTAATGTGGTCCAATATATTTTAACGCCGTCAGTTCTGCGACAGTGAAATACAGTTGCAAATAGACGAGCATAAAGGTACCACTCAGCTATTTGTGTTTACGATGCCGTCGGTACGCTGTATCTATGGAAAAGAGCTACAAAGTAAATGAACCCGAATAGGTTTATAACTCGAGCATGCAGTTCAGAAACCATTATTTTCCTTATAAAAAATATTTCTGATTGTTGTCAATATTAGAACAGCAGATGGGGGGAAAGCATTCTTTCATGCATGTAACAATTTAAAAAGTGCTTTGAAGCTGAAAACGAATCCTGCAACATGCCAAACAGCACCACATCATTATATAACATTTTGGAGTATATTTAACAGTATTGTAAATTCCCAATAATATATAAAGTAACAATATTCAAATTGAAAATTTTTTAAAGCGTCGTACAGTAATCGTCGAGTGAAACACGCAATCGCCTTAATCGACCCTCATATTTCAAAGTATTACCCTACTAGTTAAGTCACTGGACAAACTGAATTGTTGCGAGGCTTGAACATAAAGTTCAGTAAAAATTACGACAAGCTGGAAAAATGTATTCTTATTCTAATAGGTAATTAGAATTTTAGGGAATTCTAGTATTGAGAACTAATTTGTTGAATATAGGAAAAATTTTACTTCATATTAGGAACTAGATTATACAATATTGATCAATATAATGAAAGCATTGTATAGTATAAATCTTCTATATTGTGCATTTACTTGTAAATTTTACACTATTATGCTATAAAAGGCACTACTTGGGTGCGTATGTACTTCTTTCTACATTAAGCCTACTTTTCAAAATGTGCTTAAAATCCTTAATACAGTATGTCTTGGCTAATTTGGATTATTTTAATTGTAGTTCGTCGATAATTGAAATTTTTCTTCTGAGCATGTAATTTTCTAATGTTTTTCGAATATCATCAGTAAGCTGAATTTACTTTGTTTAAAGTAAAAACTACAAATTGCACTTTTTAATTTTGAGTTTAAGTTAAATCCATCCCTAGTTATCATCCACACCATTCATGATATTTGAAAGATCTTAAATTCCCTCGAAAAATTCTGTTGTCTAATTAAAAAGTTAAAATTTATGGAGATTCATGATAAAAAAAAAGGATAAGTTTTTTTTAAATATTTGGATGATAAGGGAGAATTCTTTGTTTAAATGCCATAGACAAAATATTGTTGAATGGAAATTGAATTTTTTTTTTTGAATTATGCAATGATTTTTTACACATTAAGATAGTTATTCACTGTCCTTTATAGAAAATTTTTAAGTAACTCCTTAACTCTTGTCTGATATTAAATACCTATGGTTAAAATCTGGTAATATTTATAATTAACGCATTCGATATACATCTCTTTTTAATGTACTTTGGAAGGGAATAATCAATGGATACAACTAACGGAATGTCTTTCTTTGAAATAAAATTTTCATTCCCTAGCTTAGTTGCAATAGTTTTGAAATTGTAAGCACATTTGTATTCTCTGGCAGTAAATGATTGGAAATAAGGGATTGATCTATCAATTTACTGAAATTATTATTCTGCAAAGATGCAATTAATACCACCTGCTAATGAACTTTTTACATTCCATAATATTTGCAATAGTTAACGACTAAAAATTTAAACAACTTAATATAATTTCTACTCCTCAGTTCGTTTATAAGCGTGCATCTTAAAATCTTATTTTATTTTCAGAGCAAAAATTTGCTGGGAAAAGGTACCGAAAATCGTTTACAATAGGAACTCGCACCTCCTAAGGTCGGCCTTAGTACATTATATAGTTAACTTAAATTTTTATTAAAATCATCGCGAATCTTAAATATTCTGGTACTCAATAGTAATATTCTAAGCACATATATTTCAATTTCTCTAATTTTATTTTCTTACCCATATCGTGGATTTAAAATGTAGATACTAAAACAAAATTAGGAAATTACTATGTATACTAACAGAAATGCATCAAGTGCCTTTTCATTTCTAATACATTTTAACTTTTGATGAATATCCAAGAGTTTAAGAATGCATTGTCGTAATTTTGTTAATATTGCTAATTTCTCTATACAATTTCTGTTTACTATACTAATAAAAGCGTGTTTAAAATATTTTCTTTCAACTTTTTACATATTTGAAAAGCCGTGGTCATAAATATTATAGAATTTAATACTTCATTGACTATTAGACGCCGTCTCTTACATGAAATCAATATTTTGTTAATTTAATGTATTGACAAATAAGATGGCTAAGGTAATTTAAAATATTGTATGTTCATAGGGAAACCAATAATAGTTCAGAATTTAATTTTAAAACTTCGAGATGAGAGAAAAAATTAGATTACAGCATTCTATCTTTACAAAAATGAAATAAAACGGTGGGGGACATTCCTAAATATTCACGAAATCATCTTCAGAAAATGATTTCCTAATTCTGGGTTAAATTAAGTGTGAATAAATTCGATCATATTGTAAATTGCTTGAAATTTTTAACTTTCAAAATTCAATGGAACTAAAATAAATCTATGCGAAGTTAACACTGGGTGAACTTTGTTTCTTTTCCAGAAAATCTTCTAATATTCGTATAGTGAATTGCGTCTGCCCCGAAACAAAACGTATCAATTGGTATGAGGTGGTAAAGATCTGCTTGCCAATCCTTAATAAATACCCAAGTAATACTCCTTTTTTGACGCCCGGAGGTGTGGTAACGTCAAGTGAAACCATTCATGAAATTTGCAAATACGTCCTGCATCTCTTACCTGCTGCTGCCTACGATGTCTTTTCGTTGATATGCAGATTTAAAGCAATTAGGTGAGTTCAACTATTTTTAAAATCAGCATTTTTCACTGCCATTAAAATGTGCTAATTACTTTGGAGAATAAGAATTTGATGTAAAAAAAGACATTGCTTTACTGTGAAAGATAAATCATGACGTTAAATTCGAAGCTTATTTGAATTGTTCGAGCAGACCATGTTCGTCAATGCTCAAAATTTTTACATTCTTAAAATAAGTGTCAATAAAACTTTGTGTGGAGGGATGGAATGGTTGCATTCATATATTTCAAATTTGGAATGATAGTAATATAAGCTTTTTATTTATAGTAGATCTAGCATACATGAAGAGTTAAAACATAGTAATTATGTCAGTGATTTTCATTTTACAAACTTGATCGGTTTTATTTAACATGGCAATGACTCTGGAATAATTAATTAATGTACGATAACGTTACTTAATAAAGTTAGGAATAGTTATTAAAGGGGCATAACTATACCTAAGTACCCAATATACTATCACTTTAGACAGACTTTTCAAGACAAAGACACACTAAACATCTGGACTAAAAGAATGGCATATCTATCATCACGGGAAGAATAAGAGAAGCAGTGAAACTCAAGTTGAAAGGTATTCCCCAAAAAATAGTTTCTTTTCGTAGAAGCAAATTAAACTCGTATTTGTCTGTATCGTAAAATTCCAAGTTTCATACCATGGTTTCCCAAGCATTGAAATAAAATTTTGGCGAATGCAGTATTAAAACTGTTCAAAATTGCCCTGAATTTTAGTCTGGAACTTTTCGACTGAGGAGGAACAAAACGAGAAATTTTGCAATTCACAATTTTTTAGAAAAACAGAAATTTTTAAATGGGCCTAGTGCTTGAAATTAAGAGTTAGGAAAATTTAGTAGCAATATATATCTTTTTATAAGAATATTTCATCTGACTTTGATACTATGTATACATTCTGAGAATTTAAATTTTAAGCAAAAATATGTACAGAATATTTGATGGAAGCATGAACAATTTAGATGTGAGAAGGCTTCTCGATTACCTTATTCTTAATCTTCGCATTCATATGGCTATTTTCAACAGATATTGTCTTTTCAACGTATGTTTTATTATTTGCTCTGAATAAACGTTACCTGCTACCCTATGTTTTCTAGTAATTTTTTTTCCTTGACAAATCGAAGCTGCGTACTTCAATGCGTGTGGTGCCCAACTTTTGTTATATTTCGTCCAGTGCATAACATGCTACAGGGCCCTCCGAACAACTCCTGTTATTTCTTGATTTCCTGTATATGCGATTTGAATAACTTGTGTTTCTGAAATATGGTTTTAAGAGTGGTGAAAATGACAGGGTGTTGTCTGAAAGCTCTTACAAGGCTTATCCGCCTACCCCCTCCCCTACTGTAATGCAGAATGCGATGCTAATTTGCTCGCTTTTGGCTATAGTTCAAAATGACCTTAATTCTTTATGCAGTTGAAAGAATGAGTGATTAACTACAAATGGCTTCCCACAAAAACTTTCTGATGAATCATACTTGATCAAATTTCCCAAAAATGTGCAAGTGAAACATTTAATCAATAAGCATAAATGTATTGAATTCGTATTGGTTTAAATATTTGTTTCAACTGATTGGGAGTTCATCACTTATAATTTTCGTCTGAATCTTAATCGCAGCCCTGATCTTAGTTGACAGCTGTTAATCAAAATGACGAACAGACTAAAATGCTTTTAACCAACTTCTCATACTCAGATTTATATAGTTTTATATATTTAATACTATTGAACAAATTTTGAATAATTGATCTCACTGCAATAATAATATAACTATAAAATTAAAAATTCTTTTCTATTCCTAATCTGAAGTGGTCTTAAGTAATCTTAATCTAATTGTGAAGTTTTCATCATAAAGAACAAAATTCCTTGAGACAAATCTTCTAATATAAACATTTTGCAATTTCAGGATGATTGGAGCCTACAGGCGCATTCATGGAGCTATGAGTCATCTTCAGCTCTACACTACTCGGCGATTTTACTTCACGTCTAAAAATTTGAATGTAATGAACGAAAGTATGCATTCAACTGACAAAGAGGCAAGTTCTTCCATAAATCCTTAAGATCTGGTAACCAGCAAAATATTTAGAGCATATTCGGACTGCCCACCAGTTTAGAGCAATTCTTATGGTTTTTAAGCTCACGTGGAATAGACTATTAAAATATCGTCATTTTAATTAAAAACTGCATTGTAAATTTGGAACATGAAACTAGATCTCATTTTCAAGAATTCTTAGTGGCCGAAAGGCAGTTTAATTTTTTTGAAGTAAGTGGGCAATATTGCTTGCAAAAAAAATTTTAGAATATGGTAAGAAATAGGATTGTCAATGGCAGGACTATTTTATTAAGTTTATTTTAAATAATCCTTAATAAACTAATTTGTTAATTCGGAAAAAAGATAATTCCTTTAGATGCAATTAAAGCATTGTTTAAAAAAAACCTAGTTTGTCTTCAGTTTTGAAATCTGGATCATAAGTCTTAAGATCATAATTAAAGATAGAAATGGAAGACAATGTAAGAATTTTCCAGTTTATGTCTGGACACGAAATGCATTTTCGAATTTTATATGCACTAGAATATTAATATATTTATTTAAAAGGAGACATTTGGCCTTTAAAATCACCTCAAATATGAACAGCCGAATTCTTAAAGGATATTTTTTTTAAATGCAATTAGTTAGCATCATGCTCGTATAATTAAATATAAAAGCACCAGAACTAATTCACATTTCGTACATGCACATCTTATATCAGCTCGTTATGGTACAAATTTCATTTCACTTGTTGCTTTTTTTTTTGCTTCCTATTTTTAATTCTTAATTTAGTTCATTTATTAGAATTTGTTTTGGGTCTTTTTAACTGTTCTGGATGCGTTATCAATATGACTTTATCAGCACATGAGGATATAAATAACTGAATGGCATCTTCAGTCCATTGTGGTGGTTATAAAGAACTGTGTTAACCATATGTATTAAGTTTTTTTTCTTATAATTATTATAGGCTGATATAAAAAAAATGTTGGTACATCATACTAACGTTTCGAAATGCTAGCAAAACACATCACGCTTAGGCTGGTTGCGAAGAAACAATTTTCAATTATAATATTCTTGCATTACTACAAATTTATATAACTAGATAACTATTTATCAAAATATTTATTGGTTAATTTATATAATTAAAATAACTTACAAACATGTTTTCAACCAGTTTTCAAAACAAATAATTGACTACATTAGATAAAACTCCTCAAAGGTTAATGCCGATTTTTTTTCAATGATGTAGTAATATAGAAAAATAAAATCATTAAAATATGGAAAATTCTGATATCTAGTTTCTCTCGTTACGGATTTAACCATTGAAAACTGTTAACATAAAACGAAAAAATAAATGAATTTAAAGCCTTGTTATTAAACTAATGTTACTCTTAGTTAACCTTAAATGCTAGATTTTTATTTTTAATTAGTGTAAAATCGGACATTGTTTTCAGGTATTCTTAATCGACCAAGAAAAAATTGACTGGGATCGATATTTAGAAGACTACGTTCATGGGGTAAGATTATATTACTTAAAGGAAAGCGATGATACCCTTGACTTGGCTCGTAAAAAATTGGCAAGGTAAGAGTCCAAATTTATCTTATCTAAAACTTTCGTATAAGTGAATAGCTATGATTTCTTATACTTTAATATACCACATTATATAGTAGCAAGTTGTATTGAAAATTGCCACAGAATTCCGAAATTTAATAATCTAAAAGAAAAATAAATTTAATGGTATGAGTAAGAATTGTTTCATTACCTTTTTAAAGGTTTTGGGACCAAAATTGAAACTTTTTTTACATGAAGCGAATTTGTTTTGAGTACTGAGCCGTCAAACAAGGTGCAACATTTATTTTATACCGATATTTGTACATTTTCCTTTAATAAATTTTAATCTTTTGCTCTATTGAGATTTGGTTTTGTGTAAGAAAAATTAAATTATATGCATCTTAAATAGCCTACATAAAAATTTTCAAACCTTTATTTTTATCGTTTTTGACTGCTTTTTAGCCATGCTTTTGACTGCATTCCTTCTTATTTCGTTAATGGATCTGAGATATTCTCGACAACGATTAGCATCTAAATATTAGAAATAAAGGCAAGTTTCTTGTAAATAAATTTTTCTAACACAAAATTTCGCATACACAAAAATGAACGAGTTGTTTTAATTTTATACAAGGAAAGAAACGTTTTCTCAAAGTATTGTTTTCTAATAGCTTATAGAATATGTGTTGTGATGCGATAATTAAGTTCTTAATCATATCGTTGCGTTTGAAAAAAAAAACTGAATAAAACCACTCCAAAATTATTATAGAATTTGAGTATAGGTTTAATTACGGTGAACTTATTTCTTTTGCAAATATATAAATAATATTTCTTAAATTCAATCTGTTTGCTTCACTTCTGTGTTTTTGAATTTGAATTATTTGGAACTGTTCGATATGTCACCTATTTACTCACTGTTATTCATCATAACACACTTTTAATTTTCTGTGTATCTACTCAATGTAAATTGCTAAATTAAGCATAGCAGTGTTCTAGGGGATTTTTTTATTGAATTGAAATTTGTTTTTATTCAATAATTTTTCAGATAAAAATTTAGTGATTGCAAAATATTTCTTTACGTTTAAAGAATATTTATTAGTTAATAGTAATTTAAACTCTTATGGGGTAATCTATCAATTATATTGAAAAAAAAGTGGCGAACTTAATTTTTCATCAGGAAGCCTAAGTTTCAACAACAGTTTCTTTAAAATGAAAATAGTTCTTGACATTTGTATTCCAAATTACTAATAGTACAAATATTGCATCCATTTTCAGAGACTATTCCTGTGAAAGTTAGATTCTAAATTACTTTCTTCATGGATTGTTCAATTCATTAGCTCTTGAAGATAAAATTGATTCTAAAAATACACAAATGACGAATCGATTGTTCTATGAATATTTCCATTACATTTCTTTAATCGCGCTTTTTCCCCTGTTCTTAATTATCACAAAAAACAATGACATTTATTTGCATAGTTTCCTACCTTATTGTTTGGCATCTTCACCGTCAGGAACAAGGAATGTTTTAAAGCATGCATAAAATACGTCCCTCAAGAACTGTTGCTCTCTGCGAAAAGTATATTTATTGGTTAATGTTCTCGATTACTGTGTGTGTGTGTGTGTGTGTGTGTGTGTGTGTGTGTGTGTGTGTGT
>JAOUZG010016587.1:8420229-8494023 GCA_026289955.1 Argiope argentata | reverse complement strand
GTGTGTGTGTGTGTGTGTGTGTGTGTGTGTGTGTGTGTGTGTGTGTGAAAATCCTCTAACAGGCGAATTGAGGTTTGAGTTGGCGTACTGAAGTAAACTTGACTTTAGCGATTTGCAAGTAAATTTGAAAAAATTAAGTTATAAGAAAAGTAGTCTAACATTTAAATAAAATTGGATTTGAATTCGAATACATTCGAGTAAAATATCCTTGTAAATCAAATGAGTAAATAAAAAAAACCTTTGTTCCACAAATTTCCCAGGGCTTTAAAGCAATTGAATGTTGTCTGTTCAAAGGGGGGAAACCTCTGTCATCTCGGATTATCGGGATTGACAACTCTAGGTTAATAGAATCGTATTATAGTGCTAATCGTATTGAAATTTATTCAGCGAATATATTTTTGATATACCACAAAGAATTCCCGAATATTACTACTTTTTGAATTTTTTTTCCCATTCCCGTTTGTTCTCTTGCCCCACTTTCGTTTGGAATTTTTAATTTTTATTCAATTTCTTTTTACCTTTCTTTTTTATAGAATAAGGGAAAAGGCTTTTATGAAAGTCTACACTGAAGGAAAAAAATCTGCTATTAACTTAGGATTTCAATACAGATTTTGAGCCCCCACTCCTTTCGGGTATCAAGAGGCAGCCTCCTCAAACGCCTATGCGGAAAACCGCCATTGGCCACTATAGTCTTTACAATTCTTTTAAACATCGATTCAATATCCAATCTACTTTAATCGTCTTTTTCTCCAACCCGATAGGCAAGTCATCTTTTCCTCGGAGGTCATAGTGTTTTTGCGTATTTCTATGCGTCTAATTTTTTTTATCCTTTATCAAAGAATCGCGCTTGCTGAACTCGAAATGGACCACAGCTAGTGTATACATATATTAAGTTTTAATGTCTCGTGAAATTCAAATGCAGACTAGATATTTTTTAATGCCAACTATTAATTTATCCATTATCTATGAAATATTTTTCTTTTGCATTTTAAAACGAAATATTAAAATAAAGATTGAAGGAAAAATAGGCTGTGCTTTCCAAGAAATTAAAGTATTTGATGCGAATGTTTTGGAAACCGTAAATGCATTTTCCTTTTCTAAATGAGCATATTTGCTGACATTATTTTAATTTTAAAATTATTTATCCAGTATGTTAATTGATATTTAGAGCTTATAATCTTGTATAAATATTAATTTCATTTCAGACGTCGATTAATTTTTTTCTGCCTGAAGATTATTCCTGTTGGAGTTTTGCTCAGCTACATCTTAAAGAAATTTTGTACACCACGATTTGACATCTCTAAACTACAGTTTATGAATGTCCTATTTATACGGAAATACTTTAATTTAGCTTGTTGAACAGGCTTAGTTTGTATTAAGTTTTAAGTTCAAAATATATTTTATTTTTATCGTTATTGGTCATTTATATTTTATTGTTCCTCTGTATATTTAATACTTAAGATTGAAAGACGGTTATTTTATCCAAAGATTTATTTTTCCGAGTTGTAATAAAAGATTATTTGAATAAAAGTGGTTTTCCTTTAAATTCAGTAAAACTAAAAGGTACATCTTAAATGATCGCACAATAACAGACATGTTTTTATGTTTAAATATAAAATTAGTAAATATCATTGCAAATCTCAAACCTAATATTTTGTTAGAACCAATCTATTAACGAAGGGCGACTTCCTCTAGAATGGCAAGTCTGTATAAAGAGTTAAAGCGTATTAAATTCATAACTATTGAGTCCTTAAAAAACCCATCTGTATGTGTTTAATGCATACATCATTCTTGGGAATCGAAAAAAAGAGAAATCCCAAAATTATCCCAATTACATACGAGAATTGACGTCTTGTGTCACTCCGATAGACTAATCTTTCGTTCGGTCTTTGATTTTGTATATTTAAATACTGGGCAATTGGCTTTCTACAATAAGTTTAACAAATTGTAAGCAAATATTGGTTCCGATATTGATCTTTCAATTGATCAGCAATTCGAATCTCGGCAAAAGCCCAAATCAGAAAGCACGAAGTGAAGATGTTATTCCCAAGATTAAGAGATGGTTCTGACTTTTGTCCCTATCTGGAGAAATGAGCCAATTTTTTGCTTTTTAATGCTTTATAAATAAAAGATTGAACACTTATCTTCTATATACATTGGTTGGTTATTGTAAATGAGATTGTGGTTCTTTGACTAATTTATACTACAGCTGCAATAATTAACGATTGGAGAATTATTTTCAATTAACCTAACTTGTTCAAATGAAAACGTTTGCTTATCACAACAAAAATCTAGGATGCGAACACATTAAACGTATATTTATTGCAATTAATTGCTTAAAACTACTTAAATCGACGAATTTTATCGAAAAAAGTGCTGAAACATGTTCGATTAATTTCACGGGAGCATTGAGAATCTGAAAAAAGTTTATTGGCTTAAATATACCATAATTTCAAAAAATATTATAGTACAAAATTTTTTACATGTTTAAATTCAAAGAATTATCTTTTTGATTCTATCACTTTTTGTCGCAAAATGTTTTTATTTTTAATCTACTTAAAAATTTAACTTATTTTGCAAAAATATATTTAATTGTTGAAATGATACGCAAACCACTTTCAGTGTTGCTAATTATATTTCGTATCGACTTTTCACCCTTTGTTGATGATGAAATTATAAAGAAACTGTTTTTTTTTTTTTGCATAATGAATATATTTTTCACTAAAAATTGCTTTGAATATACTTTTTGAAATTTTTGAAGTTAAACCGTAATTGTAAGTATAAGTATGAAATAGGGAAATTTTTATAAAGTGTATCAATTTTTAAATCCTGTTGCTCCTCAATGTAAGAAAAAGAGAAAGATGAATGTATTACATAATATAGAACTATTTATTAGAGTAATATGTATAGGATAAAAATTAATGCTTACGAAATTAATATTAGATGAGAATATATTCTATAATACAGATAAACAATGCTAAACGACTCTATTTTCTGTTCTTCAAGAAAGCTTCTGTATTCAAAATTTAAATACTTCTGTTTCTCAAGTTAATGTTTTAGTTGAGATAACTAAAAATTAGCAAAATATGATGCATGATAAATTGAACGATATGAGGTTTTAAAAATAAGTGTAAAATGTCAATCGTATTTGAAGTATACTCTTTTGAGCAGGCGATCAAAGCAAGCTAAATAAATTTTAGCAACCATAAATCCAGACTGTAAAATTTAACTATAACTAAGTTGATAGCTGCTTTCATAAAATAAATAACACCAAATTAACTTAGAAACAGTCATTTAATTAACGATTTAAAAATTTCAATCCTCAGAAGACATTATAAATTGTATATTCATTTTACAATTTATTATATCTACCAACTAATTTATGCATATTATCTTAAATTGATTATATTCCATGTTTAAAAATAATGAATAGAATTCACCCAAATATTAGTTTTGTAATAACTATAACTTTTCTTTTTAATATGATACAAATGGTATATTTAATTAAAATTTAGGATATTTTCTTCTTGGGGGAAAATCTGGCAGAAATTCGGAACATGCCATATTTCTGTCATAAATAACCAGCAGAGACTAATTATTTTACATATCAAATAAATAGCAAGAGTTGAAAAATTAACTCCCGCGATGTATTTGTATAATTTTTTTTTTTGTTTTCCAATTAAACCTATTTAGCGTTTTTTTTTTTTAAAAATAATTCGTTTATAAAATCTTAGACAATCAAAGGCATTTTTATTAATATTCACTGTTTGTAGCAAAATTATCGAGTGAAAAGATTGAACCAAGTCTTAGGCGATGAATCCTAAGTCTTACAATTTCATAGGGCACACAGACTTTGCCCTATCTACCTGGATTGAAAAATTAATATGCAAAGTTTATTGTAAATTAATTAAATTGCTGTCAAACGAAATGCTTTAAATATGGAATTATTCACTGACTCTATTGAAATTACCGCAGGGATGCACAACCTATGGCCCGCGTATCCTTTGAAGTTGGCCCACGAATGTTAATAAAATAAGGCTGATTTAAAATTAAATGAATGTTTTTCAAATAAACGGGGGGGGGGAATCTGATACGAAAACTATTCTACGTCAGAATAAATAATTTTGCAGTTGTTCATTAAGTTTATCTACTTTTTATTACGCGGCTTTTCAGTTTGTTTTCTTCATGACTACCTAAGAGTACGAGTTTTCGTATAGGAGCTCGCGGACGTGATCACGACGATCTAAAACACATAATAATAAATCTAATACAGCATAGTTTTGCAAGCAGATCGGTTATTTCGTAATTGCAGCCACAGAACGGGTCAGATATTCTCCTTTGATTTCGCATTTTAAGTTCAGTATCATTTATTTTATTAAGGCATATAGAAATATTTTAGTAAAATGAGAGAAAAGGAAAAGGGAATTTTTAAAACCAGAAATTTCAAGATTTATGGACAGATAAATATTGTTTTTATCTAGAACAATGATACTGTCACATGCTTGATATGTACTTGCAAGATTGCAGTGGCAAAAGAGTATAACATAAAGCGGCATTATAAGACGAAGCTTAAATATTTGGCAATTATAAAAGGATATGAACGATATAAACACACACACACACACACACACACACACACACACACACACACACACACATATCGAGCAACTCAAAAATTCTTTCAGCAGTCAAGAAACTTTTATTCAAAGACAGGCATCTGATTTGGAATCATATGTGGAAGTGAGCTTAGGTGTCGCTGAAATTATTGCTATAGAAGGTCGACCGTTCACAGGTGGGGATTTTGTTAAAAAGTGTTAGTTGATTGCATCAGAAAAACTTTGTCCTGAAGCAAAAAGGAAATGTGAAAACATAAGCTTAAATAGAATGACTATTTTAAGAAGAATTCATTAGTTGAATGAAGACATTGAAAGTCAAGTAAAATCGACTGCTTTACACTTTCTATATTTATCTTTAGCTGTAGATGAATTTAAGATCGGACATCCGTGGCTCAATTTCTTGTGTTAGTTCGTGGAATTGATTTAAAAAAATTATTTTACGGAAGAACTTCTTGGAATGTTTCCCATGAAGGGGCAAACAACTGGAAGTGAACTTCTATCCAGTTTGATGCATTTGTACAATACATCTTCCTTAAACATGGACAATTGTGCTACCATTACGACAGATGGAGCAAAATCAATGACTGGTACGAAAATTGGAATGGTTAAGCTGTTAAAAGAACGCCTAGTCCAGCGTTGCATAGAACTGTTGCAGTTTCATTGCATTAGTCATAAAGAGAATTTTTGTTGTACAGAATTAGGATTTCCATACCTAATATAGTGTGCATTTGAAGCAATTAACTTTATTCTTAGTAATACTCTAAAACATAGGGAATTCAAGAATTTTTAAAGGAATTTGATGATCTGCTTTCTGGTATTCTTTATTACACAGAAGTTAGATGGTTCAGCCGAAGAGTTACCCTTATGTGTTTTATGGAACTATTTGATGAAATTGTTACATTTCTATGTGACCATAGTAAAAATACTAGACAGTTAAAAGAAGCAAGTTTCCAGTGTGATTTGGCTTTTCTCACAGATATAACAGGTCATTTGAATGACTTAAACACAAAATTACCAGGACAAAATTAATTCATTTTTCAATTAACAAATAATGTAAAGGCATTTAAACAAAAGTTATGTCTGTTTCAAAATCGACTGAAAACTAAAAATTTTGCACACTTTTCCTACTGTGTTCTATATATACATTTTTATTATTTCAGAAAATTATACTGAATCTGGACTTTTTTGAAATGTTAATAGTCAATAACAAATTCTCATTGAATGGAAGAGCCTTCAGTGCATATAAAAAATTAAAAAAAATTGTCTTGGGATTGAAACAAATGTTTGAGATTGTCTCCACGCATTTGTAAAATATAGCAGTCTAAATATAAAACCAATTTTTTGGAGGGAAGAGGCAATAGATTGCTTTCAAATCTCAAACAGATCTCCACAACAGATAATCTTAACACACAGACATTTTGCTCATTCCTAAAATAATATTACTAATAAAGCGTATGAAAAATTTCATCCAGATATTTTAAACCGAATTGCAGTTATTGCTGTTATTTTAGCAAAGTTTGTGAACAATTAAAAAAGTTATGCATCAAATGAATCAAAGTAATTTTTGTTATTCTCAATAGAGAATTAAAAATCTCAACCTCAAAAGAAATATATAAAATTTCAGAAAACTACTGAAACTATTATTCACATAATAATAGTTATTATTATAGAAAATAACATCTAAAAACAGTGAATAATTTTTTAAGAAAATTTAGAAATATTAATTATATTTTTGCTTTGCATCATATTATTTTATTGTCAATTATAACATTTAATTTCCGATGTATAGTGCTGAAATTTTACATATAATGCGCGCAATAAAATAAGGATATGAAAAGAGGGAAAAATAATTTTTAGAAATCTAAGTTTTAAAACAGAATAGTTTCATAATTCAGAATTTAAAAATAATCTTCTTTACGGCTAATTTCAATCAAGACTTGTGTTACATTTAAACTCATTAAAGATATACATTAATTTTTAACCATCTATTTTAAAAGCATTCCAATTGTTCAATAAATATTAAAAAAACTAATTGATAACAAATGATAAATTATTCATAAAACTTAATTATTAATAGAAATAGAGATGCAAAGAGAGGAGGAATGTGAAATCGTTTATACTGTTTTGAAACGTTGTAATTGACGAATTGAAATACAAATAATAATAATTCCTCTCGGCAAGCTGGAAGAGAAAGGTAGTTTCTTTTTCATCTAACATACTCTTTTAAAATTTATCTCAATCTTTACACAAATACCAATTAGAAGGGTTTTTCCAAGGCATTCACCAACGACAATGAAAATACTTACAAATTACATATCTGGTTATAGTTACAATCCGATTATAGTTGACATGAATATAACATTTTTACTGAATCTACTTTGAGAATATGTGTATTGGACGCTTTTTTGAAATGATAGAACAGGTTTAATGCTGTGATCCGTCTGTTTCTTTTGGCAGTAACTGCGGAATATCGGTCCTCATTCGGTGTTGTATTTCGGGGGCGACCTGTGCAATAACGTTCACTCATATTACTATCATCTTAGAGTCGTTGCCAAAGCCTGAAAATGACACTCTGGACTATTCCAAGTTCCTCGGAAACTTCCAATTGGGTTCGCCCACATTCTAGACGCCGATAATTCTATCACGGAAAAAAAATCATCCAAATGCGCCATCCATTTGTGTTATAACTATTCTGTTATTGCACTGAAGGACTTGCGAACAAATTTTCTTGCTTGACTATATTCCTTGCACACCACTCTTTTACACTCTTGTCCTTTTGATATATTATCGGTCTCATCTGGTGGCTTCTTGAAATTTGCATATGATTTTTGAAGATGTGCGTGGTCGTTTTACGGGCGATATATATATTTTAGAGTTCGATTGCAGCGTGACTCTTAATTATCCTTAGTTTATGAACATGATTGTATTTTAAGTTACGCAATGAAGATTATTTAAAGCTAATATTCACGTTTTAAAATGGGAAATACACACACATAAGAAAGCAGAAATGAAGGATTTGTAGAATTTTCTGTCAAAAAGTCAAGTATTTATTTTAAATTATCATATGGGCTAATGAATAAAAGAGTAAATGGTATACGGGACTTCATTTGTTCCATCCCAATAATTTGCTTTAAAATAAGAAATAAACTCATTACTTTCTATTTTTCATAGTACTCTTTCCCGACTCACCGATTATCATTATCACCTAAGCTAAATTGCGACGTTAGTTCATCTTAATTTTTCATCAATAACAGATTTAGGTATTTCACTACTCCAGGCAATACATAGAATGCGATCAACATTTTGATAGAAATCTCTGTAAACAGAATGTTAGAATATAAAACAATGTACAAAATTCAGAAGTTCTACTCTAAAAGAGCTGCTTTTCAAAACAATGCGTAAATATATTACGTCTTCCATCTTTAAAGATTAGATTTAAGACAGACATTATGTGCAATATATATATATATATATATATATATATATATATATATATATAATCAAATTATAATTTTAAGAATACAAGAAGCCTATAAAATGGGCAGAAAATTAATTATGATGACCTTATTCCATTCATTTAGAGCTTCAAGTTGTATAAAAGAAACACATTGATTTTTCCTTACAATAATCAATGAAATCCATGAATAAAAATAAAAATTCTGTATGAAAAATTATTTACATAACATTTTTTAAACCTATATACACTTTTTTTTATTTCACGTATTTTAAAATAACGTTTGTACGTGGAAAATAAATAATACCGGAAGGAAAATATATATTTAAAAAAAATGTATTAATATCGCATGAAATCTTATGATGAACACCAAATAGTGTTTTGCTTTCAAAAGCTGCTGGAATGAAGTTGAATTATTAAAAGGTCCAGCTATAGATTTATGTGAAATGATTAAAATTTCAAAGAAATGAATTTCAAGTTTCATCCCCATAGACATTTTTACCTTACATATAGGAAAAATAAATGCATTGTATTCAATGTAATTAAAAACTAATTTAAAAAACGATATTTCTCAGATTAATGAAACAGCAAGTCATCGAAATAACCAATCGAAGTCCATTTAAGTACGATGTTAATGTAAATTATACTGCTACAATGGGCAGGTTTTATTGCAAATGAAAAAAAAAAAAAGAGTTATGGGTTTCCCTTAACCTGAAAATACAAAGAAATAACTTCCCAACAACTTCCCTGAAAAGTAAGAATTCTGGCCCGACACCAGCGGAAGAAGGGATAACCCTTGAATGAGGACAGAAAATGTTAGAAACAGTTTCACCCTCAGGGAAGCCATTCTCCCGTCCGTATTTGTGACTTTTTAAATTCGTCATTCCGGTCATAGTTCGTAAAATATTTGTCATTTCTTATTGATAATTGCTTTATCATCGTAATTCAAGAGCTAGAATTGAACAGATTGCAGTTAAGATTATATTCATGATTTGAATCGCAAATCTGTGAGTATAATATAGATGACTGATGTTTCTATATTTTTGATATAGATTATCAAGAAACCATTCTTCAATTATTCGTCATTCATGGAATCATATTTATTTTCTTTCTTTTAGTTATATTGGTGAAAGCAAGAGTCCTTTATTTTTGCCGTATGTCAATCATGTAAAGTTTTGCAATTGGCAACAGTAAAAGTGAAGCTTAGTTGCATTGCATTTCATAGATGTTTATGTATTAAAATTGAAGTAATTGTGATTCGAAATTAACTTTTTCATTCTAGATTTTTATAAAAACATAATATCCACTTGGTTGTATCTTCTTGAAATGTAGAAATTTCTAGGGAAAAAGTTCTGTAGAGGTATAGTAAAAGTCAAAAACTCCTTATTGTTTAAATATACTGTGAAAATTTGAGTTGCATTTAGAACAATACGTTTTACAAATGTTGGTGTTCATTATAGTAGAGTGAAAAAATAATGAATAATACTGTAAATATTTTAATGAAGCTAGTGTATTGATAAATAAGTATCTTATGGAAAGTTAGGTTTAATTTATTTTTCTGTGTCAGTAACAGCGTTGCTCGGCTCACTTTTTGAATTTCTTATTTCTTCTCTAATTTGAGTCATAACAACCTTTCTGCTTAAAAATAAATAAAAAAGACTGTCCTACACTTGTTTCTATAACGACGGTAAAAACAAATATTTTTCAATTAAAAAGAAATTGTAGCAAATTTTTGGGCATCAAATATCAAAATTCGTTACATTATTTTATGAACTTTTTATTTTTGCCATGCTCTTTATCATATCTAAACCTTTTATTTTGATGATCAGTTTCATGTAAATTACTTTAGTTGGTTGCAAACATTGGAGCTGTCTTATTTTTTATGTTATCTGATTTCATTCAAACTAAATTATTTATAGAAATTTGTACATATTCATGAGATTTAAAATTTTCTGTTGAAAAGTATAATTTCTGTTTAATTTGTGAATTTTATGCAATACTTGTAAGTACATTGTTTTTATTAAAGATTATTTTATTTTGGCTTATGGGAAATATTCTTTGAGAAATGTAATTGTATTATGTTTTCTTGGGTTGTTTTAGGGGTACTCTATTGAAATAGCATTTTTATAAACTTTGATCTGTATTCATTATCTTGTTTTGTGTGAAACCAGCAATCATTTGATTTATCCATTATACCAATTATATTCATTCATTTTTTCCAACAAATGTTAATATTTAAACCTTAGCAACCTTAAACATGCAGTATTATTTGAACTAAATATTAATACTTAAATAGAAAATCAACCTATTCTAAATGTTTTGTATTAAATGAAGTTGTGGATTTACTCATACTTTCAGTTGTTAAAAATGTTGCGTATGATGACTTTTTAATGATAGAAACTTTTTATAATGCTAGTAATTAAGCATTATTTACTTAATTATAAAAAATGCTTCATCTGATTATAGCACATATATGAATGTTATTCCTGGAGAAGATAATCTTGCAGTAGACAAAAAGGTAATTCTTCATCCTCATATATATATATATCTGTTATGAATATAGAATTGTGGAGTTATTTAAACTGCAAATGGTAAAAATTAAACAAACAAAAAAGTCTTAAAATAAATGGTATTATTCAATCAGGTGATTGAGATAAGTAGAGTTACAAGAATAAATGAAGCCAGGTGGGAAAAATTGGGTTTATATTATTTCAATAAAATCTTTTATTAAAAAAGAAAATGAAAGATAATTTTTAGAAGAAAAGAAAAGTCTATAAGTGCTTTAAAAAGTCTGTTAGTGGTGACATCCAAAAATAGATAATTAAATAACATCATCAATAAAATTGTTGCATTCAGTATAAGAAATTTTAAGTTCAGTTTTTGGTTGGAGATAAACAAATATTTCAAAAAGTAATCTTTCCAGAATATTAACCTTCTTTTGATTATTATTCTTTAATTTTTATTCATTGATTTCTGGATTATAATTCATGTTCTTATACTTTCTTCTACCTGTTTTCTTTCTAAAAATCACATTATCGCAGTCTCATCTATCTTCATTTAGTTTTTTTTCTTAAATAAAGTATTCAATATTTTATTGCTTACTTTTTACTTGCCTTCTACCTTTTTAGACAAATGCTGTCAAATATTGCATATGTATACAATAGTTTGCATTTTTTTAAAATCAGGCCTGTAGTTGTAGATCATGATATGTAAAGGCAAGGAGAGGTAAAAAAACAATTAAATAGGTAATAATCTTTATAAAGCTTCTTTTAATGTAGTCTTCGAAACCCAGTTTACAGTAAATTGGGTCATTAGAAACCCATTAATCTTCATTAATAATAATGCTTTCTATTAATGTTCATTAATAGTGCTTCTTCCTATTTTTTCCCATATGTTTGATTAGTTCTTCATATGTCATATTAAAAATGTGTGGCTCTGAAATTCTGCTTAAAAAGGCATGAGTGTCACTTTAGTGCAAATAAAAGAACTATCTAGGATGGTAATTATCTGTTTTCATTAGCTATGATATAAAGACCATTCCAATACTCCATATGTCTCTCCCCATTTTAATTACTTCTCTTTATTTGTTGGTTGAAAGAGGTTCTTGGTGGAGAAGTATTTTCTTTTTGACAGTTTGATATTCTTGTTCATTGAAATTTTTATTTTCTCTATTGTTGATGAGATTAAGAGTATATTTCTGGAAATTTTCTTGCCAGTATTTTCAGTTGCCACCACCTAGTAGTAGGAAAACTTCATTATACCATTGCCATTTACTATTATTTGTTTAGCATATTGGATATCTATGAATCTGTAGAAACATTTTTCAAATCCTATCTTTTTGTAAGAAAAAAATTATTAAAAAGTCTTTGCCTTTTCTATTCAGCTATAATGTCTAATAATAAAAAGAAGTGAACCATGTGAAGGGCTCCTCACCATATTAAGATAGGTACTATTATAGTTAAATCTAAATCAGTGGTTTTATTCTTTTTCTATACTTTATATTGTTCTGATAGGCAAGAACTGTCAAACCATCATAAAAATTGCTATAAAAATTAATATGTCACTCAAAATAGCTGAAATTTTCGCTGAGTCATGTTGTTTGTTAAACAACAATTTCCAACATACTGCCCTATAGAATCTGAAGTGACACACATATTTCCTTTAATTATAAATGGAGATAATTAAACATTACTTATTTAAGATTTGCTTTATAATTTTTAAGGTGTTAGAAATACAAAATGATTTAAAAATTTAAAAAATTAATCTGTGCCATTACTTTTGTCATAATTATTAATTAGCCACTTTCTAAGATCTACAATGTAATATGTTTCATTTATGACTCCACAATTTGCAATTAATGAATTATAAAATATCTTTCATTATCTGCATAGTGCTGAAAACTTTGTTGATGATTAATAAATATTTGCATATTTTAGAATTTGATCATAAATTTTTTAATGTGTTTTCTGTTTGATTGATACCTAGTTTGCAATTTTATGATTACGAAATTTTCACATTTTTTGAAAGCGTAATAGGAAGACAAGATTATTATTAATAAAATGTTTTGTGGAAGAAAATAATAAAAGGTTACTGGTACCTTCCCCTCTCCCCTCAAACAAAGAAAAGAGAAAAAAAATTTATGTGGAGGATTACAAATGTTTCAGAAAAATGTCATAATATGAGTAAAATGCTGACTCAAATAAATCTGCATTTTTTCTTTTTTAATTTATTAAATTTTTTGTCCAAAAAAATTATTAAATTATTAGAATGAAGTGGATTAAATTATACTAAAATGGTATAAATACTAATAAAAGGAAAACAAAATGGTAAAAATTATCATGTATGCATTTAATTCAAATTTCTTTGCCACGTACATATGAGTAATTTGAAATTTCCTAATGTGTAAGTAAGGTTAAAATATTAGTTTGCTTATTTTCTAAATATGTAAATTATTTAGCTTGTACCATTACTAACATTATTTTAGCATTTTTTTTTCTTTCAATTTTATATATACTGACAAAAAATAATTTTTGTTAGCAATATCCAAAACTTTATAAACTATGAAAGAATTGGTGTTATTTTAGTTTCTGTATTGATGAAGACAAAAATCTAAGCTAACCATGACAGTATTGCAGTAGGTAATATGCCATTCATCTGATAGTCCTCTTCTCTTATTAGAACTTTGGAGATACGTGTTTAAATCAGATAACATATTATTTTACCATTCTGGTGTATATAATATGCATTTGATATTTTTGGTTTATTGAAGAATATGTGCTAAAGCAATTACCTTCAATTTAATATTGCTGGTATTAGATTTCAATTGTCATAGAATTAGTTATGAGTGTTGATAATTTTATCTTTTGTTACACTTATAGCTTAATAAGCAGTGGAAGGAAAGAAATGCCTGTTTATTTTTTTAAGTGAAAAAGACAATATGTTATATTAAATTGTAAGTTACAGTTTTGACACTTCATCAAAATGATAATCAACATTATTGTATGTATGTAGAATAAGCCTCTAATGCTTAATATATTTAATCAGCAATTACTAACATATTTCTCCACACCTAGAAGGTATCATGGATGAACTTTGTAATAAACTTTTTGCCTGAGCATGGTCTTTTGCTTTTACTGCACGGAAGATTATCAAAACTAAAGTCTTGATCTAGTTGCTGTTCTATGACTTAGGTTTATGCTCCAGTAATAGAGAGCAAGAGATGTATTATTTTTCCATATTTTCTTCTTAAACTTATTTCTCCTTTTAAATATTTTAATTTTTTGAATCTTTTATAAATATTTTTACTTCTTCAATGTACCTTCTAAATAAAAAGCTACTTATATAATTCTTAAGTGAAGGAGAAAAGAGCAATATATGCAGTGAAATGTTGGTTGAATGTTTAACATTTTTCTTCATAGAATGCCATTCTTCATTGGCTCGAAATAATTTCTTATATTTATAATGTTAAAAAATCTTGAATTCAGAATAATCACTTTAAAGTACTTCCCACATTTAATGTTTTTTCAATGAGATTAGTTAGTTCATTTTCCCAAAATTGGTCCATTCTTTATTATTATTATTATATTGATCATTAGTTGGTAATATTTGAAGGAATATTTCAACTTGATATTTTACTCTATATTTTACATTTTGGATATTTACTCAATATTTACAACTTCATATTTTACATTTTTTAGCAAATGAATAAACCATTAGATAGACTATTTTAAGAATTTACACAATTTATTTTACAAGTATGTGGTAAGTCTGCTGCTGTTGATTCTTAGCTTGTCTAAAAATGGATGGAAAAAATATAACTATTCTTGATGCAACAAGAAAGTAGTAAAAACATTTTCAGTGCTGTTGAGACAGAATTGATTTATAATCTTCTTTGTGATTTGACCTTTGCATTAAAAAGCATGTTATGACAGTAATAAACTATCAAAACTGCTATTGACCGTTTTGCTAATCACGAATTCAAATAGGTGTGTAAAATTAACACCACTTGCTGTGGGAAGATTCAAACATCCAGTGTATTTTAAAAAATTCAGGAGCTTTCCTTCTGGATGTATGAACCTTTATTATCTGAAACAAACAAAGAAAAAAAAATCTTGAATAACAAAATAAATTTTTGAAAATATCCTTCACTCACTACCAAACAAATACATTCACAAAAATGTAAGATTTTTTGTGTATGGATCAATACCCAGCCCATATTTTAAATTTAAAAATTTATGACCCGAATTTTTCCTTGCCAATTCCATCAGCATAGCTTAACTTTGTGATTTGAGGATTATACAATTGTTTCAAGTTCCCTAACCAAACAATTTCTGAAAAATATTCTTTTAAGTATAAGCTATGTAAGCATAGGCTGGAAGCAAGAAAAAGTCTTTAAATATGCCTCTTTTGTAGAAGGTGGTTTTCCTATGGTCGCAAGTGATCAATTTATGAAAATTCTAATGATTTTTTAAAAATATTTCCTATGTCTTTAGGATAATGAAGTGTGCAATATAAATGTCCTTTTGTTAGAGATTCCTCTCTAAGTGATGTGATTGACACTTAAATGGATTATTTGTATTGTGATTAAAATAAGAATGAATTGCATCAATTTTTCTTCTTCTTTTCTTTGTATAAGTGAAACCATTCAATATGAAAATAAGGTAGCCATTCCTTTCAAATCGTGAAGTCCCTGAGAAAAGTTATATATAGCGAGAATTTGTTTAGTGATGTAACTGTTAAATAACTTATGTAATTAAAATAACTGATAGCTTTAATAAATAAATAAATAAACTGATATCCAAACCATTATGAAGAAATAAAAATTATATAATCAAAATTAGTTTTTATTTCATGGCCTGTGTTTTGTTTTTGTCATTGTCTGCATTTAGCATTAATTTCATTTTGATTCCTTCAAATGAATGACATTAAATTTAAATTTTGCTGAAAATTTATAACTATGATTATTACCATAACTATTATGTGGATAAAAGGAATTTTCTCTCTTGAAATAACTTAAAGATTATTAGAAATTTTGTACCAGATAAAAACCCTTCAAATTTTCCTATTAATCACAAAATTATTAAATCCAATGATAAAACATAAAGTAGTATTTTCAAGTAAATATTTCTGAAAGTAGAGACATTTGAATGACATTTAAAAAAAATTAAAATTTACATTACAAATAGAAATTTTATGTCAATTATGTTAAAGCTGTTTTTGTTTTTGTTTTTTTGAAAAATGTGTTTATTTGACTAATATATAAAATCTTAGATGTATATGAACTCAGCAATTTGCTGTTTTAGAATTCAGTTGTATTATTTTTATATGATATGTGGGAGTTGTATTGTTTTTGATTTCTCTCTCTCTCTCTCTCTCTCTCTCTCTCTTTCTTTCCCTTAAATTTGGGAGAACTAAAAGTCGTTTTAAACGTAAAGCTTTGAAAACTATGATAAATCTTGAATATGCTTATAATGAATTAAAATGTAGAAAAAGGAGATTTTATATGCCTATATAAAATAAATTTAAATTTTAAAAAGTGTTGGCTCTTTTCTTAATATTTCCATTCTTGTACTAAACTGGTATGCTATAAAAAAAACTTAGAAGAGTTTAAAGGATCCATTGATGTATGTAATGAGCAAAATATAGGGCTATAAAACATTTAATATGAGTTAGTGGCTATAAAGGTATTCTTGATGTTGCATATTTTTTATTGAATAAATATTTTCTACATTTTCATTCAATTTCAGTTGAAAGTGAGAGGAATGACATATACTAGCGAAGATGCATAACTATAACACAACTGCTTATTATGTTTCATTTCTGCATCACATATGTTATGCATTAGTATACAAAGTTCTCAAATTTTCTCAACTTTTAAAATTGACTTGTTTAACTTTTTTAAAAAAAATCTTCAAGGAAAGACTTCTTCCTTTTTGAAAGGCTCCAAGAAGTTGTTTTATATATATATATATATATATATATATAATCTTTTAGATATTTGCAGTGAATCTTCTCTATCAGGATAAGGCTCTAGAAATTATTCAGATCGTTTGAAAGTTTTGACTTAAATTTTCCATTTTCTTAGTCCTGTCTATCTATCTAAACATTGCAATATATTATATATATATATATATAATATTGTTACGTTTTTAGCGTAGCGGGTTCGGATTAAATGGACTTTACTTGAGGACAACACAAACATATTTATTAACAGATATGTAAAAGATGACTTGAGAAAGGAAAACTTCAGATAAAAAAAACAATACATCAGTCAACAGTCACAGCGTAAATACAAGCCTTACGCACATTAAACATAGACTGCAAAACAGCTATCGTATAGCACAGCAAACGTAAACACAGCTCACTAATAGCAAGCGAGAAAAGTAATACCCTAGTCCATCGAGACGCTTCTCTTCCGAGAGGAGAAAGCTCTCTCAACTAACTAACTGACTCCCAGGTTACGGCAACCCGTCCCATATATAGCCCAGCGAGCGTGTGCGCGAGGCTTCGTGAAAGGTCCAGCGGCGACCAGACTATTCCTTTCGCCAAACCAACCCGGCTGTTTCGAAGCTCCTCGCCAAACGCAACCACGGCGATCGCCCGCTCGTAACATTGCCCCCTCCTCAAGGACTGCACGTCCCATGCAGTACAGACCCCGAGCAGAAGACACTCAAAAGCTTCAATAACATAGACACAAAATTACATCCATAATCATTGAAAAAGAATTAACTGAAAGAACGCAATTCACAAATATACAATTCATATTTACATAAATGAAGAAGCCATGGTTTCAACTAAGTATTTGACGAGTTACCATAATAAGGACCTAGCTGGTCATAATGTACTACTCTTGGTTTTGAGTTCGGTGACTTCCTTATTCGAACCACGACGTCATTCAGCCTTTTCAGGACTGTATAAGGGTCTTCCCAGGAAGACTGCAGCTTCGGAAATAGTCCCTTCCGTCGAATCGGGTTCCAGAACCATATCTTGTCACCTTCCTTTGAATTCATGTCCTGTGGCTTTAGTGTCGTACTTGGGCTTCATCTTCTCCGTCGCTATGTTGATCCGATCTCGGGCAAACCTGTGTACATCTTCTACACGGGTCTGGAGGTCTTGAACATAATCCACAGGCGAAGAAGGCGTATCTGGTGGACACCCGAACAGAAGATTACAGGGCAGTCGGAGTTCCCGTCCAAAGAGCATTTTGAATGGTGTGAAGCCAGTTGTTTTGTGAAACGCGCTTCGATAAGCAAGCAGGAACAAGGGTAATTTGTTCCTGCTTGCTTATCGAAGCGCGTTTCACAAAACAACTGGTTTTGTTGGGTTTTTTGAAACGAAAAGAGAGAGGTTATTTAGAATCGTACGATTGAACCTCTCTACCTAGCCGTCTGATTGGGAATGAAGAGGTGTCTGAGTTTTGTCGCTTTGGAGGAGTTTGCAAAGTCCTTGACATACAGCCGAAGTAAAATTCCTCCCTTGATCCGAGTGAAGCTGAAGAGGTGTTCCAAATCTAGAAATCCAGTTCTGAAGTAAGACTTCTGCTACAGTAGTTGCCTCTTGATCAGGAATTGGATAAGCCTCTGGCCACTTTGTGAAATAATCCATAACGACCAGAATGTTTCTATTTCCGTTGTCTGTCCGAGGAAGAGGTCCCAAGATGTCAGGCGAGTCTTTCAAATGGTGCGCCTACATTATACCGCTGTAACTTACAACAACTGCGTGTTTTTGGTCCTTTACGGACGTTACAGTCATCACATGTTCTCCACCATTCTCGAACATCAACTTTCTTGTTGTTCCAGTGGAAAGGTTCCCGGACTTTATGAATTGTCTTCATGGCTCCAAAGTGGTCACCTGCAGGATTGCTGTGTAACTCCTTCAGAACTTGATTTATACTTGATCGGGGAAGTACAAGTTGCCACTTAAATGACTTTCCATCTTTGGACTCCCATTTTCTATACAAGATGCCATTTCTAATTTCGAGTGAATTCCAGAAAGCCCAATAACGTTTAATTCTAGTACTGAGGCGTGAAATGTCCTGCCATTCAGGTCTTGAATTGTTTCATTGCATAAATTCTGTAATAGGTTTAATGCCAGGATCATTTATTTATTCCTTGCGAACATCTTCATCACTTCAGGGATCAGATTGAGGTGGGACGGCTCCTGCGATTTGGCGCTCAGTTGGAGTTACAATCCCATATTTCTTTTCAGCAGAGGAGTAGTAGCGACAACCCTCGGAGCAGGGCTTTCTTGATAAGGCATCTACATTTCCATGCAACGACCCTTTCCTATGTTTGATCTCGAAGTCGTACTCTACAAATTTATGTATCCATCTGGCTATCCGACCCTCCGGATTCTTGAAATTTAAAAAACAGGTCAGAGGTACATGGTCCGTACGGAGTAGAAATTTCCTTCCATTAAGATAACTATGGAAATTTTCTTTGGCCCTCACTATAGCAAGGAATACTTTCCTGGTGACACAACAATTCCGCTCTGGTTTCGAAAGACACTTGCTCCAATATGCGATGACACGTTCGTGGCTGTCGATTTCCTGAGACAATACTGCTCCAACGCTCTCATTACTTGCATCTGTATCCAGGATGAATTGTTTTTCAGGATAGGACAGGATGGGAGCCGAAGTCAAGGCTTCTTTCAAGTCGTTTAATGCCTTTTCACATTCATCCGACCACAAGAATTTTTATTTGTCTTCGGTTAGCCTGTGCAGTGGGCTAGCGATTAAGGAAAACCCCTTAACAAATCTCCTGTAATATGTGCAGACGCCCAAGAAGCTTCTATTCATGCACATTTTCAGGGTGGCTCCATTCTCTAACTGCTGACACTTTTTCCGGGTCTGTTTGGACGCCTACTGCAGAAATTATGTGTCCAAGATAGCTTATCTCGTATCGGAACAAACGACATTTAGATGGATTCAACTTCAAGTTGGCATCTTTCTATTTACTTAGAACCCTTCTTAAATTACAAAGATGCTCTTCAAAATTCCGCCCAACTATTATGATGTCTTCAAGATAAACGAGGAAAGCTTCTGGAGTAAGTCCTTTTAAAACTTTCTCCATCAGACGTTCAACAATTGCTGGCGCATTACAAAGGCCAAAAGGCATGACCTTAAATTGCCACAGTCCATGTCCTCCAGTTGTGAACGCTGTTTTCTCACGATCGTCAGGATGGATCTCCACTTGCCAGTATCCGCTCTTCAGATCGAGAGTAGAGAACCACTCGTTTCCGGAGAATGTATCATCGATTCGGGGAAGAGGGTAAGAATCTTTCTTCGTGATGTCATTCAGTCGCCGGTAATCTACACAGAACCTTGTAGACCCATCTTTCTGTCGGACCAAAACGATGGGAGATGCCCAAGGACTAGACGAAGGTTCAATGACGTCCTTTTCTTGCCTGTCTTTTAATAAATTCTTCACCTCTTCGACTTTAGCAAATTGCAATCTTCTGGCATTCTGTCGTATAGGAGGATGATTACTCGTATTAATTCGGTGTTGCGTTAACTTTGTTCTTCCAACATCATCCGACGTTTGGGGAAAATAGTTTTTTTGAATTCATCAATAACTTCCTGCAACTACTCTTTGCTCCTCCTCCTATTCATTGTCTTTAAGTAATTCCAAGCTCAAGCAGTCGGAAGACTCCTTTGATGTTAAGTAGGGAATTTTTTTTCGATACAGGTAACTGGAGAACATTTAGCTAGAACTTCACCCTTTTTAATTAATTTTGATTTATTACTGGCATTGATGACCCTGACGGGTACATTCATCTTCGGGAGATCTACAAGACTGTAGGCCACCATTGTTCCGCTTGGATGACTCCCGTCGCTGGAAAATTCAACACCAAACCGGAAATTCTCCGCTTCGCCAGTAGATCCCTCTAAAATTATTTCTCTTCTTGCTGGGATAACAAAGTCTCTTGAAGCAACAATCTGATGGCAGGTATTTACTCCTCCAGAACCTAAATGGAAAAGAGTCACGACTTCTGATGTGGAGCGCCGGGGGTTATTTTTAAAGTCGATTACAAAATCGTATTTCTTCAGAAGGTCTAGTCCAAGTATAAAATCTGTAATTTCCGCTACGTAGACGGCATGGTCATAAATAACATTCCCAAATCTAATTACTGTATTCATTTTCCCAATAATTGGGATTCTGTCACCAGTGACCGTTTGGAGGGTAACGCAAGACGGTGTCCAGAGAATTTTCCTTCCGAGTTGTTCTGCAACATCTCTTCGCATAATGGTTACGTTGGCTCCTGAGTCAACGATCATTCGGCAGGGAATTCCGTTGACGAAGCATTCAACAAATAAACCATTTTCATCGCCGCCTCTGGAAGATATCTGTAAAACTTCTAAATGGGGCTTTTCCTCATTTGGCAACCTCCGCCCCGCGAGACCGCCAAGTTCTAGCTTTCCTGGTTGCTTTGAGAAGAGTCTTTAGCCCGTTTATCTAAGCAGGCTGGACAATTCCTTTGAACATGACCCTCGTCGCCGCATTTTCAACATTTCACTGTTGTTTGGACATGTTTGTTGGGCCTTTCATCTCCTTTTCGGTTAAACTGGCAAATTGTTTTCACCATTTCGGTTAGATTTTGCAGCGAAGTATCCGATGCATCTTGGACCTTAGCACCTCTTACTGAATGTCGATCCCTCCGTGCATCTTTTTGAGCGGCTTCAAATTTCATTGAATAAATCAAAGCTGCTTTTAAATCCTTCAATTCAGCCATTCGGAGGTGTTTTTGTATCTTTGGATCTCTCACACCGTCAATAAAATACTGCAGGGCCAGTGTTTCCCGTACCTCGGCAGGACAGTCGGAGAAAGCAAAATGGGAGAGCCTCTACATCTGCTGCAAGCTCTTGCAAACTTTCGTTCGATCGTTGTTGCCGAGTATTTAATTGAAGACGGCTATAGCCCTTGGGGCATTTTTCCCCGAAGCGCAACTCCAGAGCGTTGGAAAGAGCATCCAATTCCAGGTGTTGATCTTCGGGAATTGTTCTCAAAATAGCAGCAGCTTCAGCCCGTAGTGATGCAGTTAGTTGACGAGCCTTCGTGGCTGGATCCCAACCATTGGCTTCAGCGACGATGGAGAATTGAGTCTTCTAGACTTGCCACGATGTTTTTCCGTCGTAAGTGGACACTTTAATGTTTGATTTCGGATTAGCAGGCACAGGTTGAGCTATTTCAGGCTTTCGAACACTCGAGGATTGGTTTTCAGATTTTACCTGTAAACCTTCCATTTTCTTCCATTTTTCCTCGAATGCGTTGAATCTTTCGTCCTTTTTTTTTTTTTTCGAATTTCTCTTCCACTCTACGGAGTTTTTCAACATTCTGCTCACAACTCTGCTGAATATTATGAATCTTTGTATCGTTCTCTTGAACCTTTTCCGCCAAAGCATCCACTTTGGAGTTGATTGCTTCAACAATATTAGCTTGCCCTTGTTCTATCTTCTTCTCCACCTTCTCTTGCCCTTCTTTCATTTCTTTAATAAAAGCAAAAAGCTGTTCAAATTTTGCTTGATCTGCTTCCTCCATCGCTCTAGTTTTCACCATTCAACCCCACTCCTGACACCGATGGTTATGTTTTTAGCGTAGCGAGTTCGGATTGAATGGACTTTACTTGAGGATAGCACAAACATATTTATTTACAGATATGTACTGGATGACTTGAGAAAGGAATACTTCAGATAAAAAAAACAATACACCAGTCAACAGTCACAACGTAAATGCAAAATAACCCCCGGCGCACAATAAACACAGACTGCAAAACAGCTATCGTATAGCAAAGCAAACAATAAATCATAGCGAACCCAATTATACAACATTAACAGCAAACATAAACACGGCTCACTAATAGCAAGCGATAAAAGTAATCCGCTAGTCTAGCGAGACGCTTCTCTTCCGAGAGGAGAAAAAAACTCTGAACTAACTAACTGACTCCCTTATATAGCCGAGCCAGCGTGCGCTCGCGAGGCTTCGTGAAAGGTCCAGCGGCTTCCAGACTATTCCTTTCGCCAAACCAACCCGGCTGGCGCAAAGCTCCTCGCCAAATGCCGCCAACCTTGGTGAACATCTAATGCGCTTGCCCGCTCGTAAATATATATATATACAATATAAGCTGACCCGACAGACTTCGTTCTGTCCTTTCCCCTTATTGGCCTTTTGTAGTCTAACAGAAGAAAAAAAAAACTGGAAAAAAACATTTTTTGCAGTAATCACTTTAGTTATTGAATTACACCTTAATACTAAACTACGATTACTTACAAAAAGTAAGTTTTCTATTTCGTGCATTGAAAGACTTAAGTAATAATGTGATTATATTTTTCATTGTAATGCTTTTTGGTACACAATATCTATTTTTTTTTGTTTGATTACTTGGCGCGTAAACAAATGAAGCTGACGCTTTTCCAACGCGGAAGAAGGCTATATACAACCGTCCGTGAGAGAAGCATGGGTTTCAAGACTAATGCCGCTAAAGCTCAACGATTGACCCTGGGATTTATTTATGGTCATAGCGAAAGCAAATCGCACTGGAAATTGCAGTTTAAATTCAAATGGTACGTCAGTTGGATACCATTGGGATGGGAGTAACCAAAACATCCTCTACCTTATATTTTCCCTTTAGAATAGTTGCTTCAATCACGTGGCTCAGTAATGCTTTTACTGATAGCTGTGTGCCATTACAAAGCCGCGGTGGGTTGATATTTCGTGACATTATGACCACCTATCCTAATTTTAAGAGAAGGTTATGAGGCGGCAATCCTGGGAAATCCAGTGAGTTTAAATATCCTGGTGGATAATTGACATCATCATCTTGGTTCATTGCACAATCAACTGATTTATATGTTCTTAATTCACCGACAATTTCATTTTAAATGGCACTCAACCCCATCTTTTGTTTTCTTTCTTTCCTTTCTGCAATTCTTTTTTTTTACTTCTTTATTTTTCTTTCTACAAACCTTTTTTTCTTTCTTTTCTTAGTCTTTTTTTCTTAACTGCCAAACTTTACTTTGGGCAGGTATAGATTAAATAATCATACAGCCTAATTAAATATCCATACAGCCTAAACTTTAAGGCATATTAAAGATAATCCTAACACACCTTTCTTGTAATTGATTGACGTCAAATGTTTGGCAGCTAGAGGAACAGTGTTTTAAATTTTTAAGCAAATGTGTGAATTTTCTACTCCTGTTGGGGTAACGAAAATTGGTAAAGAAATTTTTAATTTCCTTTATTTTGTTTCATTTTAATTCAAAAGTACTTCAGAATAAATCCGAAAAAACCGATTAGTTAACAATGTTTAACTTAAAATGCATCAAACACTAAGGAAATAAAATAAATCGTTCATAAATCCTTTCAGGAATACATAAAGAATCGATCCTTTCAAGAATGAAATAAACACATTAAGAGCTCTTCATGCCGCATTTATGTATTAAAAAAATCTTTATCTCTAAGAACAACAATCAATAGAAACATGAAAAAATGGAACACCATCAAATAAAAATGAACAAAATGATATTCACATCGTTTGGAAAAATACGTTTTAAATCAGCATAAATTGCATTAAAGTTTGGGGAGGATAAAGACTTTTGGCGTGAAAGTAAGAAAAGTGTCATTTTAACTATTTTCCTCGCGGTTTCTTTCTTTCTTTTCTCTTCATAAAAACCTTTTTCGTGTCTTACCGAAAATATTAAAAAAAATTAGTCGAATCGGTCGAGGCTTTCTCCAGTTTTGCACTTTGCGACGCATTTGGCAATTCATTTTTATTTATATAGATTAGATTTTCAAGAATATTTTGTTAAATATGATTCATATGAGGATAAATGTAAAAATTTTAAATTCGTAATTACTCAGCATTTATTGACTCAATTTACATAACACATCATTATACATCTCATTATTAAAACATTGATATAATTTTTTAAAAATTTAACTTTAGGATAACACAAACTGAATTGATATTTTACTTAAATGGTGGAGGAAAAGGTCTAAAATTGTACGTTTTTATAGAATAGTAAGATTCAAACTTTCCTAAATCAGTCAATTTCAATGATTGGTCTAGTTCTTTGAAGTTCAACTTTTCCTATTTAAAATATTAGTGCCTCAAGGATATATTATTAAATATGACAAACAGAGCAGAGTATCAAAAGTTTTTAATTCTTAATTCATCAGAGCATTTATTGACCCAAATTACATAAAATGTAGATATTTATTTCATTTAGATCATTTTAATTGTACTAAACAATATTTGTCCCGATTACTAACGATTTACACATTGGCCGTTGGGCCCGGATTTAAATGAATACTCTGCATGTATAAAACAATTTTGCTTTCGTCAAGTTGATTTATAGAATTAATAATATGGGTACTGTGAAATAGAAAACTTTATCTTGCGTTTACTTTTTTAGAAAATATCATATTTATTTAATTTCAAAGAATCGTGTGCTGAACATTACATTTTTCTGGCTTTAATTTGCAGCAAAAATTTTAAAAGAATGTAAACAGAATCGTTTAAATCAATCTGTAGAAAACAGGATAAGCCTAACATTGTTAGCGTGGGGAAAAAAACTGAGGCCTTATACATTTGGCAATTATTACTACGACTTAAAACTACTTTTAAAAAAAACGATGTACTATAAGTATACACAAAAAATACACACAACTAATCTTTTACAGCTTGTATCTGAAGTAAAACAACATAGCAAACCAAGTAATCAAAGTCCGTATTCGTTTCAATAAAGTTGTCAACACATTGATCACAATGCGCATGCGTTAAACTTCATTGCCAGTAAAGACATAGAAAATACAATTATTTTCTACATCAGTTGTGCAGATTAGAAATTTTTAATTTTCTTTATTCTGATTTATTTTAATTCGAAAGTACTTCAGAATGAATATGAAAGATCGATTAATTAACAATGTTTAATTTTAAAGGCAATAAGTGCAAAGAAAATAAACAGAATCGTTTGAGATAATCGGCCCGAAACATGCTAAATCTAACCTCATCAGTGTTAGAAAAAAGAAAAAACTTAGAACCTTTCTTATTTCGCGATGTTGGAAGGAAGTTATTTTGGCGGGAAAATTACTTTTTAATTAATAATTAAAATTCTACATTTTGTTGTGGACCGAATAGTGAATCTAAACCATTCTCGAATCCACTCGAACACACACACACAAAATTTCATCAAAATCGGTCCAGTCGTTTAGGAGGAGTTCAGTCGCATACACACGCACAGAAGAATTATATATATATATATATATATATATATAATTCTAGCATATATTTGGCAGTGTCTAAATACAATGGATATAGATTGAAAGTAAGAAATTATGATTTCATATGAGTTGCAAAAAGCATTTGTAGTATTAAGAACCATATGGTAATTGCTGTTTCAGAAACAAAATTCAAATTTTACAACACAAAATTCTTGTGAGAGTTAAAAAGTATATTCATTGTGTTAATTTTAAACTAATGGAAACATGGATACATCAAGTTAAACCCAGGCCATTGAAGGGGCATCAAGTATTATAGTACTTTATACAATCATTCACAAAACAGCTGTCAGTCAATTTGAATGAAAAGTTGATGCAGAAATATCCAAGACATGCTAATAGACATAAGTTGTTTCTCTATAAGATAATATTTGTGTATATTGCTTCACCATTCAGGGAAACTAGAGACACTACTGAGATGTATTATTTCTTTCCTGTGTTTGCTGGATGTTGCTTCAGTTAAATTTTTGTTCATTTTATTAATACATGCTGCTTTTGCTGGATTTTAGATGCTTGAAAAAGTCGCTTGCTTAGAGCTATAAATAAAGACAAATTTTATAAACTTAGAGACTGTATACTAAATAAACTTTTCCGATTAGAATATAAAAACTATCACCTTATAATAATTTATAATCTTTACACACTCTCTGAATTTACTTCTTACTATAAAATTGTTTTTAAATATATTAATATAAGAAGAAATGAAACCAAGCATTCAGTATTAAATAATTTATATGTTGTAATGTACACAATATTTAAGAACAATCATATCATTATAATTATACAGAAATGTAACACATTTATATATTATAAATACCCTTGACTACCATTAATACTTAATATGAAAATTAAATTTTAAATTAAAAAGAATTAATCGGAGGGAAATACTTTGTCAAGATATTGGCAATATTATTGTTAGTGGAAACATTCCATTTCATTAAGACTTTTCTCGATTAAATCTTTGATATATTGAAATCTACAAAAAATATTTAATATATTAAAATTTTATATTCTTAGAATTCTTTGATTTCATAGCTGTTGCTCAATTTAATTATACTTTTATCATTTAAATATAATTTCCAAATCTTCATTATATTCATGCATGCAATCTTGATATTGACATTATGTTATGCTGATACTAATACTGCAGAAACAAATTTAGTCCCTGTAAATGATAATGCAATACTCTATTGCTTTCTGGAGAACATTGTACAGGACTACTGTGATGTTAAACTTTCAGACATACTTTTTCTTGTGATGTGATCTCCTTGCAAATATTCCTTGTTAGACATCTTTTAAAATATATAATAGAACCTTTCAGATTCTGTTCCTTTTAAATATCTCAGCGCTTTCTTCGCTTTTTTCCACAAATTTTCTATATGCCTTTCTAAATATTGATATAAGTATAGTAGAGAAAATGTAATGCCTGTTCTATCTTTCTATTATATAGATTAAGCTACCAATCAACTCATGTTTGCGACTATTTATGTTCTCAGCTTCATCTTGGGTAGCTGTAAAGCCCTTTTCTATTTGTACCTTTACAATAATTCATTTGAAATCCTATTTGGAAATTCCTTACTATATTTTTGATGAATTTTGATAGTATCATTATATGGCACCTCCCTCCCTCAATTTGTATTCCTTAGTAGTTAACAAACTCTGCCGATTCCCAGACTTCAAATTTGTTCCTTAGCAAATCTAAAGTAATCTCAATTCTTTTCTTTTTCTTTTTTTCCCGTGGCTAGTAAAATGTCATTTCAGATAAATACAGAAATCCTTCCTCGAATTCTTTAAACCACTCTTCATTGTAAAAGTATAAATAAATCGTTCCAGTAGCATAAAGGATCTTTCTGCCCATACAATGGTATATTTAATTTCAAGACTTTTACTTTCGTTATGTTAAAAACCTCAGGGGGTTTATATTGATATCATGCCCTAAATTTCCATTCAGAAGAGTATATGGAATATCTAACTGCCTAATAGACCATTCATTTTGTAATGTAGGAAATACTAATATTCTACTAAATTTATATACAATCAAGCAACTAGATGAATGAGATTATGCATTCTCTCATGAGCCCCCCCCCCTCTCCTCCTTGGAAAAGCTTTATTGGCTAAATATCTTTCTTCATTCCATTTTTCTTGTTTCTAAATACCTATTTTATGTCAATGATGTTTTGCAAAATCAACTTCTGTCCAAATTTTCATCTTTTTTTTTTAATGAATAACATTGTCTAAAGGGTTCTATCCATTAAGTATTTTACATAGTTTTGTTGAAGCTTAAAAGTTCACCAATTCCTGCTATAAACTTATGAACTGCATATATTTCAAAGATCTCAGAAAAATATAGTGATTATGATGCTCTTTGGTATGTCTGCCTGTGTATTTCTCATCATTGGTGTCACTAGCTTCATTACCAAATTCTGAGAAAAAATTTGATTTCCTTTTTTCTCAATCTTATTTTTCTCCTCTTCATCACAAATAAGATCTTTATTTTTATTTATTTGTGAATGATATCTTTTTCACAAATTTCCTTTTCATCATATTCTCTAATGAAATGTTTTCTTGAGATACCTTGCATAAATTGGTAATAGTTAATAGTTTTTGTAACTTGCAGACTTTACATTTCATCGTTTGGTTTGAGTATTTCATTTTTTGAATTTTCAACTTTTTTTCAAAAGGAAAATAGTTTCTGTATCCTTTAGTGTTTTCTTCATTATCAGCAAATATACCCTTTTTTACTTCTTTATCCCATTTTCTTCTGTGAGCCTTATAGACTAAGACATAAGCATTCGATACAAATATTTGAACTTTTTTTGATATCAAGCGTTTTACAATACCCCAATTCATGTGTTGATTTTTCTTTAATAGATTAAGCCCACTTCTGTTTAAAATAAATACAGCTGCTACCTTAAATTCTTTCATCCCGCTCTTGGTGTAAAGTATGCTTGTTGCTCCCACTTCGTATGGTTCTTCGTATATAGAATAAGAATTGCCAAAAATGAATCAATAAAAAAAATAATCCTGATTTGCAATGTTTTTTTTTTGTTAATCAATAAATGATTTGTATCATGATGTTTTGTGTTATTTCACCCGAGACCTTAATTTATTACGACTTGAAGTTAAAGAGTATAAAAGATTTTTTTAATGTTAATATAAATCTTTTGATATGCTATAATTCTGAGGAATGCTTCCTTTCCTTGCCTTTTCCACTCCTTAAAATCATATTACATTATAACTAGGACATGGCCGGCGTCCTGGGATAGGGGAGCGCGTCTTCCTCGTGATTCTGTTTGAACATGGTTGTTCTACTTCTGTGTTCTATTTGTGAGGTGTATGAATGTGCCTCCCTGCAAAAAGGGGTTGTGTAAGCAAATGTGATGCGTGAAGTAGCTAAGTTGTATTATTTTCCCTAGTTTGCCCTACAGGAAAAGCAAAAGACCCTCACTCAGCTTAAATCGCTGATAGATAACTATCAGTTGGCTTGTAAAGTGATATGTCACAACACACACACAAAAACTAGCACATGAGTGCTATTCACGTATTTTTTCGCATCTTAAAAATACATACAGGGAATTTTATTCCAGATTTTAGTGGCAACCCTGTAAAAAGCAAAACCTTATCTAAATATAAAATTTGAATCGAAGCATTTGAGCCGTTTCCGATATATACATACATGCAAGTAATTGGATATACGTGATAAAAGAGATAAACATAATTTATTCATATTCAATAGTTGATAGAGCCTTCACGTGAGGCAATTGCAGACTTAACCCACCTGGTCATGCTTTTCACAAGGGTTTGGTTGATAGACAGTGGCATTTTTTTCCATTTGGCTCGGAGGAGACATGTAAGTTCTTTCACCAATTTTTGACCGTTGCTGCATCCCTTAATTCGATAATAGTACTCGTCCCAGAGGTTTTCTAAAGGATTCAAGTCTAAATTCAGGGTAGAGCGGTCCAGTTGATTGACCCCATTGTCATCGTACCATTCCAAGGTGAGCCTCGCAACATAAGTGACGTTGACATTCTGGAAATAAAAATTATCCTAACCTTAAAATTGTCACAGCGCAGGAAGCACTTTGTTGTCAAGTAGTAGAGTAGGCGTTGCATTGAGCTTACCATGATTTGGGATCAAGGGTAACCAAAACATCCAAACCATTAGAAACATCCCCAGACTTTAATTACACCTCCAAAAACTTTACTATAGGCACACTGCATTGTGGCAAAAGGCGTTCTCCAAGCGTACGCCAAACTCAGACTCCTAATCGATTGTTAGAGATTGAACCTTGATTCATCCCTCCAGAGAACTTGTTTCCACTCATCTACATTCAAATTTCGTCAAGCCTTGCTCCACCTCAACAGCGTAGATTAGCACTGCTGATATCATCATTTTTCTCGAAATTGGCTGGTAATTGCACTTTAATATTTTAATGAATTAATATCTTAAATGTATATTATCAATATACAAGATCCCATGTTTTTTTCTACCCCTGTCCTCTCCTTGTTAGCCTAACTTAATTTCTACTCGTCTATTTAATTTTTTACTATAACTAATGCGCAATACCTGGAGCCATAACCTATTACACTTTTGATCTGGTACAAGTAACTTGTATAGGATTTCTGACACATAAAATGACTACTTTCTTAGAGCCATAAGTAACGATGTTGAAATACATAAATGTTCTTTTCTAATCTTGATATGTTAACTGTTGTTTTATTATAATTTATGATCATCATAGCTCTTCATATTAATATTTGATTTTCCCCATGATGAGTGCTCTTTATAGTGAGTGTTTAAGTTCTTGTGGACATATTGTTGGTTGAATTGTTTCAAAACGAAAGACTTGTTCTTTCTCAGGATGTATTAGTTCTTAGACTGATTAGTAAATGTGTTAGGTTGATGGAAAATTCTTTGGATGAGCATTTCATTTTAAAAGCTGGTGAATGTTTTTGATGTACCAAAAACGAACAGAGTCCAATTTATATGTTTAATCCTACATTTTTCTAAAGTTGCGCCAAAGAAATTAAGTGTTACAAATTAGTAAAATATGCAATTTTCCTTTACTCTTAACAGTAAAATTAGATTTTTGGAGTGCATGGAAAGTCCCGTTTTATGTGCAGGAAAATTTTAAATAAAACATTTATTTTTTCCCTTGTATTAAAATTTATATATTAATATTGTATGGAGTATCATAAATATGGGTATAGCTCTGTTCTCGTAATTAAAATGGATTCTATTATAACAAAATACATTGAAAAAAACTTTGTTTTATCTTCTTTGTATGTTTAAGAAGCATACGAGTTAAACTCAATCATTTTTAACTGCATGGAATTAATTTAAATATAAGGGTTGAAAATTAGAGGGAAACTAATATAGTTCCCTTTTTAGTAAGAATGATGTAATGCTGTCAAAATGTTTCAGTGTTAAATATTCTGGATTAATAAAACAAATTATATCGCTATTAAAAATTATCTGTGTAATATTTATGCCTTTCTGGTCATATGCCAATTATTTAAATATTTTAAATAAGTACTTATCGATATTTAACAGTCTGTAATTGCTTTTGAAATTTGTTATATAATATTAAATGTTTTTAAACAATTATAAATTACTTTTATTCTAGGAATGGATTCTGGAGAACCACAAAGTCCTTCAAAAAGAAAACAATTAATTACCATTAGTAGCCAAAGTGACACTGAGGAAATACCATGGATGATATTGCCAAATAATTTGGTAAGGGTTTTAGTTATTATAATGTAGTAGGTTAAAGTTGATCAGAAAATATTGTTACATATGTATGCTTCAAGAAAATTTTTCACTTACTGCTCTGTTGTCATGCAAGAAATTAGTTTTGTAGTTTTATTCATGTTGCCTTCTCACTTTTAGCATCTTCTGGAAGCTTTATTGTGTGATAAAGGAAATTGTGATTTTATAACATTCTGGCTTATTTAAATATCAATTATCTCTGTATGATTATTAGTAACAGAAGTGATTTTCTCCTATTGTTGAGATGAATTTGTCAGAAAATCGCTCATTTTTCTAAAGTATCTTCCTTAATTAATTTCTACCAGATGATGATTTTTTGCTTTCATAAGGTATAGAAATAATATGAATGAATATTATATAATGCCTTATTCATCTATAATTTTTTTGTACTTTTAATAGTTTTAATAGTAACTCTTTCTGAACCATACTTTGATGCCCATTTAACTTTTTTGTTGTCTTCTCCTGTCCACAAAAAGTTTGTTCTTTCCTTTGTTTTTAGCCGCATTAGAACAAAGAAATATAAAAACTCAAACAAGTAAACACAAAGCGTTTAAACATTTAAAAGCTTTAACCTGTCGAAGAACGCTTAAAAGGCGCTATGTCGGCCTTGCAGAAGTTTAACTTCAACCTGCTAGATGCTTTACGGAAGACGAAGAGGTTAATCGAATTTCAAAAAGTGAACACCATGAAGTATGGTGTGTATGAGCATTTCTTTGAATGCGTGCAATTATAATTTATAAATATTAAATTGTGAAGATATATTTTTTAAAAAAATCTTAATTCATGAGTGAATAGTATGTAGAATCTGTTGTTTAATTATGAATACTCAAAATGCTGAATATGGTGTGAATGAATCAAAAAATAAGAATTGAATTATTGTCTTTTGGTTTTACTTAATTTTTTTACAAATATATGCATTTGTTTTGTATGTTGGGAAAAAGAAACGTTAAATACATTTTTTCATAAATCTGTTTTGTGGCAGCGATGAGTGATTGGAGTTTTAGCATTGTAAGTTAAAAACAATACATAGAATGAATAGAAAAAAAAAACCCTAATAAACAAGAATGTATCATATATAAGACATGCATTAACAGATCTTGAATGCTACTGAAAGATAAACAAGATCTACACTTAAAATTTATATTGCTATTAAGAAATTTAAGTTCCTTTATTATTACTGGTTGTTAACAGCCATAACATTTATTGCATAGCTTTAGCTCATAGATGGGTCTTGGGAATAATTACCTACTAGATTCAAGTTTGATATCCAAAATATTAACTTCTTCGTTAATGTTACATCTAAATTGAAATGTATTCCAGAACTCACTATTAAGAGGTGACTTCAAATAAAAATTAGAGAATTTAAAATAATTTCTGAATTCAGATTCTGAAAATATATCAATAATTTTATCAAGAATTATTGTGTTAACTGTGTTCCATCAAAAAAAATCATAAAATGCCAAAATAATAGTAAATTTCATAGATTTGGAACAATTAATTCAGCATTGCACTCCATAAATATATAAATGAAATAAATTTAAACACTTTAGACCTAAATTTGTATCGTCACTTTGAAAAAAAAAAAAAAAACCTTTTTTACATTTGTGAAAATCCTCTTAACCTGTTAATATTTAATGATGTTTGAAAGACTTCATTCATTTCACCTGCCATTGTAGACTTTGAGATCTCAAAGACATCACAAACTATTTCCAGTGGATGTTGCAAATCATATATCAATTCATCAAAGTTTTCAAAGTCTAGCAAAGAGATACTATGTATGCATGAAAAATAATGTAAAAAGCAAATTTTACTTGGCAGTTTTTAAATTTTTTTAGGGTATTTTGTGTTTTATAGAACTACTAATTTATTATTTGATAATGCTATTTAATTAGTATCCATTAACATCATATAACAACTTGATTAAAACATCTGATGGTAAATTTCACGATCAGATGTTTTGCTTCCGTGCTTACACATAACTGTAAAAATCAACCTAATTAAATAGTATGTTTTAGATGCATTAAAATCCATTTTTGTATGTCTGATGTATGTATGCCAATTATTTGATTACAAAATTGTCAGTTCTTCTACATCCCTTTTAGAGTGAAGATTTAATGAACATCATTGTGATGGCAAGGGGTCTCGCTTGCTAGAGGCGACAGTTGTCTTCATGGGTTAATTAGACTACCAAGCTCTGTATATAGTGTTTAGTAGCCCCATCATTGATAATAGGATATATCCCCTTCTGAGGACTTTTTACATGAGGTACTTGTAACTGGGTCGGTTTTAACATGGTTCTTTGTTTCTGTTTTGTTGACAAAATAGGCATGTCATTCATTTTACTGTGTTCCTTGATGTCCAAAAGCTGTGGTGCAGTAATGGTAAAATCTGAGCTTTCGTTCCTAGAGAGTTGCATATTCAAAACACAATTTTAAAATCTGTCATTTGGGCTAGTGCACATTAAATTCGTGCTTTAAATTGGATTTTTTTTTTTCCTGTTCTTATAGTAAGATAATTGAGAGAAGGATTACTATTGCAGATGAATCCTCATCATTTGGCTGCAATTCGGAATTACAATGTCCATCCAAAATGGTCCTCTTGTTGTTTAAAAGTAATTGGTATAACTAATTCATGCCAGACCAAAATTTTTCCTTATGGTTATGAAATCTTGAAATGTACATCCTAGCTTAGACTGTCTAAGGTTTTTAAGTTAAAATGCATTCCATCGCTTATATATAATTTAAAATACCTCTTTTTCTTTCTTTCTTTTTTCTTTCTTTTCTTTTTTTTTCTTTTCGTTTCGCTTGGTTCTTGAAAAGACTTGAGGATAATTTTTTATGGAAAATGAATATAAAATGGGGCATAATACCCCTATTTTTAATAATTAAATAGATTACTAAGCATTTGAAGTAGTAATATGAGAAGAGTGGGTTTTAATATAAGAGTTGCATTAATGTCTATTATTTGTCATACACATAATTATTCAGAAACAAGAAATTTTTATCGTCTAGGTATTGAAAGCTATTGTCTTAAAACTTTGAATAAGTTTACTATTTTGACTTTATATAAAATTTTATGCTTGAAATACTATTTGTTATTTCAAATAATAGTAAACTTCAATTCCTTTTAACTAACTTATTATATATTTTTAACATAGAACTTTATTTTGACTTTCTAAAAAGTAAGAAAATGTAATTTTAAAAATATTTTAATATTTGCCTGCATTATAATTGACTGTTGAGAAATGCTATTATTATTTTTATAATTTTAGATTGCTGTATATTTTACTAAGTTTCTTTTTTCTCCCCTTCCTAATTCTTGTATTATAGGAAATACCTCGCAGGAAACAGCGGAATAAAGACAAACTTAGAAGCTTTGTTCAAGAAAATATTGCCTCAAATGGGACTGAGCAGTTAGGTTGCAATCCTGTTAGTTACCAAAATATCCCCAGAGTAAAATGCAATACTGCAACACCTTGGCAAATCATGCGCACATTAGCAAAGGAGGAAAAAATTAGAAAAAGAGCACGTCGTTCAGAAGAGGTAATTTTCACTATTAATTCTTTTGTATTGTGCATAAGTATTCATAAATACAATATTTTCTGAATAAGTTTTATCTCATTTATTGTTCTACTATTTGGTTTAACTTGCATTTAAAAAATTATTTTCTGTTTATTATGACCATGCTCTTCTTCCGGAGAGATATAACTCTTCCAAATATTTGTAATGCATTTTATTTGGTAGTTATTTTGGTCTCATCATTTCTCTTTCATAAGACTACTTCATATGAAAAAAACTACACCAAAATTATAATTAAACTTCCGTCTATGTCTAACAAGTAGGCATGGGGTTGAAATCTAAGTTTGAGATGAGATTTAGTATAATGATAGTATACATTTAGAATGTTCATTCATAAAAATATTCAAACATATTGGCCAGTCAATTTCGGAAAAACGGTTCTCAAAGCTTATATAATGATAACTTGACCCTTGTCTGGCTGGTCCCAATGGTGTGGTTGTCAAGGTAACCGTATCCAGCGGAAGGTCAGTGGTCGAACCTGGCTGAAATTTTTATTTTCTTTTTTTTAAATAATTATGAAATTAAAAATTTACAAATGATTTTAATTATGTTTTAATTTTTTTAATCCAAAAATAAAAAATTATTATCGAAATACATAATAAAAAATTAAAATTTTAAAAGAAAAAGTTATAAATACGGATGCATTTTTTAAAAAACTGAGTTATTTAAATTTAATTAACTATTTACAGATAGTTTTAATTAACATGTTTCTTATTTTTATGCAAGTATAAATGCTAATCCTTTCAATATTTAAATTATAATTTGATGTTTAAAGGAAAAATAATTAAAAATGTAAAATTAATGGCTGCAGATAATTTAACTTGTTTGCATCATTTTCAAAGAATAATTTTTCATATTCTTGGATGCTAATTATAAAAAATTATTAATTCTAACTGAAAGAAACTGTATTTATATCAACAATTGAAGGGAGCAACTGTTTGATAAATGTGTAAGCTATCGGCCTCAACTGCAGTAAAAGAAATATTAGAGAGCAGGTAATAATTTATTGAATTTGTGGGCAGTTGGTTCAAAAGATATTAAGTGTATACAAAATTCTTCATATTTAATCAAACATGATCAAGAAATAAATTCCCGATAAGATGAAATAAAAATTCAATCAACTGTCACTACCAATTTTTAATGAGGTATGCTTAATGCACTGTCTAATTTTCTGATGAAACAGAGATATTTTTAAATGTAAATGAAGTTTGTTTTCCCATAGATCTCTTAAAGAAACCTTTCTCATGTGGAGAGTCATCTTTATCTGTTGTGCAAGATAATATATTTTGCTTCCTATGTTTTTACTGTAGTTGTCATTCTGGTTTTTGTATATTATTGGAAATAAATGTATATTGGATAATTTTTTAGAAATATTTAATTTTTTTTTACAATGCGAGTATTTATAATAAATAATTATGGCCATTTATGTTATATTTATTACTATTTTTTTTAAGTATGAAAATAAACATTTATCCTTGCATAAAAATAAGTACCATTTTAATTAAAACTGTCTGTAAATAGTTAATTAAATTAAGATTAAAAAATAAATAAATCTATATTTATAATTTTCTTTTAAAATTATAACTTATTATGTATTTCGATAAAAAAATATTTATTTTTGGATTAAAAATTTTAAAAAATACCAATTTGAAGTATCTGTAAATTTTTAATTTAATAAGAATTAATAGAAAAGAAAAAATTCCAACCAGGTTCAAATCCCTGACCTTCTCCTTACTAGACATATACCTTGACAACCACGCCATTGGGACAGTCGGGCGGGAATCAAGTTATCTGTATAAAAGCTTTGCCAAAAGTTTGAGAACCCTTTTCTCGAAATTGACTACCCATTGCTTTTTAATATTTTCATGAATGAACATTCTAAATGTATACTATGATTATACTGAATCTCATCCCGAACTCAGATTTCAATATTGTGCCCTCTCTTTGTAAGCAAAATTTTATTTACATTTTGAGATTCATCATTAAACTTTTCATCTCTCAAAAGTGCATGAAACAAAAATTATGAGTGTGAAGGTGTTAAATCTGAAGCAAGTGTTAATTCTCTTCTGATATGCAACTTGTGAGATCCTGATTCAGGCACTGGTTGTAGAATTATTGGCATATTTAATATTCAAAATCTTCAATGAAATCTGAAGAGTATTCGGAATGCTTGCCTACAAATGTATTTTGTTTCGTTAATTTCTCTTCTCTTATTTCAGGAATAAATGTTTTTTTTTTCTTTTCACTTGACTCATAACACATAATTTCATAATACATCTTTATGAAGCAATTTTTTTATTTTATTTTTTTCTTCTGACGTGCTTTTAAAGAACTAAAACAGTATCTTTCTCTTTTAAAATGCCTAAATTTTTAAATTGCATGACATTCTTTTTTAATTCTGAACATTTTTTAAATTTCTTTCCATTGCAGAAAATGCATTATTCCTCTGGAATCACAAAACTTGTCAAGCACAGTTGTATTACTCATTTTTATCTTAGTTCTGTTTTTATGTGATGGCTTGTATTTTAAGCTATCACAGTTAAATTGATTCTCTCTTAAATTGATTCACTTCTGTTGATTCTCAGCTGTTTTAAAAAATGTCAATAAACTGCTAGGTCATGGAGGGGGGGGGGTCTCTCTCTTTTTTAAGTAACTACCGAAGTCAGAGTTTGAGCTTTTCTGCCAGGCTTTGAGGAAATCCTCATAATGTGCAAAATTTTTGGCAATGGATAAAGTAACTCGGCAATTTTTTCAATTGTAACATTAAATGTTTCAAGTTTGGGAATCTCCTGTTCGAAATAATCATATAATACTAATAACTATACAAAAATTTAAATTAGTATTTTTCAGATCTAATTTTCATAATTCTCTCACATAATCTTCTGCTTTTAAATCATTACCAAATGAATTTGGTTTTCAAACAATTATTATGTGGTAATTATCGTCATTTCACAGAAAGCTGTTTACATCTATCTGTCTTAAGAATTTTCTATGCTAAAGTCATTGTGAATTTCTTCATTTTCTTTTCAAAAATATGCCCATGCTTTCAAATGATCATCAGATTTTTGTAATTCTAATTTAGGCAATTGAAAATATCCTTTCAAATAACTTTTGTTATAGAATTGTAGTAGATTCATTACGAGTTGAATTCAAAAAATTTCTTACACTTTGCTGACCATCAGTGATCGTTAAATTCAGTTCTCATAACTGTAACACAGTATCTTCAACAATTTATAATTTGCATTCAAGCAAATTTGAGGAATACTCTCACTCTTTCATGATGCTCAACTGTCAATTTCAAAACATTCTGTTCTGATTCCAATTTTAAATTGTCAGTTCTTGGTTTGAATATTAGTTTTGTTACTTAATTATATGCTTTTGTGAATGTAATCCTTTCATTCTATTTTGAAAAATAAAACTTTACAGTTAAGTGTGCAAGAAAAGATATACCTATTACGAATATATTAATTGGAGCAGATTACCTTAGTGTTTTATTGAATTAATCATTTAAGCCCATTAATAATAATTTGGCTGCTATGAAAACAAAATTTTGATTATTCCAAGGTAAATCAACAAATTATTCTATATCTTTGGAGAATATTACGTATGTTACCAATTTAAATTTGGCAAAATTATAGAACCTAGATATCATTGCTATAAAGAGGTCTAGCAGAAGCCAAATCAAGGTAGGTAACAGATAAAAATAACTTGACTCTTTTTCTGTAAAATCATTGAAGAAGCGAAGATAAAAAGAATCAAGTGTATTGTCGTCGAAAAGTGGACATTCAGGATTTGAAATTGTCACATACACATACACACATATAAATATATATTACTTTGTATGTTTTGTTATAAAAGCATACACAAACGAGCTCGACCATGGAAAATAAGAACAGGATTGATTTGGTGTTCTGAAGAGGTATATAGTAGGCACATAGTAGAAGCTGCTGCAAAAAAACTTGCAGCAAACCTTCTTTTGTATGTGACACAATCGATCATCATTATCATTAATATATCTTTTTGAGCGAATGTTGTATTATGCTGAATCATAATTAACTGGCATATGTAATTAAGTTAATCAATCGCGTAAAATCTTGTATGATGAGATTTTCCAGAATACTTAGTTCTTAGCTCAATAGACTCTTACTACAATTTCTAATTGAAACCCGTTAGTGCAGGAATAAATTTATTCTTTCTATAAAGGCTATGCTGAATTTTTTTTTTTTTTTACTTACGCCCTCAGGCAGCAAGTAAAAAATATATAACAGACTAAGATGAAGGCTTGTGTGGATGCGTAAACAACCGCAGCCTATAAAGAAATATGTAAAATGAGAGATGTACAGCAATAAAATACTTAAACTCTAAAACTCTGATGTCCAGTGAACGTTTTTGAATCCAATTAAAACCGCGCTATTCAAAGAGAATGTCAGCTGTCAAGAAGGTGTCTTAAGTATCAAAACAGACAAAGTGGAAATTATTGAAATATTTTGACCGAATTGCACGACAATTTGAGGATAGGAAAGTACATAAGTCAGTGAATCTTGTCATTTGAGAAAAATAAGGTATATTAGTTGGAGGTGGTGTGACATCGCAACTCATTTGAAAGTCTTCATTTTCCTCCTCAGATGAATGGAAAGTGTTAGGTTCAAGATTTTTGGGTACTTCATCGAAAATGGATGTTAAATCATTATGGACTGTAACTTGTGTCGCAAGTCTTAGAGAGGCATAATTGAACATTTGAAATACCTTTAATTTTGATGGACATGTGTTAGTGAAAGGTCACGTTTAACAATTTTTAACTTTAAATGTTCTTATAATTTTATCTTGTTTTAGAATATGCTGAATTTCCAATTTCATGAGCATTGTTTCAAGTGGGCGAATATAGGTTGAGCAGTTTTCATGTTTTTTGTATGGGTGATATTTTCCTCGCAGTTTGTGTAGTAACAGGTTGCACAAAAAGGTTTTGTAACAGTGAATGTTTAACTTAAACCAGACTGGGTGTTAGGGAAAAAACTTTTCCTTTTAATTTCCGTATAGATTTTTTTTCTTTCATCTTTATGTTATCTGTCTTTTAAAATTTCAGCTTTCGCATGCTTGAGATAATGACTCAAGATTGCTATTCTTTATACACTTTCCTCGTGCAGGATATTGCTGACAATTGTGACCTTTTTCAGTTCGGACGGCACAAAGGAGTGTTTTGCGACAATTAATTTACCGTTGTCAAATCACCGGCACTAAAAACATTTCAATTTTTAGAATATATTTTCAAACTAGTATTTTGATGTAGCCTCCATATAAAGTTATTCAGTTAAATTTGGACTGTAGAATGTGAGGATGTAATTATTAATGGGGAAGAAGTCGGCCTTACGTCCATTGTAATTCGACTTGCTTGGTTTACTCTTTGTAACCCAAGTGAACCAAATTTCTGTTCTTTAGAAGCCCTGTTAATTCTTAAGAATCCATTACACAGCTTCTCTCAAGTAATTACATCTTTGGAGTAATTTAGAATTGTATCTGGACTGACTGTTATCAGTATTGTTGCTAAGGCCTTTAGTTTGATAATTTGCTGGGCTTGCTTTGTAGAAATGACTTCTATGCATTTTTCGTATAGTAGAAAACATGAAGGACGGCTGCTGCAATGGGTTTTGGAAAAGAAATAGTGAAACTATATTGAAAGTTTCATTCTTCTCTGATGCAGACAGCTTACCGTAATGCAAGTTAGAACCTATGAGCTCGTATTTTTACCTTGGGACAGTGAGTACGCTTAATCCTAAGCCAGAGATGTAAAACTCTTTACTTGATCCTTAACAAACTAACATTTCAAGTGGATAGCAAACTGACCATTTGATACGTCGGGGACCAATTTTACTTTTTTTTAGGCATTATAAACCGTGATATTTTACTAAATTCTTCATATGAACTTTATTGTTAATATTTTCTTTTAACATTTTTTTCTATTGTGTTGGTTTGAAATTCCTCTTGCATTTAACAAAATGTTTTATAATTTTTAAATAATATTAAGCACAAGAAGTTTATTTAATACATTAAAAGTATATAAATCTCTTTTAATTTTCTCAAAAAATAATTAAATGGAAGGGAAAACTTTTCTTATGCATTTTAATGCATATGAAACCGAATGCCCTAAAAATTTACGAAATTCATTCACGCTAGCTTTTTCTTTAAAAAATTTGCTCCTCTCTTGACATTTTCTCTTTTATGCAATAAAGAAGAAAAAAAATGATGGTCAGGCTCTAATTCTCTACTTATTATTACATCCGATATTAGATTCATCCGTAAAGAGACAAGGAATTAAAAAAAAAAACAGGAATTAGCGTGGAGAATAAGGGAAATTCAGACTGCAAAATTAATGGCCACCCTATGAATGCATTCCCTGATTATTAGGAATTACAATTGAAGCTCGTCCTGGAGCAGTTAGACACCCAAGTGTGACCAGAGCGCAAACATTTGACGGAGAGAGAAATTGTGTAGGCGTTATGTTGTAGAGGAGAGTCAGGTTTTTAAAAGATTGTTTAGCGGAACATTGAAAGCTATTGAAGTTATTTAGGGAAATGGTAAGTGAGTCTCTATTTGAATTACTTAAATTATTATTTTATATATATATATATAGTACGAGTGATTTGAATGTACCTCTATGCCCACTCTAATTACTCCCAAACGCTAATTACGGTTTCCTAATCCATAAACCGAATTTTCATATGAAGCAAACATTATCCATCGAGTAGGTAATCAAAAGAATTTTTATGTTTTTAATTATTTTAATCAAGTTGAACAAAGAACAACATACGGCTGTATTGTCTGCAATTGGATAATATGAAATGATTATGAGAGTAGAAAAACGTAATTACCCAAAAGATAAAATGATCCAACAAATGAGTTGTAGTTTTGATTTTTTAAAATTATTATTTTGTTATACTTCAGATAAAATACTTTTCTGTTTCTGAGTTGTATTTTTAATTTTTAAAATTGAAAATAAATATCGGCATTTAGAGATAAATGTAATCAAAAGGAGTATAATTTCAATTTTCCTTAAACAATTATATAAAAAACTTGTTGCTCATACTTAAATTATTTTGATTTTTACTAGACTTTTTCTGATACTGATCTTGCTCTTGCTCGTGGCTCTACGAATTTTCCTGTAAATCATACTGTAGATATGCCTGAATATCCTGAAGAAATACAGAGGCCACCATCTAGGAGAAGCATTGTTGAAAAGGGAAACTCAAAATCAAATAAAGACGACTCTAAAAAGAATGAGGTATTTACTATATGTTCATTGCTTTTGTCGTATTTCTTACAGCTTTACTTTCTGTGAAATATTTCTCTGTAATATAAACTTTTATGTTACCGAATAGCAATCTTTATGCTTAAATAAGGGGAATCCCATATAAAACATAATGTTTCAATCAATTCTATTTTAGTAATTTTCTGTCAGCAAAAATATTTGGTAGATACCTTATTCAATTTAATTTTAGCGGTAGCTGATGAATTCTTTTTTTCTTTTTTCACTTTTATTAGACTGATTCTGCGGTAGTTTTCGAAAGACTGACTCAGTTGCAAGATTTTATATCTGAAGCTACATCTCTTTGTCATGAACTTGAAATGAGCGATGAATCAGTAAGTTAATTTTTCTAATCCTATTGTATTCAAGTTTTTACTTATTAAGAACTATTCCCTGACATATGAAATTATTGCCATTAATATTCTTTTGCTTTAAATTCCAAATAGTAATATCATCATTTTCTCTTATAAATTCCCAAAAAGGCTTTGCTTATTTTTAATGTTAACCGTTCTTTTTGCATTCTAGGTAGTAAATATTATAAGTGCAGTAAGAGTTGGTTCTGAAAAAGTAACCTTCAAACTTTCGCCATAGCTTGTATACACAATTTTAAAAAAGTATTATGGTCATATTTTTGTAAATGTTTTATATTTTAATCCTATTTATTTAAATTTCTTTTCATCGTTGTTCAACTGTTTTTCTTGTATTTTTATTGAGTACATCTTTTCAATCACTTAAAATGAAGACAAAACTGTGTTTAACGATATTAGGGTGTTTGAAATAAAAATAGAACACATGCTAAAATAATTGTTTCATTCTTTTTAAAAATTTTATTTAATAAAAACATTTTATTTTATCAAAAGCCATCGTTTTCATTTTTTTAAATGTCTAGAAAAAATCTTAGTGATCTTAGTTTAATAAGATCTAATTGTTGCCTACAAAAATGATGGCTAAAATCTTAAATTTTTGCCATCTGCATATCTGTCCAAATAATGTTTCGGACTTTATAGGAGGTCCTATTAGTCAGGGGACCAAGCAGAAGATATTGGCAGACCTAAAAATCTGATGCAACTCAATCAAAGAAAAAAAATGTGCTGATACTCAAAATAATGTTGACATCACACAAGTTTGGAGAAGATAATCTACAACTAGATTTTTAAAAAAGCTTCAAAAATTGATATTCAGAAAAAAAGGAAACACCAAATAGATTGAAAGATAGATTAAACATCGGTTGCAATTGACTAAAAACTACACAACTTGCAATCCTCCAGGATGTTCCTCTGTTATGCTTTTTGATGAGAAATAATTTTATTTTAAATGGCCCGAGAAGGTTATTAATACAGTGGTCATTGTTCTCGATAAAAAACAAGAAAAAATTATTCTTCCCGATATATGGAGGAGGAAATTTTATGATTGGGTTGGCAGTCAGGTATGAAGGGAGAAAAAACTTAACGTTTGTAAGTGTCAAGCTTAGGTAGGCAGTAACACACAGATTATATCTTAAGTTTTGAGTTCATATTTCCTTTCCTATGTCTTTGAGCTAGGTGGGAATAACTGGATTTTTCAACATGAAGGAGTATCAAGTCACTTGGATACTGGTATTAAAAATTAGTTGAGGCAAGTATGTTCAGATTTTACTTGACATGTTAAAAGACCTTACCTCAACATTGTAGAGAACATAAAGGCAAGAATTCTTCGCCAGTTATAGGAATGGCAAGCTGTTTGTAGGTGAGCTTTGGAGAGCAGGGAATGCTATATTCAAACTTTATATGTTTCGAAGCCAAACCGAATCTATGGAATAATTAAAGTCAATGTGTGAAGAATTCGTATTTGCACTTTTAAAGGTGTCCTACTTTTTTCTTAGTGTATGAAGTAGTCAAAACTAAATTTTTATTCTAATTCATTTTTTTTCTGTCTCTTTTTCTTTCAAGTTTCAAAAATTGTCGTCTGTTTGTAAATATGCCTTTAAAGTGTTGCTAATTAAATTAATTTGAAATAATTTCTTTGTTCTTCATTTATACAAAATTCTTGTGCCCTACTTTTTTTCACGCAATATACGACTTTAAGTTGTTACCGTTCTATAGCAGTTAAACAACTAGGTCAGTATGGTTTTTGCCTAGTAATCAAGTTTTCACATTTCGATCCTAAATTCTGTTTTGTAATCATTAATTTTAAAATATTTTATTCAATATATTAATCATTTTTATGTAAAAATAAATGTTTACTGCCCCCCCCAACAGGCTTGGTAGGAAGGTTTGAAGAAGAGGATAATAGAAAAACATTCTTGCTTTAGATCTCTAAAAATGCGACGTTTGCTACAGAAAATTAGATCTTGGAAATGGAACATCCTCACAATTATTTCGCGAAATGAAGAATCTCGCTAAAGATTCATTATACGGCAATGTTTTGGTGGGTTTTTTTTTAAATACAAGCCCCTTTGTCTGGTTTCCATTTGACCAAATCTGTCCTATTTTCCTTGTTTCATTTCATTTCGATCTGTTTATTTATTTGCAAACATTATTGGCAAGGTTCATGAGATATCTGCCCTAGGCTTTGAAGTTTCAAGAGTTACTGACAATTCGAGATTACACACAATGCAAATTGAAATTGCTTCTTTGCGAAGCCGTTTATTGAGCTATATAATAATTGACTATGTAATTATTTTTTTAAACAGAAAAATTTGTTTTCGGATCTTTCCCAATAGATTCTTGGTTATTCAACATTCGTAACTTAGCGAATGTTAGTACCACCAGAAGGGAGGACCAAAAGAATTTTTTTTAAAGTTCACCGTCAGTTGTTGAAAGATAGGCTACTCTCATTGTTTTATATCAGCACTACCTTTTCTGGACTTTAATAATTGAAGATTAATGCCAGGAGACAGGCGTTAAGTTATTTAATGCATACGCAAATGGTGCTAAATTTTAATGATCTGAAGAGGGTTGCTTTCCAGATAGAATGCTTCATAGATGAATAGCTTTCCAGATATTCATCTATGAAATAATAAATAATTAATTTTGTAATTCAGTTGCACGAAGAATTTTTGGTAGTGAGAATTGTAGGATTAGTGATTCGACAATGCTTAAGAAACAAATCACTAACTTATTTCAGATGAAGCATCTAACTTACTAATCTTCATGAACTATACAGTATGAATACTAACACAAACACACAAACTGTTACTAAATCGCATTAGCAGAATTCTGTATGAATATTTAAAAAAAAATTTAAGCAGCTATTTCACCTGAGTAAAATAAAAATAATTGTCAATATTTTACCAGCGAAATAAATGTTGCTTATTACACTGTATTAGGAAATTATTAAACTCTACAGCTTCTGTGTTGCTATAGCAACTATTCTACTGTTTCTAGAAATTGAGCCAGCATACCATTTGTTCTTAGAGTTAATTAAAAATTATGAAGAAATAAATTCTCATAAATATTATATTTGCAGTGCAATCAGTTGTATACCATTTTGCCATAACCTATTTTCAATAAAATGATGAGATATTCGTAAGATTGCTCGACTTTCTGATGGGGAAAAAGAATTTTTAAATGCATATGAAATTTGTTTTCCAACACATTTCTTAAGCTTTGCAACATCGCTTATTAAATGCTCAAAATCTCAAAATATATTTCGTTCACAAAGTTTTTATGATAATTATAATTCTGGTTCATGTATGTAGCTGAAAAATAATAGATGAAATAATAGAAAAAGTTAATAGATAATAGGTGATTAAAATGCAAAATTAATTTATAGAAAAGATTATTTTAGAATTACTGAGTAATTTTTTATGATGAAGATAATTATAATTTATATTATATCATTAAGTTAAGTCATCTTTAAACGTCAAATTATTTTTCTGATTACAAATTAAATTTTAATTACAGTAAATCATTAAGAGAAAACATTATTTTTGCTTAAAAAATAATATTATTTAACATTATTTGTCCCCTTAATCGTCATGTACTGTTCAGCAAATTCCAATCAATTTTGTTACACTTAACCCTCGTACAGGCTCAAAAAATTCTAATTTTATCGTTCCTGTATAATTTTTTAGTACATTTTGTGCTTTATAGATGGTAGGTCCAAGCAGGAACTTTGATTAATCCTTGATAATAGTACATTGATTAAGAATGCCCTTATAGTAATCATGATCTATGAATATATTTTGGGTCAGCATTTTCAATATTGAATTCTAATTTTTTAAAAATACTTTGTATTTCTGAACAAGAGGGTTTAAGTCTTGAAAATGCAGGTAATAGTTCAGAATATAGCTATGTAGCTGGTGCCTTTGATGTTGAAATTCTGATAGTGACGATCTCGGATGTTTTTATAAGGCCACTTATTAAACAGAGTTACATATCTGTACTAACGTCTGTCGATAATTTGGAGGCAAATTGTCATTTGAATTCAATATTTCATTTTAAGTCAATTAAGTTGTTTTAAAATATTAAGAGCATTTCATAAATGATGAAAGTTGGGTAATGTAGGTTAAAAGAGACTGTAAAACAGAACAAAATGAAGGGTTTTGAAGAGAAAAAAAAAAATGACGGAAGTATATACTGAATTAAGGAAATATTTGTATAAACTCTATTTTTGTGTCATGTAGTTGATATTGCTGAATTAGAATTTTAAAAAGAGTGCTTGCATTTTGTGAGCAATGACCTTCATGATCTTAAAAATCATCCTAACTCCAAACTTCACAAGATTTGAACTATTTATTAGCATTTGAATAAAAATGCATACCAATCAGTGATTACTTCAGAAAGATATAATTTAATAGTTAAAGGTTTGGTGCTGTAAAAGAGTCGTATGTCCTGAAAGTATATATAATAATTAAAATACGAGGATTCCTTTGGAATGTCACTTAATTTCATCCTAAATTCAAAACTGTTTGTACCTTCACAAGGCATCATTTAAATCTTTCCATTAAGAAATGAAATTAGACTGTTGATAGCCTTAGATATTTGTTATACTTATCCAGAATTATGTTAGTTATCAAACAAGTGTGATTGGAAGGGTTCAGACAGTTATGTGCTCAAAATTGGATTTGTTTTCATCACTGAAAAGTAAGAAAATATAGTTAAAGGAATTTATATCATTTAGAAGCGGAAATTTAATCACTAAATTACGAAACAAAAAGGAAGTCATTTATTTTCATTTTCTAATCCTGCGGTTTTTGAAATGATAAAAAAAAATGTAAGCCAAACAAAATTTCGTAGTGACTGCAAAATAAAAAGATAGGGTGAATATTGTAGACTGATTCTTTTATAGTTGTGAAAACATTACAAAAAAATCTTTCAACTTTTAGAATAAGTTTGTGTGTGTGTGCTTTCTGATTTTATAAAGCTGAAGATGATAAAAAATCGTATCTAAAGTTAAAAATGAATTTAATCAGTGTCGTAATTGTTACATATATTTTTATAGAAGGGAGAAACAGTATTATTGCGAAGATGACAGTGTGTGGTACTTCAAAATCTATCTTATGTGGGAGAATTATTAAAATTTCCAAAAAATAGTTTTCAGAAAAATAATTTACCTATATATTTCATCTGAAAACTTATATATAGATATATATATATATATATATATATATATATATATATATATATCTCTCTCTATATTTATATATATATATATAATCAGTGTTAAAATTATTCTGTCTTGCTTGGATCTATTAAGAAAGACAAATATAAGTTTAAGAAATTCTAGTAAGTAAAAAATTTTATTTCTTGAAATTGGCCTCTAAAAATATAGGGTTTTTAATAATAATAGATTCAGAATACTAAGTAACAGTAAAAAAACGTCTGATAATTTTTTAAAACACATTTTGTCAGATATGTGCGACTACTGAAGGGTTAGTTTAAAATCAATTTGAATTGGAATTTTAAAGAAAATTCACCTGGGGTCTATCCTGGCCTCTTGGTTACTAAGCAAGTGCTTTATTGACTGCATTGTTAAGCCTCTGAAGGACCATGGCAGCTTAAAATTGCATATAGCGCACCAGTTCCAACCTATTTTGTTTCCAGTCATACATTTTCTTACAATCCGATTTTAAAGCCTTACTTATCCTTCATATATAAATATCCATAATCTAGCTGTAGTGAATTGTATCGTTCATCTGTCTATTTATATATGTAACTATCCCGCATCATTACTTTTTCTTTCCTTGAAATAAAGTTTTTAAAATTCCATGTGTCTGCCACCACCGTTCCAAAAGCACCAATATATTACGGAGTATGTCGGTTTGTACTTTCAAAAATATGTGAGCGCGATAACTCAAAAATGTAGCGATTTAAATAAATCAAATTTGGTATGTAACTTTGTAACTATAAATATAGTTTCAGTCACATTTATGTTTTAATCTATTGAGAAGAATTGCGTCTGAAACAAAAATTCTTTTTTCGGATACTTTCAACAGCATGCCGTGCGTAAAACACTTGCCAATCATCATATCTGATAGAATCAGTAAAAATGTTTATTCGCTCTTAAGGTTAGTAATGTGTAAATATTCTAAGCCAATGCCACGCTGCACATTTTCTGGCAGTATACAAGAAAGTATGAAACGTTCCGACGCCTTATTTTCGTTTTAGTTCTAACCTACATGGCCATTTTTTGTAATTTATGAATTTGTTTCCGTTATTTATGAAAATTAGGACTTCTTAAAGCATTTTCATTTCTTCTTAAAATATATATATATATATATTGTTTCTTCTGTAATTTTTTTAAACTAAAATGTTTTGTTTATAGGCTTAAAAAAAGCAGGGTTTTATTACATTTTTGGAACGTTAAACGTTCAAAAAAGGTCTTTACTACACTTCAAAATAAGAGGCGATAACACAATTTCCCTTTTAGTCTGATCATCTGTGAACGCTTCTATTATTTTCTATTAAAAATGATTTTATAAACTCATTTAGAACATGGCATTGTTTTGTCATCAATATCATGACAACTTCACCAGTTATATGATGATAACCATGGGAATGTTTAATTTCTTAGCTTTTTCAGACAAAGTTAATCAGTTCCGAGGAAAATTTACTCCTTGCCTCTCAGCCACGTTGTATCATCTTTGTTTTTGCTTATATAAAGATCAAATATAAAACATTTGGTCATGCTGAGCTTCTACATCACTATGAACAATTTCAGAAATGTTATATCTATATAAATGAAACTTTTTAATTTTAAGAAATGTTGAAAAAGTTCACATTTCTTTATTGTTAATCTTATAGAAGTTGATTTAATTGTTGAACCTTATAGAAGTTGATTTATTGATAGTTTTTTTTTTTCTTTCCTTTCTATGATTGTTCCTATGTTTTTGTAAAATCCCAAAACACAAATTTGCAATAAAAGATATTTTTCAAACACAGAAATAAATATTAACATTTAAAAAATAAGTATTTAAATTTAAATTTTAGGGCTTTTTTTTCAATAAAAACTATGCATTATAATAAAACAGAAAAAACTGTACTTATAAAATTCGTAATTTATGTATTCACTAGCTTTTACCCGCGACTTCGTACTCGTGGAAATTTTGATGTGTATATTTGGGAACTGACTGTCTAATCATAATATAAAATTTTAGCAAATCGTATGCATGAGACGTGAATTTTAAACACCAGTTGGGGTAACGAATGCAGATTAGAATTTTTAATTTTAATTAATCTGTTTTATTTTTATTCAAAAGTACTTCTGAAGGAATCGAAAGATCTATTAATAATAATGATTAATTTGAAATGTACCAAACTCTACGAAAATAAACAGAATCATTTGAAATAACCGGCTGAAAACATGTTATATCTAACCTCATTAGCGTGGGGGGATTACTGAAAAACTATGTACGTAAAACCATAAGGGTTTTTTTCCGTTTGCCGAGTGAACAACCGTCAAAGAAATTTGAGAAAATCTGGCGGAATTCTAAATTATTTACTAACGGAAATATACCACTATAAGCATATATGAAAAATATATAGCTAACCTAAATACAATTTAATTACAAAAACACACAACGGGACAGCTTTGATACTGAGTCTTTTTCGCCCCCCCCCAAAGTTAGTCACCAATTTTTAGCGAAATGGCCGAATATGGCGCGAACGGCATCCATAGCATTTCCAATCATAAGGTTTCGAGGAGCGTTGCAGCAAATTAACGGAAATATTAAAAAAGTTATCAATAAATGCAATAATATAAAATGCACTAATAAAAATTAAATCGAAAATAATGAAAGTAGGCAAAAGGAATACGTACGGGAGGAAAAAAAATCAAGAGAAATGAACAGGAAATATCGAATTATTTAACACAGGAACAGCGTAAGGGGAAAAAACCGAATATATCTGTTTTTATTAGCTTCACTACTACAGACTGGTGCTTGTCTTAATAAGAAATAGGAAAGAATAATTACTCAGTTCAACTAATTTTTCTTATGAGCAGGAAACGATTTAATAAGTTCTATAAAAAGCAGCTGAACTTTTCAGTGATGAATTTCAGTGATTCTTTCTGCCGGGAAATTCACGAAAATAGCAATAAATCATAAAGAATTCCATTAGAATAGTAAGATCAGAGAAGGATATGATATTTTTTCTATGGATAAGATATTAAAATGAAAAACTGTGAAATAAAGACAAACGATTCAAAAAGCTCGAGGAGTTTTTTTATTTTATTTCCTGTATTGATGAAATTCGTAAGCAGACGATTTTATTCAGAATATAATCTATCTCGGTGCTAAATGTCATCCAATTTCGTTCAGCTGTTCTGGCGTGATTGACTCACATCATCCATCCATCCAAACTTTCACATTTATAATAGTAGTATAGATACTTACATAAAAGGAAATTTTTTGGACTAAGATGCTTAAAAGTATTTAATTTTTGCTGCAGTTTTTCACTATGCACAGATTTATCAGTTGCAATTATTATATTTGTAGTTTTAACTCTTGTGAATGAAAAGAAAAAAAAACTTGTAAAATATTCCATCAGAAAGAAAGGAAATAAAAAAAAATTACATGAGGAATTAGATATGTATCAAATAATATTTTGCATGTAAAATGTGTTTTTTAAATGAAGTATTCTTTATAAATTTTGTGTTTCCGTTTTCAAACAGGAATGTTATCATGAAAAATTATTTTTGATTATGAAAAAAAATGAAATTTTATCAAAAATTCCATTATTGTAGCTAAAAATTTCTTTTAAGGCTCAAGAAAATGGTGCCTATTCTGCAAATGGGATTTCTCCTGCTGGATCTAAAGCCTCAAATTGTGCCACTAATAACTCGTTCAAAGATTCAAATGGGGTATAAAATGCTTTTTTTAAAAAAAAAATTTATTAATCCTGTATTTATGTTAATTAAATTACATCTATTTCTTGTTCATTTTTAGATTGTACTCTTTTAATATTGATATTTACCTTATTTACCAAAATGCATTTGATTTATGTTTATTTAGTTATGTCCTAGAAAAACAATTTACTATTCTAGAGGTAAATCGAGGGGGGAGAAACGTTCTCTACTGTATATATGAAGTTAAAGGAATATTTATTTATTCAAGCAATAGTTTTAGCTATTAATTCAGACTTGAAACACTCGCAGAAGTCGTCGGTGATTTTGTATGATCTTTCTTTATGTAATCTTACTCCGATCTTCCGTAATCTTTTAATATGTTATACATATATTATAATTGAATTGTGCTAATAATTGGAATAATTTCCAGGTGAGATGTCCTTTAGAGGAAAATAATTTCTCTTTCGTTTACGCTTAATTTATTTATTAAAAGAATCTCATATTAACATATCTCAGATAAAATGAATTTACCAAAGTTAGGACAAAAAGAATTTATTATGCAAGGTGAACTAAAAGTGGTCCCCCGAATTTAAGTATTTATTGTGCTCACACTACTATAATTAGATGTATGTTTGCTTGGATACATTGTAAGCGCTGTTATGAATTTTTTTATTAGATCATTTACCTCAGTAAATTTCAACTTGTTCTCTCCTTTGTAATTCGGTGAATGTGTAAGCTGTATTCCAGTTTCCTTTAATTTTTTTAACATGTATTCTGTTACAGCAGACACTAGCTTGTATCCTAGCCTTCAATTTTTTTGATATCAACAATTAGTGTGGCAGACACTGTCCTTGATATAGCCAAAAAAGAAAGAAAATTATGAGGAGTAATTTGCGGAGCGCGGAAGCCAGGCTGTCGGCATGTCCATTGCAGTCCACCGATCCGAAAATGTTTCACCTTAGGAAATCGTCTACTAAGGAATTCCAATGTGGAGGTGCTCCACCCTGCTGAAATATTATTCTGTTACATGTATTCTGTTATAGCTGTAACTAACCTTAGCGGTAAAAAAGACCCAATAACAGTTATGAATGAAATGAGGCCGCACCAAACATTAACTTCAGGGCTGTCTCGTTGTAACAGTACAGAAACATGTGAAATTTCTGATTCCCATTTACGGACATTATGTCTGTTTACCAATCCACTGACTCGGAAAGTGGTTTCATCGGGAAAACAAGAGATTTAAGTAAATGTTGACATCGATTCTGTTCAGAATCTCAATTGCAAACTCAGAATGTTTAAGGAAAGCATAAGTCCTGAACGATTTTATCCGTATAATTGTGCAACTTCAGCCTTTTAGGTAGAAACTCTTACCAAACTTGTTTTAGGTATTTGAACTTACTTTATGCTGAATGAGTTGATTTAGTGTAAATAATTGCATAGTCCATAACTTTTTTCACTCACATAGGCTTACCACGTTTGCAATGGTCGCTAACGCGTTTCTTTTTCTTTAAACTTATCATACCATTACTTAATTGATAATTTTTTTATTGAGGGAGTCGCGTTCATTTCAGCCTTGAATAACACGTTGAATATTAACTGGTGTTTTTTTATCGTGGAAACAAAGCTCAGATTGGGCTTTATCAATCAATACCATGCCGGCCGAAAATGCCATCCATACAAAATTTCCTTTGAGTCAAACTTACCGAAGACACAAAAATATCATTATTATATTAAACGATTATTTTGTAATGAGATTTTTATAATCAGGCAGGGATTTTAGTTCACCCTGTATATTGCTAATAGACAGTTAAGGACTAAGGACAGTTATGTATCGTAATTTGCCCTAATACAAGTTTATTATTATTATTATTTTCTTTTCTTATGAGCATGATATTTATTGGCGGCACACTCGATAATGGTTGGAAAAATTTGAAGTTTGAAAATTTTCAAATGAATCCTTATTTTATGCATCGTTTATAAAGAAAATTTATAACATTCTTCCAATTGAATAAGATATTTATTAATTGTAGAATTTTTCTTTGACTTTATTGTATGAAACTTTAAACACCAGATACAAGCTGTCTTCACACTTTTGATGCTGCAATACAAGAATAAAATTCACAACATGTTTATGTTTTGGATAATTAGAAATTTAACATATAGATATTGCTAATAAACTGTCATTATCGCAGTTATTCTTGGAGATTGTTATAGTTTCATTTTCTGACTAAGAGAAACTTTAGACAGTGTGCCAATTCTGTTTTTATCAGTAATGATGACAAATTACATTGAACAGGAACTAAACATTTCATCATACTTAATGCAAGTATAATAAATATTTTCTTTACCTCATAGATCTTAATCTTGAATCTATATGTTTGATATGGTTTCAGAATAATAAGATAAACACCATACAAGTTATCAAATATTACTGTGTAAAAATGTAATTTTCACTTCATAACTAAGTATATTTAATTTCTATAAATTTTGTAATCATTATTCAGTTTGAAAATTGAATAAGAAATCGATTTGAAATGGCTTAATGCAATTGATGCTTTTAAAATTGCTTAATAAAGAGTCCTATAAGAAGAATTTCAACATTTTATGTCTTCGGTTTTGTTTAATTTTTTGCATTAATTATCTTTTAACTCATGATTAAACTTAGGAATTCCGCTAGTTAATAGGAGTAATTGTTTTTACGCACTATTTTTTAGAGAAATTTATTTGAAATTTTGTTGCGAAATTCGTAATCGAAGTAGAAAATAATACTATGAAGGATATAGTTGTTAAATGATATGAATACCTGAAAACTTTTTATAATCCTAAAATTGTAAAATGTAATCCACTTTATATTTTTTTAATATATTGATAGAGTGCTGCATTTCGAAATGAAGAAGCGCATTTCAATAAATTTAATCATATTCTTGAAAAAATGAAACTCTGAAGAAAGCGTGAGTTATGCAGGGTCATTCCCAATTCATGGCGCTAATTTGACGTGCAGCTAAAGAACAAGGATACGAATTATATTCACATTGAAAACACAAGCCAATATCCATTTTTTAAGTCATAAATGCTGTATGTCTCAATGCAACTGAAACAAGATTTTAAATTTCTAATTTTTACACTTCTGAAGATTTTTGAATTATATTTTCAATAGTGGTACATTTATTTGAAACAATCATTTATTGAATTAGGAATGGTATAGCCGAACAGCTGCGAGATCTCTATTTGTAACTGTGTGGTTTTATCATAATGAGGCTCTAACTCAATTCAGTTGTGATGTTCGCAATTACTGAAATGCCGCTTTTGATTAACAGTTGATGGACCGGTGGCTTGACTGCCCCGATTCTGGAAACCTTTGAACCTATTAGATAGACTTTTAGACCTATTTCTGGAGACCTTTGAAGAATGTTTGAGACTCTTTTTGAGTCAACTGAGATTCTATTACTCGAATATCAGTAGCTGCTGTGTTATGCATGAAATACCCGGCATTTCTTACAGCGTACACCTATCGCTTTTACGATGCGGTCAAGCATATACCTTTCTATTGGTGGAAGGAATTTTGAACAGTTCTGCTAAACATTGTATTTGTCAACGATGACGTCATTAAATGCTTTGCCGTACTTTCCATCTCTTGTTTGCATCCCTTACTCCTGTACATTCTTGTGAGTAAATGGCTTTTAGATAAATGTATATCTGCTTCAATAAAATATATTCACAAGTTTAGAATTCACAAACATCTTATTTCAATTGAAGGGAGCCACCCGGTATTTATGACTAAAGAATTAGATCCGGTTTTTCTGTGTGAATATTTTCATATTTGTTCTCTACCTTTCCTCCAAGTTTGTACAGTGAATTTGGAATCCCCTGTATGTGTTTTGACCTGCTTAAGTTTTATAAGTTTGGGTACCAAATTATAATATTAATAAGTTTATTTTAATTCTCTATTTAATAAGTTTGGGTACCAAAACGAACTGAGAATGTTAGCGTTAATTTTTATAATTTTTCTTTCTATGTTATAGTATAAATAAATCACTTACAAACTGTGTAAATTATTTTAACTAAACTAGATATGTAAAAGAATTTACAACAAAGAATATCGGCAGAATTATTAAAGAACTTGTAAGCATAGAACTTTTTGTTCCCTCGTATTGCAGTGTGAAATATTGTTGATATCTTTACTTACTGACTTTTTCTTATATAAATATGCAGACATTGTTAGAAGAAAACCTTTTCAACTAAGAAACTTTTCTTTTTTAAAGGGTACTGATTCTCCGTCCCGAATTCATTGATATGGGAACAAAAGTTTGATTACTCTAGTCAAAAATGGGTGTTATATACTGAAACATGAATTGCTGAATGATATTTGGTACATACTGCTGAGAAAGTTCTGTTATCATGTGAGAGGGGATTTACGACCCGTGAAGGGTTAAATGTCCACCGCATGTTATTTCAAATTATTGCTTATGTTCCTTCAGCTTATACCAATGTCCTTTTCTTATTTCAAATATAAATTCATTAGCATTGTGAATAAAATGTATGAACTGAAGTCAATAATAAAAAAGGCTTCAAAAATATATTATTTATCATTTTCGAATTCTCTTATTTTGTCTTGCAAATTATCCATTTGTAAATTATTTCATTGTATAATTTATTTTTTATTTCATAGCTTTTGAGTTTGAAAATGCAAGAATCCCTTTTATATAACATGCAGAAAAAGGATGAGAATAAGTTATCTTATCCAGGTAAAAAAATTTATGCTATATGTAATAAATATCTCTGTGCATGTCCAAATATTGTTCTAATGGATTTTTAAAAAAATCATGCAGATAGTTAGAAAAGCTTTCATATTTAATCTCTTATCAGAAAATTAAAATTTTTGTTAATATTTTATTATGTAACTATAACATAACCATGCTATGGGTATTGTGATTACTGCATTTTAGGATAATTCTTTGTGTGATTGCTCTAGTATAGATTTAGTTTTACCGATTTTTTAAAAACTAGTTTCGTTTTTTATAGATAGAATTTAGTAATCGATTTTTTTCTTCCACTTTATGAAGAATTTGTGTTTTTAAATTTTGCTTAGCTGTATATGTTCCTGGTTTTCAAAAGTTGTATTTTATGAATTGATTTACTTAAGTTTGGATTCCATTGAGACACAATCTAAATTTGAATCTGAGAAAAAAATGACTCTCAAGATTTAGTTTATGATTTTAAGAATTCTTCTCTTCAATGCGTATGTAAAAACGTATTTAAAGTAGTTGCATGTTTATCATTCAGAGTCTTAGAAATCCAATTCAATTTATTGAACTATATATCATTATTAAAATTCCAGTTCATTCCATTTATTCTGGTAATAAGACTTAAGCAATTTTTCATATAGCTCAGGATCAACTACATTTATCTGCTGATGATCAAGAACTTGCTAATGGTGGAAGCTTTTGGAATGAGGAAAATAAAGCTGAGGCCAGACGGTGGACTATTGATAAAGTTTTGCCAGGGGAGGTATTTGATGATGAAGAAAATCAGCTGTCCAATTCAAAAGAATCTAAAGATGTTAAACATCTGCATATGAGCTTGGAGCGCATTCGAAAACGTGTACAATCAATGCAACAAGGCTCTGATATAAAAAATATGGTAAGTTTTTAATTCCATTTTAGTATAGTATTAAAATGAAAGTATATTTAAGAAATTATATCTATCAGATAAATGCATGAATACCTATTATATAAATATGTGAATTAATCTCCCATAACTATGATTTTGAGATGGTATTAGTTGATATGCAGCATCTGCTCCTGGAACATAGATGTCTTTCAGATGGCACAATTGTTTTGTGATATCCTACTTTTTGTACTTGATGAAGACTGATAATAGCACTAAGACTTATAAAAAAATTTGATGAAACTTTGAGAAGAAAATGTCATAAATTTAAGAAATCTGAAAAACTATGGAAGTAACAATCTGACAAAAGTGACTTTTTCAAGTCAATCAAGCATTTAATTCAGGATAGTGAAACTGCAAGGCTAAACATCAAACTCATTATTGATGTTGTAAGTTCTCTTCAAATAAAAATTCTAGTTGGTAGACACCATTTTATTTTTGCCACCTCTCTCAATTGCATGGAGTTCCACTTCTCGTGCACAGAATATCTTCTCTTCAACAGAATGTTAAGATTCAAAAAAGTGAACAAAATATTTATAGCGTGACTGAAGCGCCATCTATGGGCATGAATCTGAACAGATGTAAATATCAAATTTCCTCAAGGATCTTGTATCATTGCGGATGTGCTTAGCATTAAAAAATTATCTCTGTGTTTCACATAGAATAAATGCAAGTTTCTGACTCTTCTATAAACCCTTCCTTATTCACCAGAATGGGCTTCCTATATTATGTCTCTTTTCTTATAATGCAAAAGGACCTCACGATCACAGGACAGTTTTAAGAAAAGGAAACATGAATGCATTGGATTTATAGTCCACCTAACTATTGTTGGCGCTCGATGTTAGAGTCAAAAACATCGAATTAGAGGGAAATGAGAAGGATAACAAAAACAAGCGGCAAATCAAGGCTTCTATAGTTTTCGCATTAACGATGTGATTTGTCTCGAGCTTTCTGTATTGTTATTGGATGCAATATGTGAGAAAATAAAATGAAAAGTCGTGACAATTGGAATAATATTATAGTTATATGGCTGAATCGATTATTTAAATCACATTGATATGGAGGAATTCTTAAAACATCATGACCATTTACTTTTAAAATTTCATCAACACAAAATATCTTGGATGGAGGGGTGTGGGATACAACTGATTCATACTAGTCAGGCTTTTGCATATTAATGATAAGAGGAATGTTATATTTTTCTCACCATTCTGATAACTTTTTCTTGGTGAAACACTTTGATAATACAAGATTTAACACTTTTGTGTGGTAAGAAGCGTTGTCCATGCAGATCAAACAAAGTGATTTTTTTAAAGAAGTTTTTCTTGTAACCACGAAAAAACCATCACAGTTCATCTGGCCATGGTAATTTCCCTTGACGGTTGCAGATTGAAAAACTAAACTTGCTTCTTCTTTCCAGGGAAAATGATCATTCGTTTCCCAGCAATTTGTTGGTGACAGCTCCAATCTTGGCTCAATCCAACACTTCTCAAATGACAAGTTGCTACAAATCCGCGTTTCGTCTAAAAAAAATAACTTGTTTGAAATGCCTGTTTCTTTATATTATCTCTTAAATGCCTGTACTTTCATTGTACGATGCCAGGCCTTTCCGTGACATTCTTCCTCTTACTACATCGAAATTCACTTTTCTATAGAGCATGTCTTAGTGTTTCCACTTTAAAGGGAAAATTGATCTTTTCCTTAACAGCTGGAAGAAGAACATGTAGAGAAAGTATTTCATTTTTGGCATAAAATTCATTGGCAGTGTGTCGTAAGTCAAAATGGTAGCAGAACAAATTAATTTTCCCATGCGTCTTTGTTTCAAGGTTGTCTTTGCATCACCGGTATTCTTCACATCCTGCTTAGTACAATGAACAGTTTGCGTAGAAACCAGTCGTTGCCGCAGCTCTTTTGGTCGGTTAAGAAAGTGGGATGGTTAACTTGTTTTGAGAACTTTCATTTTCAAAATATTCATGCCTTTTTTTTTTTTTTTTTTGCTGATTATACGACTTTTAGGCATTATGGCACTGATATTTAGATGATTGTAAATCTAAGAAGTCGGAAAAAGAAACAAAAATTAATTATTATAATATATAAACTCAAGTCACTCGCAAAATCGTAAACAAAATGTGATGCTTTACGAAGTAAACATCATTCGCCAACGTATGGCTATAGAAACCCTGGATCCTCTCGTTTTCAACAGGTTTTAAAGTAGACTCCTCCAAAGACAACCCTTTGCTATCGTGGGGTGGACTATACTACTCCAAACAGGCGAAGTTTGAAAATAAAATATTGTTATTCCATACACTGTATAAAATGCAGTTTTTATGGCTATTAGATGAACTTATACTGTTAGAGAAATATTTTATTTAAAATACAAAAGTTGGTGATTCAATTTTGACCAGTTGGTTGTTTTTTCTTTGCTGTGACGTAAATGCGTCTTATTTGATTGGATGTTTGTAGCTTTTTCTAATTTGTTTCTCTCTCATTTAAATACAAAGACAATGTATGTAGATTGTCAAAAAATAATAATAATGTGTTATACATTTAATTCCGAGGCACAAATTATCATTATTGCAGAATCGTTAAATATGTCCTTTGATAGAAAAGGAAATTTTCATTAATTATATTCATAATAATTTTAAATTCTTTTAATGCTATAGACTAGAGATACATTAAAAAAATACTTTGGCATTTATGTTTTTGAAAAATTCAAGTCTTCATTCTTTAATATTTCATTGCCACAATTTTAATATTTGTATATTTTTACTAATGTTAAAATCGATGAAAATATTATTTTAAGAAGTTGTTTTGTTATTACAATTTCTTAAAATAATATATATGAATATAAGATAGTAATGAAAAATGTAATTTGAAAGAACATTTCTGTATTTAGTGTGTGTGTGGGGGGGGTTCTTTGCATAAGAAAATTTTGTAGTGCTATATTTAATTGTCATTTATCCTTTAAGGCAATAAATAATGCATTGCTATAAATGACACATTAAAAATTAAAACATTTAGTGATAAATAATAATTTTCTTTGTTGCCAGGAAAGTGAGGCGCTGATGTGTTTTTTTACTGTGTTGTAAATTTTTTTAAAATAAAAGATGCATATATAAATGTTATTGAGAAGAAACTTATATACCTTGCTATACCTAATTCTTAATTTCTCTAATCCTTCTGTTTTATTACTATTCATCCCAGAGTGTATTCATGGTGTTCTGCCGACCGGAAATTGTCAAGAAAAATCAGATACATTTAATATTAAAATTGGAATTTTTTTATAAATATTCAATTTTTATAGTGCATGATAGTTTTCTGGAGTTTTTTCATAAGTAGAATGAAACGTCTTTGACAACTAAGGAAAACCAAACCTTTGCTTATAGTCTAAAACAGACTATGGTAAAAAAATATTAACTACTATATATAAGTTATTTCACATATGTATAAAAATATAATATTTCTGAAGTGTCGGGCATTATTACTAGTATTTTCGTAATACTTTTTTTTGTTTATTTTTAACATTGTGAATCCTAATTTACTAAATTCTTCATATTGAAGGATAGTATGGGCGTTACTGATGATTTTTTTTTGTTAAAAACTCCCAATACATTCATCAAAATACTCAACAACTTAAAAATAATATTAAAAAGTATAAATTCATTTGTTTGATGAATTTTAACCACATATTTCTTTTGTAATATTCTCTAAAAAAAATTCAAAATGTGAAGGGCTGTGCTTTTTTAATACATTTTGATGGTATATGAAACTGTTTACAAAAATTTCCAAATTCATTCCTGCTATCTTTTTTATTTATTTATTTATACCTTTAAATCATTTTTCTTTTTATATAATTAAGAAAAACATTAAAATGAATTTGCCACTTTTTCCCTCTATTTTATGAGTTAAGTATTCAGCTAACATTCAAATAATATTTATTATTGTTGGTGAGCTAAAAGTCACTGCAAGTTTGATATCATTGAAGAATTTTTCATATTTTGATGTCGAGATTTCATTTTGTGTTTGTGAATGAATTTTTCTTCTGTAAATAAAATTATTGCTCATTTCGGATTGGCATGTTGGTAATAGATGGATATAGGGGAGACTTTGCTTAAAGGAAACAAGTATTTTCATTCTTTAGCATTCTGTTTATGTGCACATATTTTTGCACTGCTTATTTCGAGAATAAGTTTGATAAACAATCTGAGATATGACTGTTTGTCTAGAAGTCTGTCTGGATGGGGATATATCTTCTAGTGTGGGTTGATATATTTGTTAAATAAAAAATAAAAGGGAGAGAGTAAAAGTTTTTCAATAAGTGAAAACGATGGGAGGAGGGTTCTGAGTATTACATTGATTTTAGTTAAGACTAGGACAATTTTTCAAATATGATTAAGAAAATGTTATGTAATCATTAAAATGAATAAAATAAAGTGACATTGTTCTGAAAATATTAGAAAAAGTTGGGAAAAGTCAGAGAAATTCAAACAACAGAAATGCTGACTACTTAGTATATTTAGAGAATCATTTTTGTCAATGATCTAAGAACATGCTTTACTCTTAATTTTCATGAATGATTTGACAAAAGTACCCAGCTATATAAATATATATGTATATTAAGTACAATTCTTTTCTCTCTTCTTTTCTTGAATGAAACTTGGATTAATGTTTTTATTAAAATAAAATTGCAAATTAATTTATAAGCTATTTTTATAATTCAACAAATAATATAATGATCATTTATCTTCTAGGCTAGATCTCTCAGCTCAGATGATTGTGAAATTGGTCAAAGAGTTGCAGCAGTTGAATTTGAACGCAAAAAACTCAAGAATAAGCTAGTTGAACTACAGGAAAAGAAAAAGATGAATGATGAGCTTCTACAAGAACTGTCCTTTTTGAAGGATGCTACAGGTAAATTTGTTTAAATCTTTTAACTAATTAAATACTGTGAAAAAGATTTTGTTGGGTAATTTATCTTCGGGAATAGTTTTTCATGTTAAAAAATGTTTGTACTTAATTTTTGTAATTTTCTACCCGTTTGTACTTAAAATAATGAATGTAACCTTATATTTTCTGATATGGCATTATTTTTAAAGAAATATTTGATTGTGTGAATGCCTGTTCTTATTTTACTCGCTTTACTTAATATGATTTATGTTCTTTTTTATTCATTCGCATATTTAATTTCGCATGCGTTATTACAAAAAGAATTCATCTAACTTTTCATTTTTCACATTTGTTTCTTTCAGCTTGCGTTGTTCTTTTATAAATTTTGCTCTTGGAATTTTTTGCTTTGAGCGCTTATTCCTTGGGTTTAAATTACATTAAAAACTGTTTTTCATCTTTTTAAATTTGTATTGGAGTTTTAAATTAAGCAACAATTGGGTATTTATTCATCGACTGAAACAATATATAACAACATATAAGTGCGAATACTATATACATGACAGACCATAAAGGATACTATTGTATTCTGAGCTCTTTGCAATACAGCGTTCCACTACATGAAACACCTAACTTCGTTTGCTTTTAAAATCGTTAATTTCAACTATAGAAGGAAAAAATTAGGTTTAAGATTCACTTAAACCTTTTTTTTTAATAATAAATGGCAATTTAATAAATTATGACACATTTTATAGAAATCCCCCCTCAAGAAATTTTGTTCACATTTTTAGTAAAAAATGATTGTTTAAGAAATAATTTTCAAGTTATTTTGGAACTCTTCATCGATTGTGTTCCTCAGCGGGACGCTATGCTGGAAAGAGAACACCTGTGTCTTCGTTTCGTGTTCTTATCCCTGTGTCATGACAAATGAGCTCAAATTAAGACCTATTGTTTGGGATATTCTGAATTCTTGGAAATGGCCGATTTTTTCTCTTGATCTGAAGTTAAGTTTTATTGTTTTTATCATTAGCGTCGGTCATCTTTACTTATAACGTCACGGAGTTTTCGCTCTTTATTTTGAGTTAACGTTCATTTTATATAATAGCTTAAACATTTTTAATTATAAATATAATGTAGGTTTTTTTTTATTTTAAAATTTTTATTGTAAATTAATTGAATTGAAAATGGTGCCGACAAATCAACTAAGTCTTTCTGAAACACGAAAAAGGCTTCTAACACTGCCCTCCAATAATAATTCGGAGTATGGTGTGCACCTTGCTAAGTCTGCTACACAAGTGTAAAATAGTCTTTTTTTTTTTTTTATTCAATAGTAGAGATGTTACTCATTTTCGAGTTTCGCTGCAATGCTTGCTTTGTTTTACTGTTCAGAGCTTTAACAGTTCAGTGTTTCAGCTGGTGGAACAACCTCTAAATCAGAATGATTAGTACAATCTTCATGAAATTTAACCTATGTACTCTTAGAGTCCTAAACAGGTTGTCTAAAACTTTTTTGTTTGTTTAAAATTTTAAGGGCATTCTGCACAAAGGCTTGACAAAAAAAAAGACATTGAATGTACAATAATGGTTTATTGATGATGAATTTTTGTGTTCCCATGTAAAATAATGAAATATCCATATTATGAAAAATGAATGCACATCATCACCTCAATAATTCCCAATGTTTTGATATCAGGGTGTAAAACAATAACCGAAATAGTCTCCTCTATAACAGTTGATCATTCCATTAAATACTTTCACACCTAGTAACAAAGTGAAGAAATCCAATAAAAAAAGCAGTAAATGGAAGTCCAAGAGTTACTTCTCAGGACATCTTTCTTTCTTTCTTCTTTTTTCTCCAGCAAAAAAACCATAATTTAGTATTCTTACTTCTGACCTTGCATTACAGACACCTATCTATAAATCAGTTGAGTATAAGAGGAAGGGGATTTATGACTTGCATTCTATTAAAAACCCATCTAAGAGGCTTTTTAAGTTAGTCTCAACATCACTTCAACTCAGGAACTCTGAATCTAAATATTCAATGTAATTAGTAACACCTAAGAATTTCGTCAATTCTAGAGTAGTGGTTTGATGGCATGGGGTAATATTACTGTGGGCAGCTGTATTCTGTGTCTACCCCTGCATTGTTGTAACTACAGTGTGATATAAAAACAACATCTTTGCACAGTGTAATAACATATTTTTAACTTCAAAGATTCTAGATTTTTTGTAATCTTCAATTCTGTTTTGTGTGAAATAGCCATCACAATTATGCAGTTTAGTTCTAACTATATTTTGAAGAATATTGCCTTCTTTATACCTGCATGGTACAACATACCTAAAGATAAGTTTTTTGTATTCATGGTGCAATTACTTCAAACTTTTATTTACTATATAATTCTTGTATGTATCAATGCTGCTGTTATCAATGGAGATAATCAAATTCTATATTGACAAACCTCCACTATTAAAATTTTTGCCCCCAAAATCCTGCTTTTGTGTTACCATCATTGAATCAAATGATTAACATCTTTTTTGAATATCTTTATACCTTTGTCTTTAATTATACCTTTGTCTATAATATGCAAGCATCTCTAATTTTAAGTTATTAATTTTTCTTGACTTCCTAAGTGTTTACTTTTTCCACTATTGAATAAATTCCACAAAATAGAATACATTTTGCAAATAAAAAGTTATGATTACCAAATTAAGCGGATATGTGACTTTGTAAATAACTATAGTTAAATTTTATTCAAAAAACAAATGGCAAGATCATTTTCTTTCAGTTGAGAATTTATGATTCTTTTCTGCATATAAAAACATTTTTCTGGTTGGGTTTATTTTGATGTCAATTTTCACAATTTTTGCCACCTGGAAACCCCTTCTTTTTTCTAAAATTTTAAAATTAATTCTGCTTTACTCTAATATATTTTAATGCTAATTTGAAAAGTAATTTTTTGAATATGTGTTAAGAATATTTGCAGCAAATTATCTGTTTTAAATTTTTTGCCATGTATTTATCATTTTAGGTATATATGTTTTCATTTCGCAAATACAGTTTTATAAATAATTCATTCATCAATTTTGATATTTGTGCCTTAACGAAATGCAACAGATTCTTTATCATATATGTTTCATGTATAAAAAAAAACAACAAAATTTATAGCTCCTTCTGATGCCGTTAAAATTGATGACTATGGAAATTTTCCTTTGGCATCGTCCAGAAATTCCCAATGTGTGCAGTCAAAGGTCAAAAAGCGGTAAGTTTTTAAAAATGTTTCTTTTGCCTATTTTTTGTTTTTGATTGTAAAGAAAATTTTCTCTCGTTCTTGTTTAATTTAAAATTGAATTTATAATTTATGAATGAACCTACATTTGTACCAAAAGCTAGATTTAATGTTAGAAAACTTGTTTTTGTATTTTCATCGAGTTTGAGTTTATAGAAAATTTTATTATATTTCTAGTGCCTTTTTTTTTTAATCTGCAAATTGTTTGCTACCTGCTTTGAGGCTGTTTCCACTGGGAGAACTTCTTTGTTTTCTTTAACAGTTGTGGAAGATATTTCCTTCTGCTCTGTTAACAGGAGTTATCTCACAGTTAACTAATTGGATAAAAATTTATCTTGTTTATTATCTATGAATACAGTTACATCATCTCCAATTAATACTGTATTATTCTTAGGTCTAAATCAGTAACTTTTAGTGTTATGTTCAGTAAAGGTTTACTACATTTAAACTTTTATTTATTTTAAATATTCTGTTTTAAACAAGACTAAAAATTAGTGTGATAGAGAATATATGCTAAAAATCAGATGAAAAATGTAATTCTGTGGTATTTTTCTTGAAATGCGATGCAATTTTTTAACATTCTTCTCACAGGAAATGAATTGCAGTAAAGGTAAACCTTTTATTAGTTTAATTATTTCAATTTAAGCCTTGTATGATGGTCCAATATTTTCCGCATAATTTCAAGTTTAGCTTTTGTTTTTAGGTAGATAGAATTGTGATTTTTTACCTTCCTACCTGTCAGAAATACTTGAAAAAACATAATCTGAAAAAAGTTTATATGAATCTTGTTTGGAAAAGTTTTTGTTAAATGCTTTGTCAAGTTAGGCACATCTTGTTTTTAATATTTGTGTTCTTATCAAAGTTTTGATCACATACAAAACTATCGGTCATTCTTCCAATGGCCCAAGTATACAATAAAAAAACATTTAAAATGCTAGTTGCTTGCACGTTTTAAAACGTTTTTCATAATATATAAAAGTACTTATTTACATTAATACTGTTCTCCAGGGTTTGAATCGTCTGTGTCATATAATATAGCGGTATGATAGATTTTGTGTGTTATTTCCTCACTGAATTCTATAATAGTAGTTTGTTTCTATAATTTCATAATATAAGGTATTATTTTAGTTTAAAAATTACAAAATGAAGTTTTGTATATTTGTAATGATATCTCTAAATCTTAATTAATTTCCTAATTTTTATCTTAATTCAATATAATAGTAATGTATTAATCTAAGAATAAATGGATAAAAATCTGTTAAACGCAGCGAGGTCTTTTTTAAAAGATACCTATATTCCGTTTAACTAAATCAATGAATGTAAAGGAATCCTTATCGGAATCTAATCACTGGTGATAAATATTTCGCTCTCTTCTGCTCTTGTATTTCTTGTGAACAGACGTCAGTTCTTCATCGTAGATAAATCATACCTCACAGGTTGAAATAAAAAGATTTCAAAAGTATCTTCCCTCTTTTCAGCCACAAAACAGCTTCAAAAATTTATTTTACATGTATGCATTTTATTATTAGTATTTAATACATATTTACACTAATATATATTATTTATTAAGGTTTTAAAAGTGGTTACTTATTCAAAAAAATTATTGCATACATTCATCAGATAGCAATCATACTCTGTTAAAAATTAACATTATTTGATGATGATATAGTTGATCAAATTTCAATTTGGAATCTGTACTTTTTTTTTAAACTAAATTGTATTTGTGCTTTCACGTAATCCTGGTTTAGCATTTTAATAAAGCAAATGCATATAATCAACCCGAGCTATCATTACATGGTTAAAAAGTGAGTTTTTTTTTCATCGATTGTTTTGCTTTTCAAGTAATGTAGCAGGTATTGTATGTAGCAACATTTGAGGATGGAAGTATACAATTTATACATATCGTTATTTTTGCATTATAGTTCATCATTTAAAGAAATAGAAATGATCACTTATTTATATCCTGTCGTGTCTTAAAGGCTTCGTTTATTTATGTAGTTCTACGTTTTCACTGACGATAGGATATTAAACTTTTTAAAGCCTATTTCATTATATTTTCTGCCAATAAAGGTTCCCTCCTCCCCCCCTTTCTTTCTTAACACGAGAAAGTTCTGAATAAAAGTTTGAAGAAAGCCTAATATTTCACACTAAGACATTTGGAATTTTTTGTTCTGCTTAGTAGCGTTAAATTTTCTGCAGCACAGTTATTGCAATACCAAAGTGAAAATATTTTGCATATTTATTTATTTTTATAGCAATTAATATTTTCCTTTTAAGTGATTACTTTTGTAATTTTGCTTTATTAGTATACTTTGTTCAAGGTAGTTTTGTTGGTTAATGTTTATAAAACTGAACATTGAGTAAAGTTTGTCTCAAGCAAGAACAGGGAAAAAATTAACAAACATTTGTATAAAGAACAATTTCATTCCAGCAATTTCAATTTATACAAAATTTGGACGCTGTCTTCCATTATAGTAATCAGTGTATTCATGTTTGTGTTACTGGGCTCTACTGGTGTGTGTGTGTGTCAGAGTGATATATTGGAACTTTTGATATAGAATATCCCTCTGTTTCTGCCTGTTAGAATGAAATATTAATGCTTTTGAGAAATTCCATCATTGTTTCTGTTTGATACGCTTTCATTTGATAGTATTTTTTATTTGTTGTATGAAAATCTGTCTATACAGATCAGTGCACACTTTGAGGGATGCAGACCTAAAACTCGCAAAACTCCAAACAACTTTACATCATTTAGAAGGGATGATGAAAGTATTAGCACCTCAACCAAGTCCTGCAAATGAATCCACAACTAGTGAAATTTCAGAAGCCACTAAACCTAAGAAAGATATAAAGTATGTATAAACTCATGATTTCTTTCTTTTTTAAAAAAAAATCTAGTTTTAATTTACTCTTGAAATGGTGAGCAGTTTCTTTTATTTATTACTTATATAGTTTGAAAACAATTGTTGTATCCTTCAGGATATAAAAACTAATTTAATATTATAAATGTAAACTTTTGTCATCTGACTACAATTAAAAATCCAGATATTAGTCTTGTAATAGCTTATGCTTATGCCTGCAACGGGCCATAAACCAGAACTATAAATTATATTGAGAAAATTTCTAATGAAGTTTTCGCTTCCATCAATAGTTTATAACCTTTTTTAGCAAAAAAAAAGTAGAATTCACATTTAATGGATTTGGTATTATGTTAGTATATTTTAGTCACAGAGCACAAATACTGTGAAACCTCTGTAAACTGAATCAGAAGCTTTAGATGATCAAAATGTCCTTTTAGTTCTTGGGAAAAAATTTGTTAAAAGAATAAAATGAAAATAATGAATCATAAACAAAGTTAATATTTATGCATGACTTTAAAGAAATGTTTCAATTGATATATAAGAGTGAATGCTAGGTCTTAATGGTAAAAATAAATCAGTTATTTTCTTTGAAGTTAAAAAAACAACTCGCTTAATGATGTTATATTGTGAGAGTTGCGTGAACATCACCTCATTCTGTCAAGTCATAGAATTCAGTTTTACTTAGCTGAGCTCTAGTGCATGTTAGCAGCTGGTAGCATTAGCAGCATGCCTTCCTTTTCTTTGGGACATTATATTGATTCTTGACTATGGAAATAATGTCCTGTTTAAACAGGATACTATTTTTCAAGATTTAATTCATTCACACAAAACACACGGACACAATATAGCAAAGACGGGTATCAGTATGGCAACAAATACAATGTCAGTTGAGAGAAAACTAACATGTTTCAAAAGGATTAGACAAGAGTAAAAACAAATCCATCACTTCTAATCTAAAAGAATACTTTTAGAACATTGAAATTGTTTTTATTCTTCTTCATGTGTGTGTTGTCATATTTTTATCATTAATGGCTCAAATTGTTATTTTAGATGAGTTACAATTTTTTCACAAATTATTTTTTATATATATTTTTTATTATATAAAAAAAAACTTTAAAAAAAAGTATACATAAAGTTCCATGAAGCTTGGTGAATCATTAGAGTCTTTGGCTATAGATTTAAAGAAACAATCAGTTTTAAGTAATCCGATTACTATGGGATAAAGTAGGGGAGACCGGGGCAGGTTGAGACAAATTTTGTTTACGATTTTTTTAATGATTAAATAACTTATGTGTATACCAAAACATTCTTATATCTTTTGACTATTATTAAATGGAATAATAACAATTTGATTTAAAAATATGCGAGAAATATCCTGTTAAATTAGCTAACTCCATCAGTGTCAACATGCCCCTGGGCCGGGGCAGTTTGGCATTATGTATTTGTATTTTTTCTTAATTTTCTTATTTATTCTTAATTATTAATTTCTTATTACTGTAGGTATTTATCTAAAAAGAAAATAAAAATATATTTTTTAAGTAGGGCAGTTTATTGAACTAATGTTTAAATAATTAAATTTAACTAAATATTGCCCTTTTTTCCGAATTTAAGAACATTTAACCAAAGTACAACAAATTCATATAGACCACATTTCAAATGTTTTTCGTCTCTATGTCTCTCCAATGCCCAAAGTTAATGTCGGAGCCATTTTTAAAGCGGCCTAAGGTGGTAACTGATAATTAAGCGTTATTGGAGAAAATAAATGCAATCGTCATTTTAGAACTTTTTTGGGGGAATCTCACCTTCCATTCTTGGTGACTGTTTTGATTCAAAACTTAAGCTTTGAATTTCGAGATTTTTTTTATTTTTATCTTCAATTAACAATTTTAATAACACAAAATAATTGACCTCTATATCTTTTTCTAAATTCAAATAATTCAATTTCTCAATCAAATCACAGTTGATATCAACATCGTCTTCATAATCTAGAAAGCTCTATTCTTCTTCACTTTAAGAATGGTAGATTTGCCTCCTAAATTAAGTTTTATTCTCTGCATTTCGTCTTTGGCCACTTTCCTGTTTTTGGTCCTTTTTTTCCCCCCTTCTTCATTTTTATTGTGTAGGGCATTAGCCTTGATTTTTAATCATTTTACCTTAACGACTTGTTTTTCTGCGTGAAGTGTGTCCTTCACCGGGGTATCTGTCAACATAGCAGCCTGCCTCTTCCTACGTCCCTTTCTTATGTCTTGTCTAATACCAGCCCTTGGTAATGGCCATAATTATTCCAACGATGAAACATTTTGTGGGATCAAATCTTCGGAATCTGGGGGCGATAAAATCTGCAGTAGTTGAGTGCCATTTCTTTCATGCTCTGCTTCGGAAATTTCATCGGGAACCGTAGGCCTCAGATTAGAACAGATGCAGTCCAAAGCCGAAGAATCACCCTGGAATATAGTAGATGTGGCTTGAGGACGGTCTAATACGTAACTGGGAAGAAATTCCGAATCTGGAAATATGTTTGTATTCAGTGGACTTAAGCCAGTAACTGCAAAGATGGCTATTATATGGTTCTTTGTAGTAGCCAGTGGGAGAGTAGTCGCTATGACACCTGGAGTATCGTAAATCTTCATTGTTTTTCCAGGATTGTTTCTATATCATGAATCACATGCAGTATTCACGTATTTCTTTAAAGGGCCGTACACCCATCGATCAAGATGATGGAGTTTATGGCTGCAATGAGGTGAAAAACTCAGCAGCACAACTCCATTCCCTTTGAAATAATTGAATGCTGAAATCGAAAGATTGGAGCAGGGCCCGACTTAACCTAGTTGGAACCCGGGGCAGAAACTTTGGGGGGGGGCCTTTGCTTAACTACTTTAGTAATGAAGAACATTCATTAAAAAATTAAACATAAAATAAAACTTCTATTTGATTTGGGGCCCCCACTTATCCATTTCTGTCCGATTGGGGGCCCAGGGCAGCTGCCTCTGCCTTGGTCAGGCCCTAGATGGGAGTCATGATTGTCCAGTAGCAGTAGTGAAGGTCTCTTTACTGTCGACTTCGTGCACAGAGCGAAAAGCTCAGCAAAGTGCATAAAATGCTCTTCCTTCATGCATCCTGATGGATTCCAACATCCAGTGCTATCTGCAAGTGCCCCATAGAGGAAGTGATCTCTGAAATTCTCACATGAAAAAATGAAGAGAGGAGGAATCTTGTTTGCTATAGCAGATACACCAACGTGACTAGAGTGCCTCTTTCTGCAGATATCATTTTGCCTATCTGTTTATATCAACTCCATGCTACGACCCGTTCTGGTTTTGGAGCAGTTGAGATACCTGCCTCATCCACATTCTATATATCCATAGGTCTGAAGCTGTACTTGTTGTAAGACTGAGACAAAACTTTATAAAAGGCGACAACGTTTGTTTTACTAAAGGAGGTCGCCCGACTGAGACTCGTTGCTTCTTGCCTTCTGATGGATAAAGAAGAGTTTCATTTTAAAAATAAGTTGAACCAGCCCTCGCTTGCTTTTTTTATTTTCTTCCCGTGAATCAGGCAATTTCCGTTTTAATGAAATAGCAAACTTGTTCCCAAATTTCCGTACTTCTTTCGGACTAAGATCGAAATAAACATCTGACGCTCGTTTTACATATTCTGCGAGATCTGCTTCCTCCTGAAAGCTGAAAAAATTTTGTGTTTTCAAATAAAAGTCAAAGGATAATCACCCCCGATGTTTGAAGCTTTTTGGTAGTAGCGTTTTAGTGAACACAAAAATATCCCATTGTTTTGTAGCAGCCTTTGAATACGTCTGTTCTTTACGCTATATCGCTTTTACTGCTTCCACAATAACAACCCGAGGGGGTCGAAGCTCAGTTTATAATCCTCTTTCTATTTCTAACCATGGCCCAGAAAAAAGTTATTAGATAAATAAATCATCGACACTATTAAAAGCGCAAGGTCAACCTTTCCCGCCGGTGCTAACACGCCCCATCACGCCATTTCGACTTTGATTCCATTTTTGATTCGGAAGTAATAAATTAATTACAAGACGCTTTCTCACAAATACGCTCATGAATATCAAAATACTAAATGTGACATGCGAAAATCTTCATTGCTAATATGTATATTTTAGAAGAGAAATTAGCGAGTAGTAATATGCATTTTTCGAAGAAAAGAAAAAATAAACACTGTTTCTAGTATCTGCTCATCCCAATGAAACTAACTGAAAATTTATGAGCGTTTGATGACATAGTTCCTGTTTACTTTAATCCCACTTTTACTACCATCTAATGTTTTTTACCTGTGCTTTTAGCAAAGCGCCAACTAGCCCTGGTCCCCCCTTATATATACCAAAATTTCTGGTTTGTAGGTATAAAATCAAAAATTTGTCTTGACCGATATAGCGGATGCTATCTTACAACAGCCACAATAAGCTATTAATTGTCTTAGAAACTGTGCCATGAAGTGTAAACATATTATGAACACAATTTTAATTCAAAGTGTGTGTGTGTGTAAAATGAAAAATAATGCAGCACCTATAAATTTTTTTTTCTGTCCATTTGTAATAACATTTCTAAGCTAATAAAACAGTGGGGGGGGGGAGAATAATATAGCACTAAATACCATCTTTGAAAACGTGATTAGTCTTTCAATAATAATTTTTGAATTAGTACCTTTTTTTACTTTTAATAGTTTTTTGTAAATTAGTTTGAAACAATTTTTAACGAGAACTTTTGTTGTAATGAGTTTTTAAATAGTTTTCCTTACATCAGATCTTTGAATCATGTGATTTTGTTGGATCACTATCTTTCAAGGGACTTAATTATTTACCTAAACCTTTCTGCGATTTTCGTCACTTGTTACTTCTTCACTGAGGTAGCCTGAAATTTGTTTCCTGAACTATTTTCTTTAAATGCCTGGAAATTTGGCATCAACTGTGATAGTATAAAAAAGAGTTTCCGATTATCAACTTTTAGGTTTGAGGCTGTATTGTATTATTTTAATGTGTGTCATCCTCTTTTAATCGTACTATTTTCCAGGGTTTTTTAGACTGGAAGAAACAGGTTCATTATTAGTATATGTTTTTGGAATTATTCAGTTCCAACAAAGAAACCAGATTGAAAACCCGATTTGTGTACACTAAGATATCCAGAAAGTGTTACTTAAAACATCTGTAAATTGTTCTCCAAAGGAAATCAATATCATGTCTTTCCTGTGAATGTATTCAGCAACCTATATATACTATACACAATATAGCATGCTGTGGGAAATATGAGCTAATTTTTAAAAAACAGTAGAAAATAGTAAATTGAAAGATGGATACTTAGACATTTTGAG
>JAOUZG010016587.1:8353638-8412166 GCA_026289955.1 Argiope argentata | reverse complement strand
TCAATATATATATATATATATATATATATATATATATATATATTGAAAGAATTTTTTCATAGTTTGAATTTGAAATTCATTGAAGAGTGAAGAGAAGTTATTTTTTACAAAAAAACACTTGATGTTCAGTGATTTTGTAATTTTTGTTACTATTAATTCCAGTTTAGAAAAGCAGCAAATTGTATTTTTAATTCAGTGGTTTGCTTCAGCTATATTGTATTTAGGTAAGAAAGAATTATTCCTTGGAAACATTTTGGAACCCAATTCTACTTACAGCTACTGTATATATGGGACTGGTGTATGTTAAATATTGAAATGAAAGCCAAGCTTGCTAACAAAACTCCTAGTGCAATTGGAAATTTGGACTGAGTGCACTGGATCAGGTGCTGTCCTTGTTGCCTGTTCACAGTTCAAAATTATAATTTATTCTAAAAATAATCTTATTACTTTCAGGTGAAAGTTTATCATAAATAAAGTTAAACATTTGTTGATCACACATAATGATAGTAAGTATAAAAATCTAAAAGAATTATATTTAAATGTGCCAAACATTTAAGGAGTTCTCCAGTTGTCTTTTGATCTTTTTCATGTATACATCTGTATATTGTTTGAAAGTGAGACTAATCATCATATTCTGATTTATCTTTCGCTTATGCTCCTTTAAACTTTTGAAGATTGTAACTGTCAGTTATGCAATCTACCTACACACAAGCACCCATTCCCCTATCAGAATAAACATAATGATAGTCACATCCATTTTAGTTATTATATAGTGATTGCCCTTGTTGATACTATCTTGCACTAGTTTCCCCTTTTGGCAGAGGATTGAATATTTTTATAATATATATATACACTGGGCTATCCTTTCTTCAAAAATAAACGAATCGTTGAAAATAATGCAGAATATAAATTCAAACCTTTAATTACTATGCCTAGTATTTATTATGTATACAGGCTGATAGAAGAATTGTTTAATATTAAAAAAATGTTGTGTTTTATTGAATTTTGTTTTTGTTCTACGTATGTAGAAAGCTTTCTGAAAGTAAGAAGCATGTGAAGTTGTTGAAAGATGCCCTAAGTTCCCTTCAAGAATGTGAAAATTCTGGTAAAGAATTACCCATGGAACATTTGCAGGTGTTGATAGATTTGCATAAAGATAACCCAGGCTTGGAATGTGGAAGTGACTCGGATGTGGATTCAGATGTTGTTGTGCATGGTAACAATTCCACTGAAAATACAATGGGTGAAGGTGCAGGGTAAGAAATAATTTGTGTTTTTAATTGAGATAGTTTTTTTGAAAATTTTCAATGCATGCTTTCTTTTAAGGGGCCTCTTTGATCGAAAGAACCCCTCTCAAATTTATTAAAACATATATATTATTAGCTTTTACACGCGACTTCGTACGCGTGCAAATTTTGATGTATATATTTGAGAACTAACAATCTAATAATTATGTAAAATGTTGGCAAACCGTATGCATGAGACGTGAAATTTAAATACCACTTGGGGAAACAAATGCAGTTTAGAAATTTTTAATTTCAATTCATCTGTTTAATTTTTATTGAAAAGTACTTCTGACGCAATCGAAAGGTCTATTAATGATCAATGTTAAATGTACTAATCACTACTAAAATAAATAGAATCGTTTGAAATAACCGGGTGAAAACATGTTATATCTAACCTCATTAGCTTGGGAGGAATTACTTAGAAACTGTGTACTTAAAACCATAAGGGTATTTTTCCTTTTACCAGGCGCATACGAACAATCGCCAAAGAAATTTGAAAAAATATGGCCGAATTCTAAATTATTTGCTAACGAAAGTATAAGCATATATGAAAGGAAGAGAGCGTATATGAAAAATATATAGCTAACACAAAAGCAATTTAATTACAAAAATACACAACGGAACAGCTTTAATATACTGTCATTTTCGCCAAAAAAAAAAGAGTGCTGAAGGTGGCGTTGTTGAGTTTGTTTCAGAGTTTCAGCAGCGCGTCGAGTAGCCTAATATTCGGCGTGCTGTAGTCATAGGCAGACTATTAAGATTCAAGTTATTTTCTATATGTAATATTGCCATCTTTTGAATGCAGATCTGTCATATACTATTAAAATGGAAGCATTTTCATCAGGCACTTGGATGATGTCAGTGGGTCAAAAGCAGGTTTTTAAATCAAAATAAACTCGCTAACGGCCTCCCCCTCCCCCCCCCCGCCTAAATGATTTACCTTTGTTTCACTACAAATTTCTTATGAAAGCTAAACAAAATTATTTCACATGGAGCAAATTTAAAATACTAATGAATTATCGTTTTCTTTGTTGTTACAATGAAGTTTAAATTTAAATGGATCAGTTCTGAAATGTTGGTATTCTTTTTTCTGTACTGAAAAATTATTAAATGTATATTTCTTAAAAAACTTTTTCCCCTTTTACTTGTTGAATCTAAGAAATATTTTAAGACTGTACACATTATTGTTTTATTTGTATATAATTATTTTTATGCTTTGATAGATGTTTCAAAAATGGTGACAGCTTATAAACAGAACATTCCCATAAACAAGAGTAGCTGTTTAAAGTTTTCAGTTTAGTGTTATTTAACAAACATCGATCTGCAAGAAATTATCATATTTGTAATATTCGAGTTTCAGAAAATAGAATTTTTCTTTTTATTATTGTTTTCTCTTCCTTAAGATGCATGAGAATAATCAATTCATGATAGCTGAAAACGATATTTCGCATTTTCATAGTTCCTGAAATAAAGTTCTTTCAAATGTATACCAGTGAAAGGATGGATCTGATACATAACTGTCTTTCATAAAATTTTATAACTATCTGTATTCGCTTGTTAAATATATCGATAACTCAATTCCTCTTGTTTTGTTATTTAATATAGTCCTCTTGAAAGCTGTCTTTCTGTCATTCTTTACAAGAGTAACATATTTTTTTAATAAATGGAGTATCTAAAGTATAGAAATATAAATTTGTCGAAATAGTATTAATACATTTAAAATTCATGAAGAATTACTGATTAAATGCAAACCATTTATTTTCAAATATCTCTCTTGCTTTAAAGAAGAGTCCATTTTCGCATATTGTGTTTTTGTGGTTATAAATTATTTCTATGATGTTAGTATTCTTTGGTTATGTATTCTTCTATCGTTGTTGTATAATATAAATTTTAAAAATTATGTTTTTTTACAGCCCTGAATCAGCAGAGGCTTTACCTCATGCAACTTATAACATGGAATTCGAGTCTGCTAGAAAAAAAGATTTAATTGACTTTTTGTGTGGTTATAATCGATACGCACCAGTGTCTAGTAATGAAAGGAATAAAAAACCAACTAGCCAATTAAAAGAATCGCCACCTTTTCGGTGGCAGAATTTCATACAAATCCCTGCCGAAGGGAGAAATGAAGATGTACGGTCAAGTGGTGAAGGAGGCTATATAGCTAAACAAAATTCCGAAAGCAGTAGGAACTCTCTTGATAATGTGCAACCTCTGCATCATCATCAAGATAATTTCATGTTAACGAGACAAAACATAGCAACGATGGAATCTCAGAATCAGAATTGTGGCAGAAATCTACACAATAGAAGTCAAAATGCAAAAAGAGACAATATTAATAATTTGTCCGGTAAAATGGAAAAACTTAGCATTCAAAATAGTGTTAATGGACCATTCACTCATACAAATGGGCAAAAAGACAATTTAGATTCTGCATCGACTTTAAGTTCTGAATTGAACCAAAGTCGCTCTGCAGTTACACTCTCAAAAATACTCGATTATGAAAGGAAAAGACGAGTTTATGATAGAAATCAAGAAATCCACATTCGTAGTAGTTCCTCAGTTGATTCTGAGCCTCTGGAATGTTCAAATAGTGCCTTAGCAGCTAATGCAACAGCTGCTGCAACTTGGGGAGGTTCAAGTACACAAGAAAACTTCGATGATAAAAATGAAGATATTCGAAGGCAGCATCATGCAGGTGGTAAGTTTTTTTTTAAAAAAAATTTTATTGCTTATAAACGAAACTGAAGTACATATTACTGACCTACCGCCACGAAAAAAACCCAGTAGCCCTAAAAGTAGGAGTCAGGTGGCATGGAAACGAGGTATTCTAATACATTTTGGGGGTGAAAAAAAGGGTGTGCGTTTCATTTGGCACAAATAGAAGCGGTTAGCAGTGTCATTTTGCTTAGTATTTAGGTTGATGCCTGACGCTTATATTTTGTGATTTTCTGATCAGTTCTGTCTCTTGTGGTTATTCGTTATATGTAATATATCTGTAAGAATTGCTGCGAATAACTGGATAATCAATGTTGGAGGTTATGTTATTCCAAAGATTGTAATAAATATTTCATAATCTCTTAAAAGAATAGGAAAGGAATAAACATCTTTAATTTTGTTCGTTTCTTGATGCCTTTAATGTTGTCTGTTTATTTAAATTTGTTGCTGGATTTCATGTTTTTATTTGTATTAAAACAGTAACAGATTAATTATTAATTAAACAGTGATATTTTCTAATTTTTTTACCTGACCCCAAGTTTATTATTTGAAACCATAATTTGCGCTAATTCAAAGGTTAGAAATTCTATTGTAGAACGAAGCAAAAAAAAAAATTAAAGTTTTAAAACGTAAGCTTTTCTCTCTTAAAATTGCATGAATCTTCAGGATTTTTTTTACACCATTTAGGGGTTTTTATTTCAATGATGGCACCCTCAGGTCTTTAAAAAAATTCAATGCAAAAGCAGTAGAAGAAATGTCGTTGAAGGCTTTCTTATGCAAGACATTAGTTTCAAGCATAAATAACAAAAAAAATTTAATTATATCTACAATTGAATAACAAAATTTTATTTAACTGTCATATAAATATATCTGTTTTAGCACAAGCGGTATGAAATTCTCACCTAATAAAGCATGCTTAGTTAGCCAAATATTGGATTACTTTTAATGCCCACTTCCCTCCTTTCTTCGACTTGTCTACTTACGGCAACCATGTTCAGTCTTTTCATGACGGTAAATCAGTAGGGAGGCTTTATTCTATTTTCGACCCCCCCCCCTCCTTATTTTCATTATTTAATGAATTGCATTTTCTTTCTAAATTCTCTTTTAGAATGTTCAATTTTGATTTAGTTTTTCAGTAAACATGATTTATTTTCGCCTAATTTTATTACTAGTGTAAATCCATCGATAAGTCATGTTTATTCATTAATTATAGCATATGAATTAGCTTGGCAAATATATTTTCTTTGCCATAATGTCTCATCTGAAGTTGATGGTAGGTATTATGCCGTGACCTGTGTTTTCATTAGCTTCAGTATGTTTGAATTTGTTAGAATCTTAATCTTCACCTTCTTTTCAACGCCATGTAAAACGCCACCGTCATTTCCAATTGAAACTCGAGAGATAGATGATTGCCTAGTATTAAAACTTGCTGACCCTCTCCCCAACAAAATACTGTACTGAAAACTAAATTCAGTCCATTAATATTTCTTTTTTCATCAAAAGAGAAAAATTAAGTAGTTGTTTTCTTTCGACCATTTGCAGCTTCTCAGCTGATAATTGATCAATGCTCTGTAAGATGATATATGCAAAAATACTGTCGGTGAATAATATACAGATTATCCCAAAAAGATTGAAATGCAATTTAATTCTTTACTTATTAGAGATAAGTTCACATTGTGAGTTGCAAAATATTCAAAATAAAACTATGCTATGATACAAGCAACAAAAAAAAAACTTTTTATTTTTCACATAACTTAAAACGCTGTTTCTTCCTGAAAATAGGAGTTGCATAAAAATTGATTTTGAAAATGTTTCGACCAAAAATGCAATAGACTGTGTCAGAAAAAATCCTAAATGCCCTTAAATAAAACTTAATAGGCAGGGATGAACAGTTTTCTGCCTATGCTAGCAGCGGAGTGCATGCAGCCTTCAATTTCATTTTATGCTGTCTTACAGTTGGTGCACACCGTAAAAAAGAGAAAAAAGTTATGCATGTATGTAAACATTTTTTTGCAGTTTTGAAACCGAATAGATGAAACTTTTGAAATTTCAGAATTTTGATTAATTTCAGCACAGGAATTCATACAAATTTAACCTTGTATAATTTATTTACAAAGAATAAGAGATAAGAAGTACATCAGTCTGCATCTTAACACGAGAGCAGAAAAGTAAAAGAAACCAAAAATTTTCTCTTCATTGGTTTTATGATGAGATTTTAATGTAATTTAGAAAGATTTTGGGATTCCTTTTTTAATTTCTGGTGCAATAAGAATATAAATGGGAAATAATGCAAAACATACATTTAGAATGTAGAATATGTTTTGAATTTAGCATTTTGTTTAAAATGCAGTTTGAAACTTTATAGTCAAACTGTTTTATCTGCAAATAATAACAAATATAATTAAAAATATATATATTAAATATATATCTCAAAAGACAAATGAAAATCTGCAGATCTCATTAATATTGTTTTGGAAGTTATGTTTTCTCACAGTAATGCCTGAATGTATTACTAAGAGATTATGATTATTTAGAGGATCTGGGAAGGCCATTCTGTGGTTTCTTTCAAACTAATTAGTTGTTTATCAGAATTTTCGTTGAGCCAGTTTGCCTTATGTAGTTGTGTGCGAGCATTCCATCTTAAAGTTATTGAAAAGTACATACTTTTTACTATTGATAATGAAGTAATTCTCCATGTCATTTAAAATAAGCTTAATTTTAGGGCTGTTAAGTGCACATTCATAAAACATAGGATCAATCAGCTTTCCTTTCCAAATTCCATGCCACACTGACACAGAAAACCTATTTTGATTATGTATTTCTTGCACAAAAAAGGAGTGCATTAATCCAACAATGATCGTTGTATGTATTTATTTCCCCTTTTTCTGTAAACAAATATTCATTAATCCACATAATACCCTTAAGAAAGTTCGAATTTGTGTCTTGTTGGATGAATAACCATTTGCAAAACGCTCAAAACGAAGGGAATGAATACTTTAAATCCATGACTTCAAAATAAATGCTAATCATTTTATTCAAGCATTTTACCAATGGAGATTCTAAATAGTCTTCTAATTTCGCCTACTTTTCGAATATTTGTTCATGGGTTGGCGAGAAAACATACAGTAATGTCAGTTTCTTTGTCTTCCGTATACAATCAACTTTTCGCTGGGCCAGGTCTCAGATGAAGTGAATTAGTAGTTCGTAATCGTTTCATCATCCGATAAATAAATGTGCATGAAATTTCAAGCAAATTCGGATATCACCGTCCAAATTCCTTAAAAGTTTTTGCATTATTTTTATTGCATATAGAATAAATCATTGCTAATTCAAATAGCTCGTCATTTATTAAAAATACTCTCGTACACAACCGGTTTTGCTGTTTTCATAATACGACAATATGAAACTAAATACTGGTGAATAATTACCAACCTTTGCTTTGATATATACAAGAAAAGTTAGGTTGAGTTGTACTGAAAAGTAATAATTCGGTCAATAATAAGTGCATTGAAAAAGAAATCCATCGGTTTTTCACTATGCAGTTTTTAAAATAAATATTTACATTTGAAACGGCTAAATTAGAGTTAAATGAAAGAAAATAAATCGTCTGTGAGTTAATTTCTTGAAATGTGTTTTTGAAGAATTATTACTTGCATGCATTTTTTTTACATAAAAATGTCAGCCTGAAGGTGACGGTTGCATTAATATGACCTAAAATAGAGAAATAGGAAATTAAATACTATCATGTATTTAATTTTCATGTAAATATTATCAAACATTTTAATGTTTTATAATATGTAGCAAGTTTTATTTCTATTTTGGTACAACGATCCTTTGTTCGCTTTCACACGCCTACCCCAATGTTGCTTGATACTGTACGCGCAGTTTGTCAGTTCCAGTTAGCAAGTTTTTAAATGCGGCTGGTCTTGTGTTCAATGCTGGAAGCTTAATCTCTCCATGATGAGAAAATACCTATTTGCTATATCTAGGTATTAAATCATGTTCTCATATTTTGTCGCCATCTTTAACGCTTCACCATCAGCTTTTCTTATCAAATTACCAATTTCTCGCTCGAGCTTTCTTCACATTTTTTTTTCTTCGTCATTTAATTTCGCTGGAGTCCCATTACCGTTTTTTAAAAAAAACTTAACACATGCATTTTTTTAGAAATTCAGGCGATTGCTAGCCAAGAGACGAAAAATTCCCATCATTCGAAAAAGATAAGACAAATCCATATGAATGCTTATTTATGTTACCACAAACGACTTCTTTAAGAGTAGAATTGATAAATAATATTTTTAACTCATTTGGTATTATTAAAGTTTTGATTTTCCTTTTTTGTCACCATTTCCACTGGCAAGTGCTATATAAATTCTTATTACACCGTATTAATAATTTTCATTAAACAATGATGGCAACACAAACATCAAATGCCATAGGTTAGGTGACTCGCTATCTACCTATCACGAAGCGAACAAAACGCGCGCGTGTGTGTGTGCCTTGTGCGTGTGTAGATTTTTTTTTTTTTTTTTTTTTTTTTTTTTTTGTAATGACGTTGTTTCATAAAATATATAAGCTTTCTGTTTCACTAAATTTGTCTACGGGGTCATATAAAAGTTTAAAGTATATATATTTGGAAAATTAACATAATTTTTAAATAGAATTTTCGTGAAAATCGAGATTTCGTTTAAACATTTAACATTAACTTAAAGTTGTTATAATCAATTTCTTTAATTTCTGCCAATATATTTTAATTTCGGATTTGTTCGCACAAAGATTTTTTCAAGAATAAAAACTTTTTCGAATTTGCTTTCTCTTTTTAAAAAATCATAGTTGAAACATTATTTTATTATTAATAATAATTATTATTGTTTAGTGTTTCAAAAAATTCTTGTTTTTTTACGATTTTTATCCACTGAACGTAATTTAATACCCTGTGTTGTATGGTGGAGTTTCACATTTGATTTGCTGAAGACCTTTGTTGTCATTATTTCATACTAATTATATATTTATTTTTAGGCACATCTGGAAGTAATTATGATCCTGTTCGTGAAGTAATTTTCAAATCAAGAAAGAGTACTAAAAGTGCAAAAAGGGTAAGCATTACTTTAAGTTATAATCAATTGTTTGAAAAGGTTAAAATAAGTATACAGGGTGTTAATACTTAAACGGACAGTGCTTACAGTGTTTTGAATGTTCAAAATAAAAGGTAATTTTATTTCCGTATTAATTTGCCTTTGTTAACACTCTATTTTCTATTACACAGCGGCACATTTTCCCCTAGCGGTGACTTTTGGAACTAATTTTATTTTCGCGGAATTCTTCAACCCCGTTTTGTTTAATCTTCCTGCAAAATGTGGCGTCATTCGCTCAAATAGATCACGCTACAGAACAATGTGAGCACTGTCCGTTTAATTATGGCCACCCTGTATTTGAAATGTTTTCTAAAAAATTGTTGTGCTTTAGTTTTTACATGATTTTGAATGTAATATGATTAATAATGCCATTAATATATTATTCATTTACCTGATCGTTAAAAAAATGTATTCTTGAATGCATCTGTTCATTTTTAAACCTTTGTAATTATTTAATTGCTTCTGAAGAAAAGTGAAAAGATAAGTGCATTTATTTTGAATCCTAATCAGTTTAACTTAAAACTACCCATTATTGTATTTTATACGTTTACTGTATGTAAAAATAAAAAATATAAATATAGAATTATTTAATAATTCAGCAATAAAAGTTAAACAGTCGAAATAACCGTTTAGCAATTTATTTTGGAAGTTTTTGTATTCGGGTTTTTATTTTTTTTTCTAACATAAGAAAATATACCTTACATAAATAGTTTTGTTAATGTAAGTTGATTTTCTAATGAGAGTTACCATTTTATTTCATGTTATTTAAAAGGAAATTATTTATGAGTTTTACATTATTTGCACTAGAAAGATCATTTCAGGTTTAAATAATGTAGTTCATGTATTTTATTAATGCTTTTATGATTGATATATATTATTTTAGTTATTAATTTGTGATAAAATTTGTTATCCTTTTCAGGGGCCTATGAGGGAGACTACATCTGGTGCATCAGAAGAAGTACCAAATTCTATCCCTTGTACTTCTGATGCTTCAAAAGATTATCAGCAACAGTTATCATCACATTTCATTCAACAGTTGAAAAGACAAATTAACCAGTTGAATGCATTGTGCCAAGAAGAATTACTTTGTGAAGGATCACAGACATCTTCGAATTTTCATCAGAACTGCAATCCAAATTTAATTCCCCAATGTAATTATTTTGTTTTTTCAAATTACTTTTTTTAATAACATTTCAAGATTGAAGTGTGATTTTGATGATCTTGTTATTATGATATGTAATAGTAATGAACTATGAATGGCTGAAAAAATGGCAGCAGCAGAGCATAAAAGAGTATTTGTTTGGTGGCACAGTAGCCGTTTTTTTTTTTTCTTTACCTTAAATTATGATTAACTTTGAATCCCTCATTTTATTGAAAAATAGGTGGTGTTTTTGCTTATTCTACTATCATTGTTAATTTATATGCAACAATAAAAACAGTTACTTCTGTCAAAAATTAATTCTCATGAATTTTAATTCAAATGCATGTTAACAATTTTTTTTCTCAAATAATTGGCATTTAAATGGTCACATTGTCCTGCAGAATAATATAAGTAGTGGTTATTTATTTTTCTAGGTCAATCTCTTCATCCTGTTCCAGACATAATTCAGCCTTATAATCAACAACTATTATTATGCTTGAGTCAATGCTATCATACTTTGTACATGCAGCAGATGGAAATACAACACCTTCATCACTACATCCGGCATGTATGTTACTTTTTTGCTTATCTTATTCTTTTTTAACATTGTATTAATATCGGAAAAAGTATTTTCATGCATTTTTTTTATTTGTGAAATGTGTGTGTGCGTGTGTGTGTGGAAAATGAAAAATAATGCAGCACCTATAAATTTTTTTTTCTGTCCATTTGTAATAACATTTCTAAGCTAATAAAACAGTGGGGGGGGAGAATAATATAGCACTAAATACCATCTTTGAAAACGTGATTAGTCTTTCAATAATAATTTTTGAATTAGTACCTTTTTTTACTTTTAATAGTTTTTTGTAAATTAGTTTGAAACACAATTTTTAACGAGAACTTTTGTTGTAATGAGTTTTTAAATAGTTTTCCTTACATCAGATCTTTGAATCATGTGATTTTGTTGGATCACTATCTTTCAAGGGACTTAATTATTTACCTAAACCTTTCTGCGATTTTCGCCACTTGTTACTTCTTCACTGAGGTAGCCTGAAATTTGTTTCCTGAACTATTTTCTTTAAATGCCTGGAAATTTGGCATCAACTGTGATAGTATAAAAAAGAGTTTCCGATTATCAACTTTTAGGTTTGAGGCTGTATTGTATTATTTTAATGTGTGTCATCCTCTTTTAATCGTACTATTTTCCAGGGTTTTTTAGACTGGAAGAAACAGGTTCATTATTAGTATATGTTTTTGGAATTATTCAGTTCCAACAAAGAAACCAGATTGAAAACCCGATTTGTGTACACTAAGATATCCAGAAAGTGTTACTTAAAACATCTGTAAATTGTTCTCCAAAGGAAATCAATATCATGTCTTTCCTGTGAATGTATTCAGCAACCTATATATACTATACACAATATAGCATGCTGTGGGAAATATGAGCTAATTTTTAAAAAACAGTAGAAAATAGTAAATTGAAAGATGGATACTTAGACATTTTGAGAAAATACAATATATTTTGCTCAAAATGAAACCATTGTAAAACGAATAGCATAACTTTCCATTAACTGTGTATTTTCAAAATGTATGCATAATTTAATAATACCTCTTAAAATTACCTCATGTGTGTGACATTTTTTAGAAATAGATCTGCTCTTTGAAGACCTTTTCCCTCTTCAGAAGCATGTTTTTTCTTGTGAAATTTTTTTTCTTACGAAATATTTTTATTTTGCTTTACTATGAATAAAATGTATTGTACTTTATATTTGCTCTTTGAAATTATAAAAAAACGGTACTTAAGAGATAGAAATATTTGACATGTTAACAGTATTTTTTTTTAATAAATATAATGAAGAAAAGAATTTTTCACTTCTTGGCTAAGGGCAACGAAATTCAATCAAAGCAAAATTTTAAAAGTACAAATTTTTACAAGATGGAGAATATTAAATTATCAATGATCTTCAAAATTAAAAATCAGCTGTACAAATGTAGTTTTTTTTATCCCTTTCTTATTTTTAATGCTGGTTTTCTGTTTTAAATATTTATCTAATCTAGTTTGTTTTAAAAATATATATCTTTATTAGACTGCAAATAAATATTTTTAAAGTTCTAAATATAGTGAGCTAGTGCAAAAGGAAATTTGTTATCCGTCCCACCCATGATGAATTTTATTTGTTGCTGGATATACATAAAAATGAAATACAGTTTTTTAAATCTTTCTATGCTTCTGCATCAATATCGATATTTTCAGAAATGATTCATTCATTCAAATTGACTGGTAATTTGTTAATTACAAGTGTGCTAAAAACATCACAGAATTTTTTTCATCTTGGATAATTTGTTAAGTTTTTTGCTATTAATATTTTGCAGAATTTATTTTTTCTTTTGTCCGACCTAACAGAAATTCTTTACTTTAAAATTGAAAATACAAAAATAAATATTAAACAAATTGTTCAAAAAAGTTAATAAAAAGAATGTATTATTGTAAAAGACAAAACATTGTATGTTTAAAAAGTAATGGAGGTCTATGTTTGCATGCGTGCACAAAGTTACTTATTTTAACGGCTAAGATACTTAAAAAGTAATTAATTTTTGCAGCAATTCACTATTACGCACCTAGGTGATACTTATTGACAAAAAATATTTACATAATTTGATCTTATATATATTAAAACACTTAATTTTTATGCATTAAAGATAAAATGTTGATATCCATGGTTCTCTCTATGATACAAAATAATGAAAAGCAAAAGTTAATGCTATTTTGCTGTCCTCGAATAATTTATGTAATACAATACAAATTTGATTTTAAATGTGTACATTATTATTAGAAATAGTTTCTTTCAATCGTTTTTACGTTTTGGCATGCCAAGTATACTAAGGAAAAGTGTTGTAATTGTCAAAAAAATTGAATCTTTTATTCATTCAAGTTTCAAACTTCTAAAAAAACTATTTTTGAAATATGTTTTTCTCTGAACACTATTAACTCAAAAACGCTTTGAGCCAGACGAGTGAAATCCGGTATATAACGCTTGCACAAAATTTGAAAAAAAAGAAATTCATATTTTGAATGAAATCCATTTAAAAGAAATCTGTCTATTCGGCAATTCGATTATAAATTCGTACTTTCACTACAAAATGATGGTTGAATAAAATTTGGCACACAGATTTAACATTTAAAGTTCAGATATCTATCCTATTCGAAACCAAATCCATCAAGGTTTTGACCATCTGTTATTTCACCAGCATATAAATGTGATAGTTCAAAAATGCAAAGACTTGAATGTTTCAAATTTGATATAGGATTTTGTAACAGCCTTATTAATTTTTTGTTCAAAATAGTAATAAAACCTTTCTCATAAGAACGTCATTGTAAAGTAAAGAAACAAATGTAACAACTGTACTAATGAGATATTGTTGTATGAGGTATTGTCTGTTGAATAAAATCAGAAAATTTCTGCCATTGTTGCTTATATTAAATTATTTTTCTGATCTGCCCTGCATTTCACAACTGACGAGGATATAAAAATCTTGTGAATAAAATTCAAACAACTTTCATGGGTCAGGCAGAAGACCGTAAAATTGAAGCTGGCAATTCACTGAAAAACATTCAAATCAAAAATTACGGAGGTGAACTATTGTATTGTTAAAGGATGAGGTATTTTGACTAAGAACCACAATCTTGAATTAGATATCTTCTAGAGAGCTCATGTACTATACTGCATGCTGTCTTGTTAGGAAAATTTTCCAAAATATGAAATATTCTCAAAATGCAATAGGATAAATCAACAGATGAAGTATTAGAAATTCTCCGTGTAAAAAAAATGCTTTTAATTCACTGGCAAGGCGCAATGAAGGCTTTTACTAGAGATAATTTATTCTACAAAAAAAAACATCCAGGTGCAAGATTTTGTTATATCTACTGACATCTAAATCAGCTTCCTTTAGATTGGTTTTACATATATATAAATTCAAGCTGTAACAATTTAACTTTCATAATTTAACCATTAACCAAAAAAGGGCATTGTATTGTAGCTAAAAAAATATTAAGACATTTGATGAGTAAAAAATATAACAAAATTGTTTTGTGGCATTTTACATTCAGAAAATTCGGGGGTGTTTTTTCTTTGGCAGGTTGCTAATAAAGAAAATACGGAATTTGGTAAATCCTTTTCTTGTGACTTAATTTTATTTGGTAATTCATTTATTTCCTGGAGTGTCTTCAGATTGAATGTTATTTCAACGGAAGTAGAGTTATATGCAATTCTGAATTTTTTAAAGAACTTATTGGGATTGTAAATCTATTAATTGAGCTGAAATATAAACATTTTATAACTGGTGCTGAAACCTTAAATTCAAATAGCAAAGCAGCAATTCAATGGATTAAATACATTGGGAGTCAAGGGTTAGGAATTTACGTTTTCATTTTATGAAAAATCATTAGCAGGACAGTATATTAAATTAGAGCATTTTTAAACTGAAACATTAATTTCAGACTATCTTACGAAATCTGTTCACGATGGAAAGTTAAAATATTCTGTAGAAAATATTTCACTGATTTCATAATTTTATGTATTTATGTTTTGTGTGCTTAATATAATTATTTCAAAAAAGTATCACTTGGGAGTAAGAGAGGGGGAAGGCATACAGCTACCAAATTATATTTTTTTGCAGTACCATTGTACAGACGAATATCAAAATTATTATTCTCTCCTCTTCCCTCATTTCAATCAATCAATCACTCACTCTCTTCTTCCTTATGTAGCTGTGTGTTTATGATATTGAATTGAAAATGCTGTGTGATCTTCTTTAGCAAAAAAAGCGCATTTTGTGTTTGAGATTGTTAGAACATTTTTGTTATTTATAAAAAAATTAGGGTAACTGAAATACTCATACTGAAAAAGAAAACAAATTATTTTTTCTAAATGGAAACAATTATTTATAATAGATCACAAACCAGTTGTTAAGTGACTAATGAAAATTTAAGTTATTCTTCTATAATACAAAACTTCAGTTGTTTGTGACATTTATGCTATCGTACTTTTTTTAAAATTTCATTTATATGAAAATTGCTTTTCATGTGTGTTGTTTTTAAATTAACGTGTTTGTGTGTTAAATTTTTGTTACGATTGTTTTCATTTTGCCCTTGTTCCTTATATTACTGTTATCATTTTGATTGTATCCTTTTACCGTCAGTTGCAAAATGACATTATTAGTATGTTTTCAATTACAATAATTGTCATGTTCAGTAACGATATTGCTGTATAGACATTGCAACAGAGATAGGTGAGAGGCTCATGTCATTATGCAATAATTTTTTCTGATGAAAAGCATGACAAGATGAAATTTATCTTTCGGGAATGAAATGTTGTTGGCTGGTGAGTGTCAGTTTAAATTAAAAAAAAGTTAACACATATAAAATTCATTTTGAAATGCTAAAGAAAAAAAATCGCATATAAGAGGAAAGCACCTGGTGCTTTAGAATTAGAATTATGGAAGTATACTGTAGTTGTACCATTCATCTTCGAAGAATTGAATAATTCCTAAATTAATGGCTATTCTATAACCTTTATCCCACTGATGATTTTGTTTTACTCTGATTTATGTCAAAAATTTGATTTCATTATTGTGATTCTCCTGTCGGCAATTCTTTTGTACCACATACTTTACTACCCAATATATTTCGAAAATAACATCATTTGATTTAAAGGTTTTTATGAGTGCCTCCCCCCTCCCACGATCAATGTGAAATAGAATCCATGAGTTGAACAGAACCGACAAACCGTTATATTATGGCATATAAATCCGTTTTATCAACTATATCATGTAGTGTAGAAGAAGAGCCTTTCTTGTATACATTGCTGTATTTCATCAGAGCGAAGCCATTTCGAGGAAATTTTACAATTAAGTGGGTTTTATTTTGAGTCATTAAAATCGCTGATTCTAAAATTCTAAACGCATTTTAAATATTCTCTTTATTTCGTCATAAAAATTAATTATGTTGTCACTATATTTTCATATATTTCATATTGATAGGCTGTATTATAGTTGTATTATTATTTATACATGAACTTAATATCTGTTTTATGCTTCTTTATTGAATACATTAACTAATGAAAGAAGAATTACAATGACAAAAATTTCATCAAAACACTTTTTTTTTCTCAAAATTTTCTTAAAATATATTTCTATAAGACCCCCATTTAGATTTAAAAACTATAATTCAGGTGTTTTAGAATGTCAGCTTTTTTATCTAAATAGTTTTAATAGAACCCAGGATTGTATAAAAAGTTACATTTCATCGCTTTTTTAGAAATATATTTATTAATTTAAACAACAAAAAAATTAATTATCCTGTCATTTGTAGCATTTTTCCAACTGTAGCTATATGTCTATATCTAATATTTAAGAAAGTGTGAGAATCATGGTCTATAATGAGAACAAACACCTTGTATGTTTGTATGGAATTTTCCAATGCTAATTAAATATTTTTGTCATGCACATTTCATGGTTCCTTTTAATTGTGGAGATTTTTTTGTACCTATATATTACATCTGTAATTATATTTTATTATATTTTACATTTGTAATCTTGATATTGAGCATAAAATATCAGTGTATTCTGTTGACGAGTGCAGTTGTAGTTTTGTTTTTTCTATCTTCTTTATTGTGTTTATGAATTGTTCAATTTCCTCATCATTTAATATTTAATGTTTTATCTTGTTTTTAAAGAAGATGTCTCTGTAAAATTTCTCACAGAATGAAATATATTTTAATAATTTTTTTTAATAGCACATTGACTGTGAAGTTATTCGTCAAACAAATGCTTTGAATTCTCAGGGTAATAATGGTGAAGACTTTGAATTCCGTCCATGGTGTTTGTCTGCGAATTCAAATCCGCTTATCCCACCATCTAACATGTATTCTAATGATCAAGTTTCACCTAGATCTTCAGCATATATACCGATGCAAATGAAATCGTTTCCATCTCATAGTTCAGTTCCAAGCAATGTGCGTCCTGTGCGAGCTGTTATTCATCCTGCTAGTCAAGAAAATAGAACTTCCCAAGAAACTTTAAATAATCAAGTTAGTGCAAATATTATACTTCTGTTTTTAAAATTAATTGACTTGCAGTTCTTTAATATTGGTCTATTTAGTATTCATTATTAATGCGATAGCATATTTTGAGAACTTTTACTTTTCTTCACTTATGTTTATGAAGTGGTTAATAGAATGCAAAGTTTCGAATTAATGTCATTTGTTGAACTTTTTTATAAGTTGAGATTCGTATTCATCACTGCTTTACAAGTATAATTATTATTTGTATGACATGCCTATATTTCAATTTATACATATTGTAAATTAATATATGTATTGAATTTTGAGCTAATGAAATATTTTGGAAATATTAATCAACTTGACAAATTTAAATTATATTTATAAGTAAAATATGAGGTATAATTAAAATTAATTCTTAAAATAAATTCCTATAAAGAATTGTTTATTTTATACTCTGATAGGTTTTTTAGTTGTTATTTTTATGTCAGTTCTGACAGGACAAAGGGAATAATCGATTTATAAATTGAGTTATCTGTTTCATTGAACATTTTCGTTTATTGTTGTTACAACATTTTCTTTATATACAATTTTAAAAAATGCTAATATTATTATTCTTATAATACCATTCATTTATCTTGCATTTGTAGTCTATTCAACAGTGTTAGAAAATATAAGTGCACAGTTATGGTTGTATCATATTTGTAGTATTCATTTTTGAGCATAAATTGCTTCATATTTGTTGATATCTAACTAGTATATTAGCAAAAAGGATGTTAATATTTCCTGACAGAACCTCCAAAATATGAACCATATTTCTTGGATTATTATTTACAACCGCATTTCAGTTTCATGTTATTTTTCGTATATGTATATTACAAGTTTTGCTATTATTTGTTATTTAGATTTCTTTTTATCTCTTTAGGTACCTCCTAGAACAAGAGCAAATAACTTTTGGGATAATTTCCGCAGTTATTCGAGACAAAATTTGCTTTCTACATCCAACACTGCTAAAAGAAATGAAAATATTGGTTTACCAGTTGCTCCGCAAGTCCGTCAAGTTCACCCAATGGTTTCTAATGGAAACATAAACAATGGCATAGAAATAACAAATTCTTATTCTTCCATGCCATCTGATTTTAATAGGTATTCTGTATTTCATTTATATAATATGTATTCCAATTAAGATGGCGTTTAGGTTATTTTATTGTATTCATATGACCAAATTTGCTTTTCAGTTGCACCTGATTTCTTGGAATACATTTGCATTTTGAATCCGATTATCTCAGATTCATAAATTCTGTATTCCATAAGAATTTCAAAAAAAAAAAAGTTTGTTTCATTAACTAATAGTTTTGAAATACATATGTAATGTCACCAGTCTGTGTAGAGTCATAAAAAATAATAAAATGCTGCCATAGAAATTTAAAAGATCCTGTTTCTTTTCGGATATCTCTTTTAAACTTTAGTGTGCATTAATATTTCTATGATTTGCAAACTACTGAATAGTTATTACGTTATGGGGAAGTTTAACATCATGTCTATGGTTAAAATGTTACTAACAAAACTTCATGGCAGAAAAAAGAATTTTTGTTACTGTGGTTGTAGTTAGATTTGCCTTTTTTTAAAAAAATTAAGTGTAAAGAGCACAAAGCACATTTATATGTTAATTATTTTTACTTTTATCTGCATGATGTTCTAAAATAATTAGATACATCCTTTAATAAAAATATATTTGTGGAATGAATCATAATTATGATTCATAATTCATTTAATAAAGGCTTGAATCACTTTATTAAAATAGTATTACTATGCGAGAGTATGTTTGACAAGTTTGTAGTAGAACAAACTGTTATTGGAGTAGCTCTTTCAGTGTGATCTGCAGTCTGAAAACAGAAATATATACTTTTGAAAAGAGAAATAAGAAATTTGCATTGAAGTATTTGTAATTTTGAGGCTCCCTTTATTTTATGTGTCTATAAGTATCTTAAAATTAACCCTTTTACGGTCCGTTGCTTTTTTTAGAATAGGTGAATAAATTTAAAAATTCACTCAAACTTATAAATGTAGTAGTTGTAAGCTGGTGTAAAAGTTAAAATAAATTTATAAGTATATCAATGAAATATGTCCAGTGAGTTAAGCTAAATAGAAAAGCTGAATGCTGAGTCAAATCACAATATATTATGACAATTTAGGAAAACTAAATGCTCTACATATTAATAGATTGAAAATATAATTGAGTTTTATAAATACTTCCTTCTCTTATTCCTCCTTCTTTCCTCTTCTTTCATTTTCTATTCACTTTCACCTTTTATAGTATTTTGTTTTGTAAACAACATTTATTCTTGTCTTACAGTTTTTATGTTCCCTGCTTTTATTTTGTTCTTCTTTGTATTGTTTGTGTGTAATTTTTTATCTTTAGATACCAACAAACTTTTGTCAAATTCTGTAACACACAAGAGCAATCCAGATTCATGTACTCGGAGCTGATTAATATTTCTGTTTTTTTTTTTTTTTTTTTAATTTTAAGCAATTTTAATGCTGGTAGGCTGATTAGAACCAAGATGATTTTCTCCAGAGGTGTCATTTGTTTTCTAATTAATGACACTGCTTGAATAACCTTAATTATAATTGCAGTGGCAAGAACATAGTGTTATGTTCAGCCATAATGGGATGTTCAGTGGTACTGGACAAGTGGACTGCAAAGGATTAAAGAATATATTATATTCTGTTGTGTTTAAAATTTACAATCATTGTCATTGACGAATTATCTATTACATTTTTACCATAAAAAGAAACTGAAGAAATGAATCTCCAAGTTTTATCAATATTGTCCATTAAAGTAACTTGGATGCATTGTCTTTCCCAATTGCCATTTAATTATACTGTAATTTGTACCATTGAATCTCCTTAGGTCTTATTCAAAAGGAAACATTAATTTAATTTCAACAAAATATAATTATAAGTTCCATTTTTTATAATATTTTGGCTATATTTAATGATAGGTAATGCATTTGAATAATTAAAAGCAATGATGTTTTTTTTTATGATTTCCATTTTAAAGCATTTGGTATATTCCTATTCTTATATAGTTTTTTGCATTATTTTTTTATATGTAGGTCTGGGGTTAATCCTGATAGACAGTTGCCTAATTCACATGTCCATGATCTTGTGATGCCCACAAAAAAGCCAAATATCAATACACCATCAAACGGTAAGTTGCAGTTTAGCATTCAAACTCGTGTTAGTAATTATATAAATTTAAAAAAAGTATGTTACAAAATTTTCTTAATACATTACAACATTTTAGGCATTTAATATGGTAATGAAAAATTTTGCTGGAATTCATTTGCAAATTTGAAACTATTTCAGGCGTCTATCATTCGTAGAAGTTATTCTTTCCTTTCTTTCAACCACAATAAAATGTGGTAATGAGAACTTGAGAAAGTTTTCATTCAGTTTTAGTTTTCCTGATCTAAAACTCCTTGCATGTTTAATAGGAAAACTAATGTTTATATTGTCGCTAAATTCTTTAAATCAAATTCAAAACAATCAATTTTCGTTGAACTCTTGAATACATAAATTGCGGTTATTACTGTTAAATAAATTCTTCTATTCTAAAGCAAATTAAAAGTGCTTAGAGGTATGCATTTCATGCATAATTTTTTATAATGCGGTTAATGTGAGAAAGAACTACAAATCCCGCAATATTATGTGTTAATCTTCAACGGTTATTGACAAAAAAAATTAAGTATAATATGGTAAATTTAATACAGCAAGCAGGATGATAATGGAAAACGATGCTTTATCCCATGTTAAAACGCTTGCTGAATAATAATGTGTTATGTTACTCTAAGTACTGTTATTGTGAGTTCACCTTTGATTACACCGTGAGTGTGATCGTGGTTTTAGCTTTAATTTCAAATTTTCTTTACTACAGTTTACCAGTTTGCACCTTCAGTTATGAAAAAAATATCATAGATTTAAGTTTTGTAACTTTCCCAAAGGAAGTACGAGAAAATTGAATATGTTTTTCTACGTTTTTTACTAACCAATTGGAATCAAAAGTTTAATAAGAGTTACAATTGGTAGTTGCAAGATTTCTTAATAAATACATTTTAACAGTAGCTCTACTTTTTAATTAAGTGCAGCACCAGATACGAAATTAGTCATTGCAGAATGTTTTAAAATTTCATTTTATTTTTCCAGCTCAACCTAGATATGCCAGTTTTCTTAAGAAGGAACCATTGTTAAATATGTTTTCCTCTTCTGTGAGAAACTTACACTCTGATCAGTATGAAAGTGCAGAATCAACTAATCCAAATCCAAGCAGTAATTTGATTCAGTTGCATCCAAATCAAGATCTTTCAAAAGTAGGGTGAGTGTTCAAATGTACTAATTTTAGTCAATATGTGAATGTTTCTGTTGTAATACTTTTTTCCTTTTGTCATTCTATATTTACTCTTAAATACAACTAATAATTACTTCTGCAAATTTTTTTTACTGATATATACATCTATATTTAAAATTTTTAATATTAGGCCATTGCTTTTTTTATTATATACTTTTTTATTTTCTTAAATTTATTTTGTAAAATTGTAATTATATAGCTTTCCGTAATGGGGTTTTTTTTTTCGAAGTCTTCATTTGTTATTCTTTCTTATGGTAACTGCTTAATATCCCCTTAAGTGTCAAAAGAATTTTTTTTTCTTTCACCTCATTTTAAACCTCTCTTTAGAAATCAATCTAATTCAATTCGATATGCGTTCATCGTGTAGTCATTTCATTGGTATGTACAGTACTTTTTTTCAAAAATTGTTTCTTCTAAAAAAACTTTAAGCTAACGGGACTCCCCCCATAGTAACCTTATTTAAAGTAATACACAAGTATTCGGCATTCTGTTGTACTCTTTCTCATTTCAGGGATTTAATAAATTTATATCTTAACCATTGGGGTTCGGATATCAGTCTTGAAACCGATGCTTTTTATTCGGTAAAAAACTGTATCTGAAACTTTGTAGTTTTTTATTTCTTCAACAAAGTTTCATTATGACTTTTCCAAATTTCAATCTTATTGAAGGATGAAATTTGGCAACAAGGTGAAAAAAAAGTGAGGTGAAATGAGGTTTTTCATATTTTCCTTAGTTACTCTAAATTAACGCTTTCAGTCGTAAAAATGATTCGAAGATAATTGTAGAGTATAAAAATCTAATTGAATATCAACATTGTGTATTTTACTACAAAAAGATGTTATCGATTAAAACACCGTAATTTGAAAATCCACTTTAAAAAACCTGGAAAATGCTAGGAAATTCAGGTTTTAAAAATTTTTATAAAAGCATTTCAAGTGCATGGAGTTTTAAGTTTCTTAGTTTATTTATTCATTTTTTTCCATAAAAAATGTCTATCTCAAAAAAAGATTGCAAGAATAAAATATCATAGTCATTGCTTCCAAAAACAAAACAATATTATTCGCGATTGTGTTATGCGAATACTCTCGCCTTTTCTACTCTCTACCCGTTATAGATTAGTCCAATTTCGATTTGTTAGACGGTTATTATTCCATAAGATTCCCGAATTACATTTAATGAGCATGCGCGATATTTTTGTAACTGTGTAATAGATTAGAATACATTTCCTTGCGGGAAGTGCAACACTCAATTTGCTGTAGTGTTTAGTCCCTCACACATGAATTTGTTTAACATTTGAGAAAGTGTGTTGTTATGCATAAGTACATTAGAAAATTTTTTAAACAGTGGGCTGCTCAAAATTCGTATTTAATACGAATTGGACAGATAGAAAAAAGAGCAATCATGATTTTTCTGAAATGGTTCAAGAAGTCCCAAAAAATCTGTTTATTTGTGTACTTCTCACTTTGTAAGAAAATAATAAGCCTAAATAATATCAGGAAACAAACACTTATTAGTCCCACCAAAAAAAGGGAAACAAAGTTGCGTTTCAGTTTTAAAAAGTCCCAATTACTTGTATCTAAAAGTAATTAAGGAGAAGGCGATATGCCAAAACTTCAAATTTATCTCCGAAAATAAACCGATTTCGAACTTTTTGGCTCATGAACAATCATTTAATGCTGAATTTTAATTGGCATTGAATCATGTTGCATCGCAATCATCCTTTAATGCATTCTATGATATATCGGAAATATTTTCACTTCGTTCACTGAGAGTGAAATAGCTTTAAAAAAAAACGTTAGGCCGTACAAATATATATATATATATATCGTACTTTTTTTGTTGTTAAGAATCCTCTCCATGAAACTGATAGATAAAAAAAATCTGCATAAATTAATGAACAAATGCATTAATTGTCAAAAATTAATGAATAAATAAAAATTGTAATTTTAATGTATAATTTTTTAAAGTATTAATTAAATTATTCGTATCATGATAGCAAAAAATACTTTGTATTTTATTTCATCCGAGTTCTTAAGTTTTGTGTGACATAGAATTAAAGACTGTGAGAGATAATATATCCACCTTTAATATATTAATTTTGTCTTACTAAATTCTTTATAATAAATAATAAGGGGGGTATATAACTAAAAATTCGTTTCATATGCTGTTATTTCAAATAATGTTAAATTGTAACCATCTTTCCTTGGTTTTACAACCCCTTAAAAATAACCCTAGTGTTGCTTTGTCACTTAACGTTAATATAAGTAAACTAAACCGCTCTTTAAAATTATATTGCATTGTTACTAGTACATGAATGCTGTTTTTTCATATCTGGTACCTTCAATATACACATAGGGATTTTTTTCTTTTCTTTTTTTTTTAAGATTTGAATGGCAACCCCAATATATGTATCATCTTTATTTCTTTCATCCAAAAATATTTAGGATAGGTAATTGCACTTTAATTGTTTGTAAGATTAAAGGCCTTCACGATTTGTTTATATATCGCATTTTCAATAAAGAATATCCTCATAGATTTTTTAAAAATAAGAATTAGGTAATCGAAATGAATTTACATTTATTTTTTGCATCTGCTTTTGTCAAGTGAACTAACATAGAAACATCTTTTTTTTTTATCTAATTAAATGTTTTAATTCTATCTCTGTATTATTTGCTTGAGTTTGATGACTGAAAGTAGATTCTTTAGAAAGAAGACTTTTTTTTTTTAGTTAATGCCAACTTTTTGCATTTTAAAAAACAAAATTTGATTTAATGCATTCATAGAAGATGTTATACTTATGAAATTTTTCCTTAATTTCCACCGAAAGCTTCAAATAAAAAAGTATATTTGTTAATCTTATAATTATTAACAATTTTTAATATGATATAATGAATACACTGATACTTTTCGAAAGAGATGAACCACTTTTTATACCCTATCTGCCTTTCATTAAAATACACTATGATCTTCATTATAGATTTATTTCTGTTAATTAATGAAAAATAAGCTATCACACTATTATACATTTTCTGTAAAAATTGAGTGCAAAGAAGACTGAACCTTATAGAGAACATAGAATTATATCTAATTATGAAACAGTAACTGTTTGAAAGTGACAAACAAGTGAAGGTTTATGGCAGTTATCGTAATTAACCTGTTAATTAGCTAGATAATAAAGGTGCACATTTAACAATTTACTGAAGGTAGTTCTTTACTGAACAGTTTTTAAAATCAACTGCTTGAGCATTTTAAATTAGTTCGTAAAATCATATCTTCTGAAAATTTGCACCTAATTTAAATTTTTTCCTATAATTTTTGAAAGTACTATAATAATGAAATATGAATAACATTTTGTATTTAACATGTACCCATATTCTAAAATATCTTAATTGAGGGGAAATGCTTCACTAATAATAACAAATTTCCGGTTTGTAAGATCATTTCAACAGTATTTTATCTCAGAAACGCCACATGTGATTGTGATCATTAACCACTTGTAAACATTACATTTAAGGATAAGTTATAGGATCATACCGAACTTCTAGAAAAATTTAGTTATTGCTCATGATGTCATTAATGAAGATTGAATAATTTTGTTTTATAATGTCTTTTTTTAAAGTTTTTTGTTATTGTTTTTCATTATTCATCTGATTTTCTTATTAACACTTATTTTTCAGAAATTTTTCTCCCATCTGTCCAACTTCTGCCACAGAATCCGTTACTTCGCATTCTACAACTGATCCATCAAACATTCCCCAGGGTGGGCTCGAATGCCACTCAGATTTTCTTATTGGCCTTTATCGAGAAGCTAAGACTTTAAAATCTGATGTTCAGAGACAGCAGGCTTTGAAGATGATTCAAGATCTTGCTAAAAGTGATAAAGCATCGGAAAATGAATCTTCATCTCTTAACAAAATTAGGGTTAGTTAAATGTGCCTAACCATGTATTTTAACTTAAGTATTAATTTTGAATTTTGTGTGATATAAATTTGTTTTATAAAATACTTCAGACACTATATTCATTTTGGTGAATGATTACATGATGCTTTAAATGGTAAGAGCATATTTGTTTTTCTGAAGATAGATATGTGCAACTTCTGTGTGCCATTTCATGTACCTATTTTACCACTAACATCTGAGATGTATTTTTTAAAATAATGGGATGACTTTTTCAATGTGTGCCAAATTAGACTGAGTTTGAAAGTAGCTATGAATTGTTCTAAGTTCTTATAAACATCTATTGTAAAACAATAATGGAAAGAGTCTTCATTATGGTGTAATATTCAGTATTGAGTGATGTTTTGCGAGAATCAGTTCATTTTTTAACTATTTATTTAAAAAGCTGCAAAGGCAAAGGTGATCATTGTGTGTTGGGGGGAGGGAGGTAATTGCCTCACTCTCCCCGTCAATAACCGGTAACGTCCTTCCCTCCATAGGCAACACATTGAGAATTGGGGTGCAAAAAAGCCATCAGCTCTTCAGAAAGGTTGCAGAGATTTGGACATTAATAAATATTAGGATTTAAAAGCCATTTTAAGGTTAGCATATTGTAAACTGTGCCTGCATTTGTCAAATTGTTGATAGGTTGATGTCATTAAGATATTGCATTTTTTGTCAGTCGACATATACAATTTTTGGTCAGTTGACTAAGAACTTAATATAACGCATTTCTACGAAGTTTATGGATTTTCAAACATCTTTTTGAAATGTTTATTCAGCTTATAATGTGCACCATTTTTTATCAAAATATCTGAGAAAATAGGAAATGAATAAATAACTTATTTTCGGCGAGTGGTTTTCTTCTTTCCATTAAAATGTCATCATGATTTAGGAAAAATTAAGTTTCTATTTTCATGAACTATTTTAATCACCTGTTGGTAGAACTATATAAAAATTTTGGCATTTGTATTATTCATGAATAGGGTGATAGGCTTTTCCCCCTCTGATTCAGCTTTCATTGAATAGTTAAGAAAAAAAATCATTTTATTCATTTACTTCTTTGGCAATAAATTTTCAAGTCATTCTGATCTATTATGCTAATTTTTTTTTATTTTAATTATCTGATAAAAATGTGCTTAATGTTTTAAGTAAATGTCAGAAAATGTAAGTAATTAATTTTGACTTGCTAAGAAGAATTGCTTTGAGAATTTGCAAATTTTGTGAATTTGCTATTAATAATTGTGGTAGTATCTTTTGCCATCTAAAGTTTAAAGCTGCAAATATTTCATGAATGAAGTATTGCCATTTGTAATTGACTACAAAAAATACTGGTGAGCAGTAGCCTTTCAGCTACATCAAAAGTGTAGTTCAAATACATTAGTATACTCTACATGGCAAAAACTATATAAAAGCAAGCACATCTAAATTTTAAATACATTTTGGATAAAGATGTCTTAATAAAAATATGATTAAAATAATTGTTCAGATTATATTCTTATATAATATATTAAGAGAAACTAATGCATAAAATTGAGAAGAAAAACACTATTTTAAGGGGCAGGAAACATTAGCTTTCAAAAGTTCACCGGGTAAACAGAAGATAACAACAAGAACCTGTAACTAAAAAGGAAAATGGGGCATTTCCAATTCATTATATGTTTTTCAATAAAATGCATTGTTTTAATCTAAATATGCACATATAATTAAGTATATGGAAAATCTATTGTTCAAGTTGTCCATTTTTCACACGCATTTTTTCATATCTTACTATTAAAGAGAATGGTGTTTATAATCAAAAGTACTAAATTCTTATTCCATTATTGTATCTATAAACACGATGCATGTAATACAAGGGGTTTTGAAAAGAATAAGTATCCTTCCCCAATGCTTTTGAGTGTAACTTTATGTGCAGTGAGTCACTGCTAATAAATTGGTGCATGGTAGTAAAAAATGTGAGTGAGACTAAACCATTTTTCTGTAAAAATGCTTTCTATATGTGTTGAGTACCAATGCAATGACGTTCTCCATGTTAATAATTTATGATACGGTTCAGATATTCACATTGTAGGAGTTTGTTAGTGATGCCCTGGTGTTCTCATTAAAAACGATATAAAAGCAGAACATAATTGTACAATGATTTCAAACTAGCAGGCACATGTTTAATGTAGCTAAAATAGCTTGACTATAATGCATTTGCCTTGTAAAAGATTTCCAAAGAAATCCACCTTCTCATTAATTTATGCATTAGTAGTATGAGTTTTGTAGAGTTGATTGTTATACGAAGCTTTAAATATATATACGCTTAAACATTTCAAAGTCATCTGTTAGTTCAAATTGACAACTGACTGTTTCTTTATTGTGTACGTTAAATCCATTCTGGCCGACTTAAGATAATTGTATAATATCGACCTACATTTATTCTTACTGAGGGAATTACTGTAACTGAATTATCTAATTCAATAATGTACAGTCGATCACCCCTCCACCGCTAAACGAAGCACTATCGACAGTGTCCAGTTCATTGTGGGGAATGGAAGAACAAACTTTAGTATTCAATCATAATTTGCCATCTATTATTCCTGTGTAAAATAAATCGTTCTTGGAATGCCATGCATATTCTTAAAGTTTGCCATAACTCTGTTATTTCTTAAATTTCTAGTCTTATTTAAATTGCTTGCACAAAGATATATTGAATCTTCAGCTATCAATGTCTTTAGCAAATAAATAAATAATCAATTTGAAAATGAAGAAATTCGTGAATAAAAAAAATTGTGAAAATGATTTTTTTTTCTTGTTATCTTATCGGTAGTTGTTGTAAATTAGGTTTTAAACATGTTTTTGGAGTAAAAAAAATTAACTATTGATCATAAGAAAGTTTTTTGAAGTCATGTTTTTGTAGCTGTATTTCATTTTTATTTATTACATTCAAAGAGAAAGTACTGTAGTTATCAAAGAATTCATCTTCGAGATTTGAATAAATCGTTCCGTTTTGCTGTACTTAATCCCAAAAAACTATTTTGAAAATTTATATTTTCCTTTCAACCACACAATAATCCAAAACATCAAGCTAGGCAAATGAAACTTAATACATCGTTTAATTGACAAAATTGTAGACCTGTCGATATTTAGGGAAAATTCGTCTATTGGAATTCTGTTACGTATATGTAACTCGATAATTTGATAACAAAACGAATTAGAAAGGAAATTCAGCACTTTCATTATCATGTTTATTAATGTGCATTAGATTGGACAAAATCTGCCAAGATGATGATTGTCTATTTGTCTTGTCTTTTCATATCCATGTGAATGCTGTGCTTAAAAATGCGATGACATAATTGTGTGAGAATCAAAATGTTTGGCCTGTATGAAATTTTGGACTTAGTCTAACCAAGGAAAGCGTTATAAATATTCGATTTTCTTCCTTGAAATTGAACACTGAATCTGCCATACAGTGTAACTAAACAAGAAAACTGGAACAATCCTGCTGCTTCAATATTAGAAATTATATATATATATATATATATATATATATATATATATAATATACACACACACTGAAGTGACAAAAGTCACGGGATGACTGTTAATATCGTGTCGGTCCTCCTTTTGCCCGGCGAAGTGCAACAACTCGACGTGTCAGCTGAACATAACCATTTCCAGTCAATGATTGGTTCAGTTGCACCTGAGGGACCGAGTCCAGGCCATTTAAAAACAGCCCACACCATTATGCAGACACCACCAGCTTGAACAGTGCCTTGCTGACAGTTTGGGGCCATGGCTTCGTGGGGTCTATGCCACACTCGAACTCGACCATCAGCTCGTAACAACTGAAATCGTGACTCATCTGACCACGCCACGGTTTTCCACTGGTCTAGGGACCAGTCGATTTGCTCACGAGCCCAGGAGAATCGCTGCAGGCGTTGTCGTGCTGTCAGTAAAGGCACTTGAGTCGGTCTTCTGCTGTCATTGCCCAAGGAAGATAAATTTCGCCGCACAGTCCTATCGGACACGTCCCTTGTACGTCCCACATTGATTCCTGCAGTTATTTGACGAAGTGTTGCATGTCTATTAACATTGACCATTCTACACAGACGTCGGCAATCTCGGTCGTTAAGTGCAGGTGGTCGCCCACTGCGCTGTCCATGATGGGATTGATGCCTGAAATTTCATACTCTCGGCCCACTCTTGATACTGTGGATCTCGGAATGTTGAATTCACTAACGATATCCGCAATGGAATTACCCATTCGTCTAGCTCCAATTAACATTCCACGTTCAAAGTCTGTTAATTCTCGTCGTGCCGCCATAAATCACGAAAAACATGTTCACATGAATAATTTGAACACAAATGAAAAGTCTGAAAAACGAACTGCGCATTTATACTTTGCCATCTGTATATTTGCATATTGCTATCCCATGACTTTTTTCACTCCAGTGTGTGTGTGTGTGTGTGTGTGTGTGTGTGTGTGTGTGTGTGTGTGTATATATATATATATATATATATATATATATAATTCGATCATTTAAATATCCAAGAAGTGTTTGTTACCATGTAAGTTCTTTATTCAATTACTTTTGAACCTTCAGAGGAATTCAGGTTTGTAGTTTTTCTTTGTAATCGTATCCTGCAAATTATCTCAATTCTAGATGTGAAATTTATATATTGCAATGGTTTTACTTAATCCTAGACAGAATTTATGTTTTTAAAGTTTCCTTTTGTGTTTTTGATACCATTAGTTTTTCATTTATTTCCTTTTGTATTGTTTAGAATGACCAAGCTATGTCTTCAAATAAGTCAGAAAATATTGCTAGCTCTTCTTCTGCTCCAGGAACTACTGAAAACTCAACGATCGAACCAAGTGTAAATATTAGTGAAGGAGTTGATTCTGATAAGTCTATTTCCAAAGTGTTTGAAACCAATTTGCCTTGGATAAATCAAGTGAGTAAATTGTTTTTAGATAATTATTTATTATTTTATGATGTAAATCACTGTGAATTATCATAAGCTATATTCTTTTCAAAATTCTAATTTTGAAATTATAGGTGAATTTATGGAACATTCTGAATTCTAGCTTTATATTATAAAAGGCTTTGTTTAAAATGTTTATTTGATTGTGTAAATATATTTGTGAATTTTAGTATATTCATTATGTTTTAAAAACTGATTAACTTTTAATCTTTTGTAATTGAATTATTAATGCTCTGTATTCTTATGAAAATATTTGATTGCATTGCATAAATTAAGAATTATAGGGTATAGGAATTCAGTTTAATATTAGACTAATTATGCCTTTCAATAATTCTGACTGGGTACTTTTTCTCATTTTATTGAAGAATTTGCCTACAGCAGCTATTTCACCTTTAAGTAAACAAATCGGTCCAAGATCTACCTCCACTGGAGCAGTTAGAAAAAAAACTAAAATTCAGAGTACATGCTTTTGGGACAGTCTTTCTAATACACAACCTTGTACTTTCAATTCCCGTGAAAATGAAACTGTTTGGGACGATTTCAGTGTAAGTTGCTTTTTTTTTCCTAACTTTGAATATTTTCAAAGGCTATCAAGTAGTTTCATTAAATTCTTACTACCATTAATTAAAAGTTATTCATTTTATTTTGAAGGAGAATTTGATTTATTCATATATTATGTGTTAATAAATTTGAGATACCAAAAAACTGGATATTTTTGAAATAATAGTTTGTGCTTGTTTTGTTAATAAGAAATTTCTTGACAGATATAAATTGTATTCATGAATGAGAAATTTTTATTTTGAAAATGATGTCCATTTTTGTTTATGAATTAAAATTCCATGGAATGTTTGGCAGAGCAGTGCAGATTTTTGTAATATTTTTTTTAATATGTACCTTTTATGGATAGTAGGTACCTTTTATGGAAAATTCCACGGAATGTTTGGCAGAGCAGTGCAGATTTTTGTAATTTTTTTTTTAATATGTACCTTTTATGGATTGTCAAATAGTTCCATTTTCATTCATGAATTTTTTTGAAAGACGGTTAACCCAACACGATTCTGGTATATGAAGGAAAAGTCAGATCAATGCAATTTGATTCTGACATTTAACTCATGAACCCTGAGAACTAATTTGCTTGTCCTCTACTAGTAACTATAAGCAAAACATACTGTTTTAATGGCTATGATTGTGTTATACTGGCTGAAATACTAATGCTAGAAACAATACAAAATATTAGAGAATTTGAAACTTCCCAAGAATTTTTGGAAAAGCATCTAGCTATGTGGAGAATGGAGCTACTTTGAATAAGCAATTGAAATGAAGAATATGTTGAAATAAACAATATGTTGAAAGAATATGTTGAAAACAACAATAATAGGTTGAAAAGGAAACATTTATAACTTCAAGGTCTAAATTATATAAATTTGTTGATAAATGAAAAAAAAAAAATCCTTGAAATGATTATTCAAACATTTATTTTATATTCTTTCAAATGCACTTTTACCATATATTGTATTGGATATGAATAAGATAATAACTACTGCTTGATAACTTTTAGTGGCATGAAAAATAATATTCTTGGAGATTTAAGAGCTTCTAGATTGCATTTCTTTCATTTGCAAAGTATCAGGAAAGTTTACTGGATATTTTTGGGGGCAAAATGTTTTAAAAGCCTATTAATCAGGGGGGACTCAGAATGACAGCCAGCAGATTTGAAATATGAATGCCTGGACATATTATGTATGTTCATTTGTGAAGTTTTGGATTAGTTTCTTCTTAATTATGTACTTGCCAGAAGAGTATGAGTGTTCAGGTCCAAGAAGAATAGCTAATCGAGCCCTACTATAGCAAGATGAAAGCCATGTGTTTGCCACTTACGAAAACTTACAAGAAAAAGAATTTATTCTAGTTTATTGGAATTGAACAACTTTTTGAATGATGTGACTTTGAGAAACCCTACTTATCAGTAGAGTTTGAAGTATCCAAAAAATAGAATTGACAGATTTTGATCAGAAATTGTGGTAAGTAATTAAAATTCTCTTAATAAAATTCCATGGCCAAACCATTGTTAAAAAGATTTTTTTTTATCTTTAAAATATGGAGATTGCAAAGTTGAGTTTAGGTTCCACTGTGTGTGAGTTACTAAGTATTTGGTTTCAGCTGAATTGCGGGAAAAAAGAGAGAGTGTGAGATGTGGAGTAGGAAATATCTAAATCACAAAAGAAATGTATGCAGAAAGGAAAATACGTGAGAAAAATTGGACAAGCGAAGATTACAATCACAAATTGGTATAAAAAGAATTTTAAGATTGCAGATAAATTAAGTTATTTAAAATTTATGAGTGGTGGGTTGGTATAATAATTGAAGACACTACCTTTAAGTTGTAAAAATCTGTGAACAAATTAGTTGGAAAGACAGCATAGAATAGAATCAAATAGTTTTAGTAATTGAGGCTTTAACAGGATAGCTTAAAATGTAAATTTCAAATATTTAAATTCCAATTCATTTGTTTAAAAGTAAATAAAGATTTCTTAGTTTGTATCTATCTCTTGCCATTTTCCTTTTCTGAAAAGTATGGTTAGATATTTTAGTGATTTTTTTTTTTCGACTTAAGTATGATAGTTCTGATGAAATCAGTACTCTTTGTGTGGAATCGGCATCTAGTAATTGTGTGATAGCTAACGTTAATTACTTGTATTATGGTCTTGATTTACTCATTTCTATTTCTAAAATATGTAATTTTATTGTCTGTGTTTTGTTTTTAATAAAGTCTTTGAAAAGTGCTTAAATTTTCAGCTTCAAAAATGGGAATCCTGCGTTTTCATTGTTGTAAATTATGAGGAACCTCTGGTCCCGAACAGAATATTCAAGATGCATAAAAATATGTATTTACTATTATCAGTTTTTAAATAGGTAAAATTCAACAATCCTTTGTTTACAGCCAAAGGTAATGAATGATGTACTTGAAATTTCTGTCAACACTTGTATGATTATTTTTCCCATGGAATAGTTTTTGCATCCTTTTTTCTGGACTAGAGTGATTTTGATTGACTCATACCTTTAGCTATGCTGCCAGCTCTGGCTTGGACAGCCATAAATCATTTATATATTTGCCCAACAGATATTGAACAACCATAAATCATTATTGCTTGCGATCGAATTACGAAAGTAGAATGGATTAAAAAATATATATTTGAGAGTTGAAGGCAAGATTGAAATTCTTGATCTGTATAAATACTTACATAAATTTAGTCAGTGCAATGCAGATCAAAATTTCATAGCTTCTTTGTAACATTTTGTCGGGTGAATAATATAGGTGGAGATGAACAATTAATTCATTTTATTTGATATTTTCGAAATAAACTAAAACTAATATTTTCTTTTGATATGACAAATATATATGTACAGTTTATTTTATCAGAAAATTTAAGTCGTAATGTGATCACGTTAAGCGACAACTATCTTGTTTAATTTCTTTTATACACCTCTAGATAAATAAAATAAAGTATGCTAAAAAATTTATGGCAGAGCTTTCATTTTAATTAATGCAGTTGCTTTAGCTCAGAGGATGGTGTTGTATTGTGTATTCTAATAAAAGAAAAAAAATGAAAACGCTGTAACTTTTTTACTTTTGAAGATAAATTGGTACTATCATTTTCAAAGCAAGGAGGGGGGTGGGGGTAATCTGTGTCAGCTTTGCTATGAATTTTTATATATTGGATTTGGACTAAAATCATTTTAATTCAATGCTCTAAACAAAGCTGATCAATTAAAAGCTTTTCTTTTTTGTTACAACTCGGATCAACTGAAAACACCGCATCTGTATTTTTAAAATTGATTAAATTATATTTAAATTTATAGGGACTGTATATTAAACTAGAAACCAAAATATCCTATGAATAGAAACAATATGTCAAACTTAAGTCAAAGTTTTCATATTCCATCTTGATTCACAATGTATTTTTGACTTTTCTGCACTTTTACTTGGGGACATACTATTTTTTTAAATGTTAGAAGTACATCTTTATATTTGGGGTCAAATAATATCAAATTCGTCTTCAATAAAAGAATGTGCCATTTTTTTTCTCTCTCTCTCTTTTAAATACAATAAATTCTGACATGAGAAATGCAGAATGACTGGTGACTGTAAAATTTTGAATCTTCTCTATAGTGTTTAAAACCTTTGACAAATGGTAATAAAATAATTTTTTCTAAAAATCTTATAAATAACAAATTTTTTATGGTTTAATTATTTAAATGTTAAAAATGTTATAGTTCTGGTGAGCTCCAAAATATGTCATTTGCAAGCTTTACTTTAGACGTGTAGCTTACACTTTTCCATCAAATTCCTCTAGAGCTTTGACTTCTCTATCACCTGAATCTGCGCAAGAATCGAGCATAAAATCATTAGATCTTGTGAAATTTCAATTTCAAAATATTTAATATTGATAATAAGCTTAAAGGTATAATACAAAGTACAATTTTATGTATAGTTTCTATTTTTCTGCATTTACTATTAGAATTCTTTTCATGGACACAACAGACGAAATAAGATCTTTAATAACCTTGACTTTGCTTCTTTTAAAAAAAAAATTATTATTTTTTAGACTGGAGCATTGCAACCCATGAGAGAGAATCATCCTGATTTTCCTAGGAATGTTGTGGAAAATATAATTCTTGATCTTCAGGCAGCTTTACCTTTTGGACAAATGAAGGAAGATTCGTCAGATAGTTTCTGGTCATCTATCAATGCCTATATTATTAGCAGAATACGGGCTCATATGAATGTACCTTTACCTCATAAATCACTTGCTTCATTACGACAGGCTCTGGACCATTTGACATCTGAAATGAAGTAAGATAACTTAATAGAAATTTAGATTTTTAAAAATGTAGATATCAGTGTTGGCTCATCCATTGGAACTGCTGAATTGTACTTCCATCGTTTTTCAAAATGCTGTTTATTTCGTAACGTTTATCACTTTTTCTTTCTGATAATTCATGATTTTGACTGACTGCATTTTAATCCATTCATTAATCTCTTTCCATAAATACATTGATAATAATAATGGGAAAACCTTTTGTGACCTTCCGAGTCATCGTGCTATTCATATAATTTTCTAATTTAAGTAGATTGAGAAAAAAGAGATTTTTTAAAAAGAATCATTAAGAAAGGTATCAAAAAAAATTAAAACACCTATGAGCTTATATAAGTGTATGATAACTCAAAAGCTCATCGAATTAACTATTCATGTAATTCGACTTGTGGTTCTATATCAAAATTCTAGATCTGTATCAAATTTTTGACCAAATCTGTCAAAAGATGGATTACCAATCTATTTGTTTGTTCATGTGTGGATGAAACTACTCATTATTGGAAAGTTATATTAGCGATTTTATTACAGAAATTTCATATTAAAATTTTGCATATATTAGATCTTAGATTATTGGTGTGTATGTGAATTTAACTCCAACTAATGAACATGATAAATGAATTTTGGTGTGTCATCTTTCCAGGAAAACCATATATTCTGAACCCAACATATCAATAGAATGAAATCTAAAATATATACTCATTTCTCTTCATAATATAAGATTTAATATAAAACCTGTAAAGTTGAGAATAGTAGTAGACAGGTATATTCTGCATTTTTCTTTTACTTTTATGTTTGTGTAACTGATTTTTCTCTTTTTATATTCACTTTTTTTTCATTTTATTATAATCAATTTAGCATGGAATGTGGTTTAATTGTTAAAATGCTTGAGAGCAAACTTGTATACAGTTGGTGGTTGTTGGAATTTTGGATCGTGCATATTTTTTTATTTATGCATCCCCAAAATGAGTTGGAGAACTCTAGGAATTGTTTTTTTATGTATATTTAAATTAATCCATCACTGTCTGCCTCTGGCGAATTGGTTGTTAATGGTTTAGTGCATATAAAATATTTTTCACCTCTAATTCATTCTCTGAAATCTCTGTACTGTATATTTATCTTCTCCATTATTATTTTTATTTATTATTTTAATTCGATAATGCTGAAGTAAAATTACAGCTGTATCCCACCAATATATATCCTTAGAAAAGACCAATATATATCAAAGAAAAATATGCAGTAATGCTAGAATTAAAAATTATAAATGTTTTGAATATCTGCATAATATTTTCTTATTTTAGCTTTGTGTTCTTATTAATTTTAACATATAAATTCATTCAAAAGAAAATATTCTGTTTTTACTGCACCAGTCTGCACTTTTTTGTAATTACAAATTTGTTAAAATGTAGGTTTTAAAAGATTTGGTTTGAAAGAAAAAGAAAAGTTTATCTTATATTTGTAGGGTTCTTGATGCGAGTAGTTTTAAAATCATATTTCCGATATCATTTTATTCCTAATAGAGACTGTAACATTTTCAGTCTAATTTATGTGTAGTATTTATATTAGCCTTCATCATATCCCTTTTTGAATCTTACATTTCTAATTTAGGTTCTGCTATAATGATGGCGATTTCCTGAAATGTATTTCCCAGTTGCTGTATGATAGCTTAACTTGCTTCATGTCAACAGGACGGTTTACATCCAGTCCACCATTTATTCCTTTGTCTGAGGGGTCTTCTGTTTTGGTATTTATTTCTAATTTTTTTATCTAATTGTATTAATATTTTACTTATTTATTATGGCGCTATTTGCTTAAATAGCTGTTTTTCAGATTTTTCTTGAATTCATATTTTCTTTCTGAAAACATTCATATAAGTGAACTCCATTCAGAAATTAAAATTTTTAATGAGAAAGATAGTCTTTAATGAAATTTCTAATATCAAATGATTGTTATAAGACATTTTTTTAAATCCGGATATGTTGGTTGAATTGTAATTGAAAGACTAACACATGGCATATTTCCGAGGAAACAGAAATTTTAACATTTTCGAAATTCAGTTTTTTCATTCTTTAGATCGCATTAAAATGAGTGAAGACTTGCTTTTCAGATATTTTTATTAAAGCAATGTTTCTAGTCAAAACCACATTAATATTCATAATTTTATCTTTTACTAGTTTTACAGTAAAAAATACATAATTCATTAATATACTTGTTATACGCTCAAGCTGTCAGACGGTTTGTAGTGTGAACCAAAAACTTTCATTAATTTATAATTCCCTTTTACAGGGTTGCCACGGTACCGGGGGAACCGGGAAAATATAGGAAATTTAAAAATAATCCTGAAAACAAGAAAAAAAACAGGGAAATTAGAAACTGTCCATTAAAACCAGGAAAATGCAGGGCAAGTTACGGAAGGGAAGTTTCCCCCATTTAAAAAATGTCCACCTCAAAGCATTGCAGGGAAAAAAAAGATAACCATTACATCGAAAATAAAACAACTGTTTAATCGCAGAAATTGTCTCCTTTTGCTCTCGTCTCTCCCCCTCCCTCCCCCCTTTTCAAATAAAGATGGGTCAAATTTATATTTCAGAAGTATTTGTTTTTCTTACATGAAATTCCCATATGGTAGCAAAGGAGGATACGAGAGACTACTTAAACTATGTGAGAGAATAAAATAAATTTCTTTAAACTGAGTAGTAGCATTCAATCGGCAGAAGCATCGCGAAGGCAGTTAGTTACTCACATAAGTTTGTTAAACGGTTTGTTTATTATTTAAAAAATGTTAGCTTTTTCAGAATAAAACAGAGAATTTAAAAAAACAAACTCAATGAGCTGCTCAAAATCTGTATTTTATAAAGAATTGACTGCTAAAAATTTGAATTAGCTTTGTTGAATGAGTTAGAGAAGGTCCACGAAATCCGTTTTCTGCATACTTCTCATTTAAGGAGATAATAAGATTAAGTAATAAGGAAATACAGGCACATACTAGACATGCCAAGAGAGGGAGACCAATTGGGTATGTAATATGAGAACACGGGCGTATATCAATCATACCAAGAGAGGGTGACCAACTGCATGCCAGTTCAAAAAAAATGATATTGGGCTTTGTATATAAAAGGAATACTAAAGAAGAGAGCTCGTAAAATTTGATTTGCGTAGTAATTATATGAGCATTAAAACTTGTGTCCCATTCGACCTTTAATACCTTCAAAGATGTATCGAAAATATTCTCACATATGATTACTGATAGTGAAATAGCCAAAAAGTGTACATTACAAAAATGTACATTATTTCTTGCGAATAATTCCGTTTTCATCAGTCTCTTAAGAAATCTTTACACAATAAAAATAAATTTAACATGCTTTGACGAAGCTTTGAACCGTATTTCACAAAAATACCAGATGAATGGGGATTATGCACTATAATAGGTACTGTTCATTTTGCTTTTAGAAAGAGAATAAATAGAGAGAAGGCTGGGAAAAAATACCGATTTTGGAGTAGTGACTACAACCGACTTGATTACTAGTGGACCTACTGAAACTGAAAAAAAAGAGGGGGGCATTTTAGCAGAATATTTTATGTTCATGAAAAATACTGCTAAAATATTTGATTCATGTCCAATCATTTTAATGTTTTAAATGCTATATTTTGTTTAAATCCATATTTATTGAAGAATCTTGTTTTTTCCATTTGTTAGTAAAACTATGAAATATCATTATTCCATTACAACTAAATGCTAGCAGTGCATTTACTCTTATATATTGTATTCATGTACAGGGAATTTTTTCGAAGATTTGAGTGGCAATCCTACTTTTGTGAATAATATATGTATATACTTTAAATAGTATATACATATAAATATAGTATATATAGGCCAAAGTTATTATTTGATCCAACTAACCAAAGTTAACTAATCGTGTAGTCTTGTATGAAATTGTCTCTAATAATTCCTTTTTAATGTAAATTTAGGTATGTTTTCACATTTCTTTTTACCTTTAAGAAATTGAAATTGCTTTCATTTTTGAAGCATTAAAATACTCAAAAGACTTTTGATGTGTTTTTGTAATGAAGTTGTTATATAATGCTTGATTTTATCAAATATGTTCTGCATTATATAGTGCAGGCTTTCACACCACCATGTAAAATTTCTCTTTTTTAAAATTTTCCTTTTTGTATTATATTTTTTAACCATTGCTCTCATTATGCTTATCTTTCAAAATCATTAAAATAACATTTTGCATTTTTCTATTGAACCTAGTTTAATTTAAAATATTTTTTTTATTTTTGAGTAAGACAGCAAGAAATAAGTATAAAAACCTAATTTATCTCCTTTTGTGTTCCTATCCTTTTAATAATTTTTTTTTATATTTTTGTTGAAATGTAATCTGACAGACACATATATAAAAACAAGAAACGGATTTCATATCTTAAAACAGAGGATCTGCTGATATTTTTCGAGTGGTTTTATTGCTACATAATCTAATTGGCAAATTCAAGTGAACTGTATTATGACTTTATGAGGCTAAAGCAAACAACTTGTTTTGTCTTTGTATTGTGTATGTTTTTAATTCTTACTTTTCAGGGAAAATCCTTCGATAATTATTCAAACTCGTCTGCATATTATATTTGAACAATGTTAGGCAAATAGAATGCAGATATAGAACATCCATTTTATTTATTTATTTGAAGTTTTGTTTTTCCTCAATTAAGTTTAATTATTTGAGTGCGATATTTTATGGTATTCATTAGCAGATAATCGTAAATAAATTTGATCATTTGTTTTCTTGAATCATTTTCAGGAGTCGCCTGAGAAATCACTTGACTTATCTTTTAAAATGCCTATTGAAACTTTTGATAAAACTCAGGAGCTAAGCATTAACATGCCTGCAGATGAAGTATTCCTTCCAGAATTTCAAACTGCCTTACCGTAAGTAATTTTTATTTTCAAAGAAAAATGTTTATAACTTAATTTCAGTTATTTTTAATATATCGTATGTAGAACCCAACAATCCTATATGAGAATATATCGTTTAATATATCGTATGTAGAACAATCCTAAGAATAATATGAGAACATATGTATTCTTATTATTAATATTAACCTAATATTACTATCAATCATTTGTTGATAAAATGGTTTATTTCTTTTGGGCTTTGACTCCAGCTGATAAATGTCAATTTTTCTGTACAAAATCTGTAAATTCTTTTTTCTCGCTTCTATGCTTACTTTTTCTTTCTGAAAATTGATTTGCAATTCTTCAGGAGTAAATTTATTTCCAAAGTTATATTTTTATTCCTTGCTGCTTGTTTTGTCTTAATAAATTAAAATATTAATACAATACAGAAATGTTATCAGATGCATTGGATGAATAGCACTTCTACTCTTATTTGTACTATTTGGTAGAAACAAGATATTATTTAAAGTGATACATTCTAAGTAACGAAATCAATCGAGTTGTTCAGGTTGGTGTTCCTCTCTGAATTTTATTTCATAATATCTCGAAAATGAAAGAATGTGAAGAACAAATTACTATGAAAAATTTTGGAAACATGAAACCAGTACTGGCTTAAGGCTGCTGAACTGTAGCATGATCCTCCTCTCCTCCCCCCCAAAAAGAAATCTATAGTAATATTTTACTAATTATTCACAAGAATAAGAAACAGGTGTCGATTAATGGTTTATATAAGTCATGGTCTTCCACATTAAAATATAAATTGCCAAATCAGGCTAGTGGTTGAGTCAAGAGACTGGTTATTTATTCTTGTCAATTGTTTTAAATGTGTGCATAGCAGGAACCTATAAAATTGTGTTAGCTTTCCTTTTCTACATTAGTGAAATTATATTGTTCTTGCTCAGGATTTTTGGATTAATTGGAAAGAATAATTTTACTAAATTGTAGATTATTTTATTGCTAATGGCTTTTCCACTTTATTAATTTTTACGATTTGTTTTTTAAAAAAATGCATTATATTTATTTTCCACTTTAAAGTATAAAGTAGCTGTGAAAATGTTGCAACCATTGTGGCAGCAAGATGATATTGACAAGGGTAAATAATGTAATTAGATTTGACTTCCAAAGGCAGTGAGTGATTTCTCTCAATTAGCCACTAAATTAATTTTTGCAGAATTATTCAAAAAAATTCTATTTTTATTTTGAGTGTGTAATTTTGTAAATATTTTATTGTTTTTTTCAGTGGCATCGCGCGCGCATGTGTGTGTTCCCTCAAGAATTCTTAGTAATGTAAAATTCGTTGAGTAATAGTAACATTAAGTCCTAATTGTTCGCAGATGTTGCCTTCTTATTTACTTGTTACAAATTAGAGCGATTTAGAATATATCAAAACATAAATTTCAGCAATTTTGAATATATCAAAATGATAAAAAAAAAATAACTGAGGAATTCTGCTAAGATAAAATTGACCATATGGGAATGTTGTTTAATTTTTGTTATTGTTGTCAGTTTTAAGTGCATTTTATGGAATTTTTCATGCTTTTGATTTAGAGCTCTATTCAACAAAGATATTGTCATTATCAAATTGGATTATCTGCAAAATATCTGTTAACCTGATAAAGCATTGATAGTGCATAGTGATGTAATCATTGTTAGCATCATTAATTTTAACTGGCATGTAATTTATAATTTTTAAAACAAGCTAACTTGTTAGCCATTTTCATTAACTATATTTTGCTTCAAGCAAATCTTCATATCGAATTTCTGTATTTCAAGCATTTCTAAAAAGTTGTGTGGTTTAAACTTGTGCTACTGACTTTTTAATTGATTCAATCTTTTGACTCTTTCAGACCTTGAAGGCACAATGAAAACACATAGTTAATATATTTTTGAAATGTCACACATTTCTGAATATTCGAATTTTAGTTATTGAAATATTAATCTATTCTTTAAAAGACTGAGATATTGCCATGTGCTGATGTCTCAAATACATTATCTCACCCTCTAATTTGACTGGCCTAAATTGTTGCATTGTGAGTCAGTTATATGTTTAATAACCTAAAATTAAGTATTTTTTCCTAGACAAAATATTCTTAGTACTGTAGAAGCTGAAGATAATGGAAATATCCAGCCGTTGTGTGCTGCTCCTTCCGAAGAAGAAATTGGTTGTGAATGGGGTCCTGAAGCAGAAACTGAGCCAGAAGTGGAAATTGGTACAGAAGCTGATTTAGCTGAAGCCGATCAATCGCCAGGTCAACCAGGAAATGTTACCAATTCTTCAGTGCCTGATGCAGATTCATTATCTGCACATGTAGACCAATCAACTATTCTTCTTAAAAATGGTCCTATACCTAATAATGGTTGCCTAGCTTTGAATGTGATAGAAAGTGATGATTCTGTAAACAATTCAGAAATAATGATGGGAGCTCACGTAAGATTTTTCAGACTTTTTAATGTTATTTTTGTTTGCATATCAATCAATCAATCATTAAAATAGCTTTCTATGTATTTAACCTTCTAAGAGCTTTGTAACTTTTTTAATAACAAAGGGCTTCATTTTATTTTATTTTTATTGAGCTTTTACTGTGAATAATTAAATCACTGTCTAAGAAGCTTCAATTAGATTAGAGAATAAAATTTATGTTTGGGTTTTATCCACATCTTAACTTATGTCATTTAGGATATTGTTCATCAAATGTTGTTCTGCAGTCTAACAAATTAGCTTTTATATGTGTTTATCTTGAATGTGCACTAATTTCCTCCATGCAACCATTCCTGGAAGGCTTGTCCTCCTCTCAAAAATGTTGAGAGTATAGACAGCCATTCTTCTATGTACAAGTGAAAACATCAGTATCTTAAATCTATATAGGAGTGAAAAGAGGTAATATACTTATCTGATTAATCCTCTCATTCCAAAAAATAATTTTAGTTCGGGTTCCTTAGAATGCTAAAATGTTCCCCTAATCCACCCGATTAAGGCATTAAATATGCCCCAGAGTCTTTCAATTAATCATATTTAACAAACGATAGAGAAAATGGTATAAGTATCCAAAACGATTGGACCTGGCACTATAATTAATATACTGGATATGTATTAAAAATCCCTCCAAATAATTTGAACGTAAAGGTTTAGACAAACCGTGTATATTGTTCGTGTTGAATATTTTCAGCACCTACGATTTTGAATATTCACAAGCTCTGCGGAGTTCTTGTGAGATAAATGAGGGTTTAATCTTAAAGTTTCATCAGGTATATAAAGAATCGAATCAGCAGAACGTCTAAACCAAGCAGAATTTTCCTCATTACCTATATCTTTGAGACGTTTAAGAGTACTTAAAATAATATTTGCAGGTAGATATCTTTTACCCAGACAATTTTATTCACTACGGTAGGCTTTTTTTTTGTTTATTCCTATTGTGGTGTTTGTAAAACAAGATTTCTCATTACTGGTTGTTTTGAATATTCTGCGCAGTCAGAATAACAATTGACTGTAAAATAATACATTTGAGACAATTTGAATTCAACAATTCTTAGATGTGCAGCTACAGAAATGAAATTGAAAATAGCACTAATAGATGTGTGAAGACTGCAGTGCCTTTTTAATTCAAAATCAATTATTCAAACGAAAAAAGCAAATTTTCCTTGTATGAAATAATTGAGAAGAACATATTGTTATTAGTAGCTAAAAATTTGTATCTTAGAAAAAAACTTTGGAATACTTAAATCATATGTTTTGCAATCTCAAAATTTCAAAGCATTGGTAATGCCTCCTTATGTAGAGCTTTCAAAAAAAAAAATCTTAAGTGTAACAGCACAACAAATGACCATATGAGTTCTACCAACCTTCTTTTATATGAAATATTTAGTCAAAATCACTAGCATTATTGTTAGATAAAAAGGACAATAGAAAACAAATGGTTCAGTCATAAAAATATCCATATAAAACAATATAATTGTCCTATAAATAGGACATTGGGACAATCTTTTTATTTAAGGATTCTTTTATAAGCTTTACTCGGTGCTTCAAGGTGCACTCATAAATAGTAGGTAAACTCGATGAATTAAAACATTTAAAGTTACAAAAAAAATGTTTTTTTAAGGCAGTTTAGTTATAATTTTTCAAAATTAGATTTTCACATTCATGATTATTGCTCTCTCTATATATTAAAACTTGAGTTTTGTTATCTCACTTTCTGTTCAGGGCAGTCATCAGCCCCTTGACCTATGTTTCATTGCTCTTATAAAATGAGCAACTAATGACCATTTAATAATTCTTGCAATAAATTTATTATCATTCTTTTCAAAACCTTAAAGAGTTTATAGATTTATTACTGCTTTGTTTTGTATCAATTAATGGTATCATTCGTTAGTTTTTATGTTTTTGACAGGCATGAATTGTTTTTCTCTTCTTTTAGTGCTGTGCTGATTCATACGGAGATCAAGAAATCATTCTTGATGATATTCCTACAAAGCTAAGTTCTACTGAGGTAAAAATATAACAAACTTATTCAGAATGTATAGGAAATTATCTTACATTGTTTGTTTTTGAGGAAGGATAATAAGCTTGTGTGAATTGGTTTTCCTTACAAATTTTTAAGTATGGAAATAGACTTGAGAGGACTTTTCTTATTTGTGCGAGACATAGTTGAAATGTAGCATACATAAATAGTTCTTGCGCCTTAAAAATCTTGACTCTATAAAAACAAAGAGTATAATTCATTGTTCATATCTATACCAAAATGTTTGTTGTATCAGACATTGATTTCCTATGGAAGGAATAGGAATTTTCACATTGATGAAAGCACAGTAATAAGATCCTTAATTTTCAGCACTGCATCTCAAAAATATTGTTATACTTTTGTTGAAATTCATAGTATTAATTGATTCGAATATCGATATTTTCAAGGCTATTTTTATTGAAATTAAGTTTAAATGAATAAATAAAAAAGAACAGCATATTGCAGAACGAAGTTCAATACATTATATTTTTCAGTGGACAAGTATGAAAAAAATAAATAAAGTATTTCATTATTTCCATTTGGTGTAATAACTGACTACTGCTTATATACAAAATGTTGCTTCTAGATTTGTGCAGTTTAGCAGCGACACATTTTATAAAATATGTATATATATTTTTAAATTTATGTTTCATAAGAAAATGAATTTTTAAAATATTTCATTGTTTCGCTATTTTTGTTAACTCCTTTACATTTTTACAGGAAGAGCCACAGAAATTAGATGAGCAATCAAATCAACCATCTCCTTCTGACGAAACAATTAGAGACAATAGTGAACCTTCTCCTGAAAGTAACAATAGCCTGAGTGAAGTCACCAATGCAAAATAACATTTTCAGCTGTAAAAAAATAATTGACTTCCAATTTGCAACACAATATTACATATGAAATGAAAAATAAATCAAGCTAATGCCAGCAATTGGCATTATAAGTGTACGTATTTTAATAAAATGTTACTGATCTAATACTGTTTTGAAATATTCTTTTATTTAAAATAAATGTCTCTACCCCATGTGTTTTAAGTATTATGAGATAAAATTATTTTAAAAAGTAGATTTTAGTTGCAGTTCTATCATTTAAAAAGTTTTAATGGTAACAATCTTTAGAAAAATGTAATTTTTTTTATTTATTTACTAATTTGTTAAAGTTTGATGACTATTACATTCATTTATAAGTGATTTTCCTAAATTTAAGACAATAACATTGTCCCATTATTGAGTTTGGAAATTTTAAAATTTGATTTCTACCATTATTTTTAAATGATCTGATCAGATCATCTTAAAAAAAATTGAATACTCTCTGCTAGAGTAATTTATGAACCTATGCTAGGTATTTGAATTGTGACCATTGCAATAACCTAAAATAATATAAGGTACATGAAGTTGAGAAACAAGATTATTTAGATTAGATTGATCAATAGATGTGTTTGATGGCAGGTAAAGACCACAAACGGTAATCAGCGGGTGCTTGTGGTGGCGGGCTGCGGCAGTTTGCAGCGGATTCAGGCCAATGAACAAGAAATAACTGAATTTGAAATAAGAAGTACAACTCCTCCTGAAGCTCTTTCGCCTATATTGGCCTTATGGATTGTATGATAGTCATGCAATAAAATTGTATCATTAGATATTTAAATCTTTTCTTGCAGGAAAATGTCTACTGGTTGATAAAAATTAATTATATCTTTGAGATCAGAATTTTTCTGATTCACTCCTCGACAGTTCAAAGAAACGAGTATGCCTTTAAGTCGAAGCAGAGAGTGAAGAAAAAAAAACCCTGCTTTTTGGTGAGAATGGTGGAGTAGCTATGGTTCTCGGACATTGAATCATCCTCAGGCAAGTTCTTCAGTGAATCATCACCCACCACATTTTCAATAGTAGTTTTTAAAATAAAACCTTGAAAAGATAATGTTGGTTTTTCAATTGTTTGGATGTATCTTTGCCTTTCTTGAAGCAATCTAACCTAGCCTTCTTGCTCAGAATTTTTTTCTTTCATCTTTTTTGCTTACTTAAGTTTTTAGAAGAGATACTTCGAAGAGAGTTTTCGATTTTTGATAAAGATGAATGGTCGGAATTTAGGCCCTGTAGAGAAATCTGTTAAGCGATTGCACTGAAAGATGATGGCAACTGATATGGCATTATAGAAATATCAGTAGGTTGAGATATATTACTTTTATTAGGTTTCATGATTTACCGTATTTGGTGAGAATGTTTTACAAGCCCAACAATTTGGACTTGTTAGGACAGAAATAACTTTATCCCCTGTCAAGGTAGCAGGTATTTTGGCCAGAGATTTTTCTGTCTTTGTATCAGTAGATGTGAGGGAAATTTTTAGAACAGATGCAAAGGATTTACCATTTGGGGTTTTGTTTGTAAATATTTTTCAGGCTTCGGCGAATGATATTTTTGTGTAACTCTTACATTTTGGATTTCCTTCTCATGAGTGAGGGAAATTTGTACTGTCACTAGCGAAACTCGGTGGTATTATGCACGTCTAATAAACCCCGTAGGCTTCTCGAGGCTGCTCCCCTACATGGTTTATCGAATCTGATTGGTTATATGAAACCGTTTGGCTGAAATGTCCTCGAGAAAATTGGCCAACTGTAGTTGTTGAACCGAATGAAAGCTTAATTTGCTCAGAAATGAAAAAAGAAGCTAAATTAAATTGCAGTATTACTATAAACAGTGAGCCCAAATGGTACAAAAAATATTCTGAATACTGTAAAATAATAAAGATTTTCCCCTGGGTGAAGAGATTTGTTGCTAACTGCCGTAAACGAAATGTCGTTGAAGAAACATTTTTAAAAGCGATTGAAATTCACAAATCTAAGAAACGCACTCTCTTCGCTCGTCCAGAGGGAGGATTTTCCAGTAGCTAGAGATTCGAACTATGGTTTCTCAACTGAGCGAGATGGAAGTAGTTTACTTAGAGTGAAAATCAAAATAGTTGAGAGAAACGACCAGTACGCATTTTTACCCAATTTCGCTGCCGGCAAAGCATTTTATCGTTGAGACGTTGGTTAGGGAATATCGCCTCAAAAAGTCATGTTGGTGTTCAAGCCCTAATAATCACGCTTCGAGAAGAATACTCGATTTTGTCCGCTAGACCAACTTTCAGATCAGTCGTGCGATGATGCGTGCGTTGCAAAACGTTTACGTCCAAACCACCAGAAACTCTGCCAATTCACCTGCCAATTGGACAGAAACGGGACACATACACCTTCAAAGTTACGGGGATTGACATGGGCGATTCGTTACTTCTTCGCAACAGAACGAACAGTCGGGTGGTTTTGTTCATCTTTGCGTCTACAGATGTGTACATTTTGGAACTTGTGAGTGCAATAAGTACAGCGTAATTTATTCAGGCTCTCCACCGATTTATAACAAGAAGAGGAAATCCATCAACTAATTACTCCAACAATAGCACCAATTTCGTCATTACTTCTTCGGCTTTACACAAAGTGGACCGGGAAAGAGTTGTTTCCCATGATGCATTGCGCCCCATCAACTGGAAGTTCATCCCTCCTGATGGGAGCGATTGATTCTAACAACCAAAGAGCTCTTGGTAGAGTCCTTGTTCGAGCATCAGTGAACTACGAGGAATTGCTCAAATCCTCGAAGAGGTTATCAACTCACGCCCCCTCACTTATGTTTCTAACGACCTCCAGGGCTTGTCTTCGTTGAGTCAATCGATGTTCATGCAAGACATCTAAGTATCCGGTACCACGGACTTGGATGCCATCGATGGGTACAAACCTCTTGTCCGTCAATGAATGTGCCAAATACTTCGGGAATAGCTTCGCAGTTTCAGAGTACCTGGCACAATTTGCCCAAATACACGAGGTGAAACTCTTCAGGGTATTCTGACTCGTCCAGTGCGAAAGTTCTACCTCCTGGATGTGCGCTCATGTGACCTGTCTAACATCTAACTTTGGTTTTTAATTGTCAATTAAAAAGATGTGAGTATTAGAATTCCAATTTGTTTTTCAGAGGCACCACCAGATGGAGCAAGAGATTCCATTAGGTAATTTTTTCCAAAGAACATCTACCGTTCGTTCGTATGTGTGTGTCTTAGTTTTTTTTCCGTGTGATTAGAAAATAATAAAAATAACAAATGTGATCAAATGCATATAAGTGATTCAGGTTTAGGACGAAGAATCATGATTGATGAGTTTAAAATGTTTTGCGTTAAAAACAGACCTGCCAACACAAAGAAGTGTTTGCTAAGAGTGTTGAAGGCAGATCATTTTCCACTACTTACTCCTTTTTTTAAAACTGGTGAAATGCAACTTCGCAGCTGATTGATTGATTTAAAAACGCAAGACTCGATATCTTGTTTTTGCTGTACATTATTTTCCAAAGGAAATGGAAAAACTACACAATTTATAGGTATCTGTAATAACTGGGCAACGTTATCAACTGTAATTGAAGAACATAAACGTTCTATCTGTCAATTCATTTATTGCTTGGAAAGAGTCATTGAAACGACTAAATTTATGTTCGACTATTGATAAAACAAATCAAGTTAATATAAATAAGGAAGTGGAATAAAATTACTATTTCAAAGAATTGTAGATATCTTACTGCTTTTAGCATATAATAATATTCCACTTCCAGGAAACCCTGAAATAACAAGAACGCTAATGTCGAAATTTTTTATAAGTTATGATAATATGAAATTTTTTATAAGTTATGATAAGTTTTTTATAAGTTATGAATTATTTATAAGTTCTTACCAATCATTAAAAAAAATTCCAAAATTAGGATTGTACATTTTTTATCTCAAAAACCACAAGAACAAATTATTCCTGCGTTAAGAAATGAAAGGACTATATAAAAGTAGCCGCGTATTACAGTACCCAAATTGACTCTATTTCTCATAAAAAACAAACTTTAGTCTTTATTAGGTGTGTAAATTTTGAAGAGAAAAGATTAAGTATAGATTAGTCATTTATAAGATTTATTGAAGTAATAGAAGGACTAGCGAAAGCTCTATTTTAAATATTAAGTGAGCTTGATTTAGATATTATGGATTACAGTGGACAGGCATACGACAACGATAGCATGAAAGGGAATATATAAAGGTGTCCAATCAAAATAATTACTCTAAACCCTCATGCAATTTATGCACCTAACCTATGACACTCTTTTAATTTATTAATTTTTGATGCCACTTCTAGCTGTATTATATATATATATATATATATATATATATATATATATATATGGGGAAGCCAAAATAGTACGGTTAAAGAGCAGTGTATATACAATTCAAGCTAACTTGTTATGCTTTAGAAGAATGTATTGATACAAACAACAATAATACAGCGGTATCTGAAGCTAAATTATTGGATTCAATACAAGAAATGTTATTTATATTATGTTTAATAGAATGGTTTGCAATATTATCCAAAATTAGCAATATCAATAAACTATTCCATGTAAAAACCATTATTCTCAACAGGCCTTTTAATTTAATCAGTAAGATTAAAACTGAATTTTTTTTAAAAAAACAAGAATCAAAATTAACTCATTTTAAGACGAAGTAAAAGTGATGACAAGTAATTTGAATCTTTCCGAGCATTTTCCTGAAAAATGAATTCGAAAAAAAAAAAAAAAAGGTTTTATTTCTAAACAGCGGAAGATGAAATTATAAAGAAAGCCGTTTAAGGAATGTTGTTGTTGTTTTTATTTCTGTAATTGATACTGTTTATTATACAGATAGAGAATAAATTTAAAATTATTTCAAATTAGTCACTGATATAAAAACTTTAGAAAAATGTTCCAAAAACTTTGTAAAGTTTTATAATAACGATGTAGATGAAAACCTAATCCCAATAATTGTTTTGCAACGGGATTTGATTTTGAATGAAAGGAAAGTAAATAACGTTCAACACATATTTCAATATGTACTAAATAATAATTATAATGATTTATTTATAAATGTATTAACTGTGTTAAAACTTTTCTTTCATTGCTATTTACTATAGCAAGTGCAGAGCGCTCTTTCAGCAAATTAAAATTAATAAAGAATTGTCTTCGGTCAAGCAAGTGTGTGCATAACGCTTAAATGCGCTTGTTATACTAAACATCGGAAAAGAAATTTAAAAGAGGAAAAGAAAAGCCACCTTCCCACTAGATAATTCCCTTAAGTCATTAAAGATTGTCTCACTGCCCCATCAACAATATAAGACAGTGTTTTTATATTCTTAGCAGTATCTTCCTTAATACCTGATACATAATTCCACGAGTCCTTTTTAATAAGGTGCATTTTCATTGCAAATTTCCAATCCATATAATTAGCTCTACCAGTTAATTGCCTAAGAGCGAATGAGCCTTCTTCAAGCATGCTGAATCCTGTTTTAACTGTAACCAAGCAAAGTTCCATAGACAACAATTTTAATGAATCTTCTGTTAAAATTAATTTATTCTCATATAGGAATTTACATAATTCTTTTATTGAAATGCAAGATTAAAGTTAAAAAATACATCATCAATCATAGTATACTCATTTTATATTTAGGCCTACTGCCAAGAGGTTTTCCACGTGTCTTCCCTTTAATTCATAAAAATATTTATCAGAATTATTCTTGTAAACATTACAATCTTATTCATGAAATTCTTCTGGACCCATAACCTGAACAAATCAGAGTTAAATATCAGAGCAGTTAAGCAAGAATTAAGATACAAATTAGTCTGTCACATACCTGTTTAACTGGAGACAGTAGGCAGAGAAGTAAATTTTATGTTGGTTGGGTTTACGGGACGCCTAGCTCCGTTAGGGGCTTATCCTCCGTAGTGACAGATTGCAGGAGGCCTAGCGGTCGGTATATGCCCGTTGTCCTCAGCGAGGAGCTCTGGATCTGAAGTCGGGATCTGGTGGTTCAGTATAAGTATTATTGCCAAGTGGAGTGACCTGCCGAGTGTCAGGACTCTCGGTGATTGGTTGTTTAGAGGTGTGGGGAAATGCTACTTTTGGACTTGGAGAGATTTTACTCGGTGGTAGAAAGAAGATTTAATAAAAATTGTTATTATAAGGTGAGGTAATTAATTTTCCGGGGGGTCATTTAAAATTTATTTGAGTAATACATTTCTGGGTCTCTTGGATTTAGCTTTAAGGGTGTATTTAGGAATATTTCTGACTGCTTCGTTATCATTTTTGTCCATGATATCAAATAATTTTAAAGCAAGTTTTTTTATGAATTTTTTGAATGAGGTTAGTTTTGTGCTTTGTGTTGGGCATGTACCAATGCATATTACATATTTTTCTAAATAAATTATTTTGCATTCTTTCTATTATTTTTAGATTAGTCTTGGCAGCATATCCCCACACTGGGAAAGCATATTTAGTACTGGGTGCAAATAGGCCGTGTAAATAAGTATTTTGTTTTGCTTAGTCATTTTGGAGTCTCGAGAGATTAAGCGGAAAATTTACGGGATAGGTGTCGAAACTTTTTGGAGGTATAAATAAAGTGAGGTTTCCACGTTAATTTATTGTCTAATATATCTAAAAATTTTGTTGCTAGGGAGTCCTGAAAGCTTTTGACTGTATTATTTACAATTCCATATTGATCCGTCTTCTGCGTTAACAATTTTGATCCTGTAGACGAAATCATTGTTCTCCAGTTCGGTGCCGAGTTTTTCTATTTCTTTATTTAGTCTGTTCATTAGTTTCTTGAATACAGAGTCTCTTATTTTTTTGAAAATTCTTCCTGGCAAAGTTCCTATCCCTTATCAGGTTCTTAGTTTTAGGGTCTAATTTAAATTTTATTTAATAAACAGTCCTATATTTAGCATACGTATTTTGCTCAGGACGCCATCTATTGGCACAAACTAACATTTCAACAACAAGTCTTGAATCTACTTACACGCAAAGCACAATATGTGGCGACTAGTATGTTATGTTTAAGGGTAAAAGAAGATAGATCGTTATTAAGCATCTAATATATAATGTGTTCATATATACTTTGCACAGGTACCCCGAAAATTATAATTAGACATCTAGGGTAACAAAAACTGTAAATGAACGTGTCATTGCATACATTTTGAATTTATAAAAATCTCGAAAAATAGGGATGCAGGTTCTGGATTGGAAGAAAAGGGAAGGTAGATATCGGTGGATCGCTGACGATAGTTGTAAGTTTAATTGAATTATTTAAGTAAGGCGTCAGAAGTAACGTGACTAATGTTGTTAATACGCCACTTGACGGCTTGAGCTTTAATTTAAAGTTTACCAAAAAAGAAAACGCTGTTTTGAACAAAAATCTACGCGTCGAGTTGAACGAATTCAATAACTTTTTCTTTGTGGATGAGGGAATTTTCGTTTGTTTGTCTTTCAAAGCGGCAATTCTTGTTTTGATCTCATAAATGTACTCCTTTTTTCATATAAATGAATTACATTCTATTGAATCAGGTAATTTTAATGCTCAGGAATAATGCACTATCTGGCCAAAAGTATCCGGACATTCCTTTAAAAGGTGGTTCTGGCGAGTGACGCAACTTGATGCGTAATCGAAAGCTATAAAAGCATTAGTAGTGGTTTGTAAGGTGGTATTTATGCGTTTGTGAGACAATGAGTAAGTCAAAGGAGATCAGAGAGTTTGATCACGGCAGTGTAGTGGGATGCCACCTTTGTGGGAAATTAGTCCATGAGATTGCGGTTATTCTACAAAAGCCGAAATCTACTGTGAATGATGTAATCTTGTAGTGGAAACTTCGATGCAGTGAAACTGCAGAAAAACGAACTGGCAGACCGAAAAAACTTGGTGAACGAAGTCTCAGAACTATGGAAAGGGTAGTGAAAAAAAATCCCTAGTCCACGTTAATGGAAATTTCACAGAAGTTCCAAAGCTCATCAGACGTTAGTGTTAGCAGCAGGACTGTTCTTCGAGAGTTAAAACACTCACACACACACACACACACACACCTTGAGATTCCATGGTCGTGCAACCGCACACTAGCCGAACATCACTCTACAGAAAGCGAAACATCAATAGCAATGGTGCAGAGCTCACTGTCATTGGACGGTGGACATGTGTAAAACTGTTATTTGGAGTGATGAATCTCGCTTTACACTCTGGCAGTCGGATTGACGCGTCTGGGTCAGACAGATGCCCATCGAACATTTCTTTAGTGACTGCATTGGACCAATTTTTAAGTTTGGTGGTGGAAGCATAATGGTGGTGGTGGGGGAGGTGCTTCCCGTGATTTGTCCTGGATTCGTTAGCTCCTGTGGTTGTAAACATGAACTTTCAGATGTACGTGGACATTCTGGACAATGCTACACTTCCAACTCTATTGCAATATTTTGGGGAAGATCCATTTCCCTTCCAGCAGGATAACTGCTTCATTCACACATCGAGGCTTGCACAGACATGGTTTGGCGAATCGGGTATTAAAAAACTGGACCGGCCTTCTCAGAGCACTGATCTAAATCCCATAGAGCACTTTTGGGACGAATTAGAGCTCAGATTACATAGCCAGGCTAATCGACCATCTTCAATGCAAGTACTCACTTCAGCTCTGATGGACGCTGGAAGTAAATTCCTATAGCCACCAAAAACTGGCGGGAAGTCTTTCCAGACATGTGCAGGCTGTCATCGATGCAAATGGAGGACCAACATCATATTAATATGTGCCTCAGTATGCTCTAAGTCCATACCACAGGGTGTCCGGGTACTTTTGGTCAGATGGATATAATGGATTTTTTTTCCAAAACCTTTATGATTTTTTTCCCAGAATAACTAGAAGTTTAATTAAGCTGTAGAGAAATAAGGTAATTTCTGTGTGCGATTATTTCTTGGGAAAATTTTTGTTTTAATCCTTACTCTACCCTACCTGGCAAGCTTTTAGCGGTGATTTCAAACTTTGCGACAGCCTTTTGAAAATTCTTTAATTTTTGGAAGGCTTTCTTTTTTACTTCAATCATTTTATATAGAAATAAATAAGTTTACTTTATAAAGTATTGAAGTTTTTTTTATCCTATCTCCCTTGCTTGTCTGAAATAAAAGATAATTAGAAATAGATTTATTGAGAGAAATATTGAATGGCCAAATAACTTATACTGGTCATATTGGCTTGAAAAAAAAAAGTGTTCCAAGAAATTTTAAATTTGTAAAAGTGAAAATCAGAAATGAAGAGAAATTTTTTGATTTAATAAAGGTTTCACAAATAACCGCGTTTTTCACTTTCACAATTTTAGTTTGAAATAAGACTAGCCGTATTATTTTCAGATAGCTAGTGTCAACTGAAACCTAACATGAAGAGCAGAATCATATTTGATTTTAAGTAGTGTAAAACTATGCATTGATGTCAATTCAATTATGCTCTGTAATGAATTCATTTATATTATTTTCCTTTGTGTCATTGCATTGCACACACCAAGCCTTGATGTACACATGTTGTCAAATAATTGTTTTCGAGTTGTTATTGAAATCTTGAAATTCTCAAGTGACGTCAATATAAGATTTTGCGATTTTGACCGGTTTAATGCCTTTATTTTTGTTTTATTTCAAATCTGCAATTATCTCTCCGCTTTTTTCGCTGAACAACTTGTATAAATAATGTCTTGAAAAGGTCCAGTCTGTCGGAGAGTTATTAGTGCAGTTATGGTGGGATTGGCAGGGCACTTCATTATGTTACGGAATACATACTCACAATCTCTTGGCATATGAAAAACCATCACCAAGCCATGAACAAGAATGGCTGAAAAGAGTCACCAGAAACTTCCTCTCCAGACAAAAAATCAATAGAATAATTAAATTTATCAGTAAAATTAGACGTCCATACCTGCCTCCCTAGCTCTCTACATTAAGTGTATACTTAAAAAGACTGGGGGGGGGGGCAAGCATAGCAATCTCTTATGTTACATTTGCATTCATAAATATCAATCAAATAGAGTTTATCTTTGTTACCACTTACCAAATTATTTTCCATGCATATTTTCATACATTTTATCTTTACATATTTTTATTATTCCAAATAATTTTCCAAAGTTTAAAATCTTTGCAAATGGTTTCATCTCAATATCATTTCTTATATGCTTGTAAATTCTGTACAGAGTTATTTTTGTTTCTTTCTACTGTAAATATTTTGGTATTTAAATAATAAAAAAAAATCCTGGTGAATTCCTGGTTAAATAAAAAATTAAATAAAATTCCCTTAGCATATCCACCAAAACATTCAGTGACCAGAATGGTTCTGTATAGATAATATTATATTGGTTTCTTGAGGGATTAACAATAAGTTTCTGGAAAAAAAATATTTTTAAAAAAATCTCACAATTATTCAAGAAAAAATTTTTTATTTGTATTTTTATAATTAAATTTTGTACATTAAGGTTTTTTTTACAGTTTGTTTGTATTAACTGTACTTGTTAAGCATTTTATTTATCCAATCCACTTTGTCAGAAACTTTCGAGTATACTGTATAAGACCCAGACAAGCCACAAAGTCCTCCTTCCATATTGCCAGCCGTGCCGTGGCTAGTAGCTCCCATGATATGCCATTTGCCATTGTATTCACAAACTAGAGGACCTCCACTGTCACCCTGTAAGAAGCACAACAATTTTTATTCAGCTTTTAAACTAATAAAAACATAGATAAGCGAGAATGGATCAGTGTTAGCCTTATTTTTACGGCAGAATTTTTACCTCTTTTAATCGCCTGGCTTTACTTGTCATGAATGAAGCAATAAAAGCTCGGATTTTTTACCACGTTATTTGAAAACAACTGTTTTCACATCAAAAGGAGTGTTGTTTGGGTTGGACTCAAATATATAATTACAAATATCTCTGAAACAAATCTACTTTCAAAATGCAAAACTTTGCACTGATTAACTCGATTTGACCTTTTAGAATAAGTACGACTCTTTTAATTTAATTCGGTTAATATCCCATTCTGAAGTTGTACGACGGCTTTTTGAGAATAACTATGCAAATTTGAACGTGTTTAAATAACGAGAGAAAAGCCTGAGCTGACTGCCCTCTCGAAATTTCTACACCATTCTATCTAAAGGACATTTCATTCTTGATTAACGGATCACAGACAGTATAAATGGCAGCCCTTTAGAGGAAATTTGCTGTTGACATCAGAATTCCGAAGCCTATACCTACATGTGTTTATCAATGAGCCAACATTTCGCAAATAAATTAAAGTTTAATTGATAAAACAATCCTTTAGTGTTACATAATAACAATAGAAATTCGCATACTTCTAGACTAATGTAGATAGATCAAAATTTATAAAATTATTTTCGCACTACAAAAAGAAAATTCTAGTGTTTTTGAAGAAAATGTAGGTATGGGAATTTTAATATTTGTTGTAAATTATTTACATTATTTCATCCGTCATATTGTATATTAATTGATTATGTTATTACTCTTACCAGCGGGTGACCGAGCTCCGCTCGGAGAAAACAGGTATCGAAGCTAACTCGAATATTTAAATTTTCAATTGTGGCAACCTCCTTGGCAACCATTCCTCGTATTATAGTATAAGATAAAATTAAAACTTAAGCTCCAAGCATGCGTTACGAGTAAAAGGGAAAAAATTATCTTATTAATATGTTGCCATCAGATTGACAAAAACTCAAATTTAAAAAAATAAATTATTATTGCGCATTAAACATATAAAAATGCAATTTTCATCACGTGTCTGCATGAAATGAAAAAAATATATATATGAATATTGATATAGATGGCATATTGGCTATAGATGGCAGCACGTTACCACTTGAAAATTTAAGTAGCCACTATGGCGAACTAATAAAGTTTGAAAATATCCTATCTGTAACTCCGAACTGCTCAACCGTAGCGCTTCAAAACCGGCGCCAATCGATTCCTCGTGGCCAAAAACCCCAGACCCCCAAGTTTACTGGAGTTTATTAATTCCGGGGCGATTTTCGACTTGACAACAATTCCTCGTATTATAGTATAAGATTATAAAAATGATGATACTGTGGTGATTGCTATATAAGTCAATTAATATCCTTCAAGCTGAAGGGTCCCTTTTGCTCGATCGGTATGATACTCGGCTACTAACCATAAGATTGGGAGTTCGGGCCTAGCGCAATCCGTTATTCATCCTAAAATACTGTCCCATTTTTAAATCAGAATTTTCTCTGAAAAATCATATTTGCAAATCTTATTATACCCTCGCCATCTGATGATATTTCAAAATTACGAAGATCTTCACGACGCAAGGTGAATATAGATTAATATTAATAGAACCATTAAATGAAATCCCGTCATTTGTGGAACTTTCCATAAGAAAACTGGAAGAAATCCGAGTTCTCTGGGCTTGCATTTATTTCAAATCTTTTACAGATTTAGTTATTTGTCACCTTTTCTTCAATCGATACTTGAGGGAATTCAAAACTTCTTTTACATTAGAAATCGTTTAATGCAAACCATCGCATATATAAGAGTACTCTATCTTAATATCTCTTCGCACTTGTTCCGCCGAATTGTTTTTATTTATTCGTACAAAGGAAATGTTTCTAAAATGCATTTCTGTTTCAAATATTCAGACGATTTTTTTTTTT
>JAOUZG010016587.1:8319484-8342315 GCA_026289955.1 Argiope argentata | reverse complement strand
ATATATAATGTTTTTAAAAACTGCACTATTTTCAATTTAATAAATTTCTTCTCTTGCTGATTTTTCCAGAAAGTGTCTGAGATACCTGTGTAATACTGTGAAATTAGTCTTATCTTACGGCCTAATATTTAAATATTTATTATTGTAATTCCAATTTTGATTACGATAAAGATCCAATCTCTATGAATCTATACTTTTGTCAAGAAATTCAGATTTGAAAAAACAAACAAACGAATAAAACATAAAGTAATGTATTTTATTTCTAGCTTTCTTTCATGTATAGATTTAATAAGAATTGAAAATTAGTTATAAATCATTGGCAGCTCTTTCAAGAAAATAAACAGAAATTTGCTATTGCATTATCCGCGAATAAAACTTCAGCTCACCTGAGAATTAAGTGTTTTAATGTAGTGCATATAGAATTTGCATTTACATGTCGATTGCTGGTATATTGGATTATGTATAGTTAAACCTGACAGTAAATAAGCTAGAAAATGAGGTTATATATTTCAGATTTGAAGAAATTTCAGTAATTATCAACATTTTCTTACTCAAAATATTTTTTCTCTGAGAATTAACCATCAGTTATTTTTAAAATCATTAATATGATTCCTATCTTATTTGTTTTAGACAAAGTGCTAAATATTTGGCAAAAAATGCAACTTATTTGAATACCTTTAATGCAAAACATTACATTAGCTCCTTTCAAGCATCAGTTTGTATAATATATATACATACAAACATACATATATATTGAAAGAACTAAACATTATTGGTATCCATTTAAATTTGTATAAAGTATGCGAATAATATAGAATTTTATGTATCTTTGTGTGTGTGTGTGTGTGTGTGTGTGTGTGTGTGTGTGTGTGTGTGTTCGTTCATTTTTAAATAAAGTTAAACCATAAGAGCTATAAAGATAATATCCTCATAAAACTAAAAACTATACTTCCCTTTATTAGGCTAAATATGTATTAGGCACATCAAAATTATAATTTTTATAAATTTTTTCGTTGTGGGAAAATTATAAACGTGCTCCTTTATAATAAATACATTTTTAGAACAAATTTATCACACTTTATTTATTATTTTCAGCACTCGTCTGAAACGTGAAAAGGTTCATCAGCATTTTTCTCATGAAAGTTTCGTTTCGTTATCAGAGACAAGGAGTATCAATCTCACTCTCAAAGTGATTGATTACCATTTGGCGTACATTGTAAAATCGCCAAATCTTAAATGAAAAGATCCAAGCTATAATGTGGTAACCTTTTTAAGGCTTCAGCGCAAAAAACATTGCGCAACAACGCAATTGCGACAGAGCGGAAGTTCCACACAACCGAATAAATTTTACAGATTATATAATGATTGCGGGACAAAACTTGGTTATTTATAAATTTACCAGTATTTCAATTTTGACTGGACAGTTTATAAGTAAAAACATTAATTTATATTAGCATCAAGAATGTAGGTAAAAATACTGATTATTATCTTTAAATATGCATTAAACTCATTTTTATTGTTTGTAATTCTATGTTGATAGCAATTTCCGGGGCTGATAATTCAAGGCAAGGACTTAATTTTATCAAAAACACAATTTATTTTTGTGCTGACTGATATTAAGACAAATATCTCAATAAATTTTTCGGTGTTTTGGTTTACATTATCCGCTGGAAAATTATTTTGTCTCTTACCGAATTCAAAATCTATAGATTTATATAAAATGTTCAGATACAGCACTGACAGAGGTAATGGCAAAAGGGGTAAAAAAAATTCGACGTAACATGTTGACGAAATTTCATTGAAAATACAATAAAAAAATGCAACGCATATCTCATCAATTCAGAATTCGAAAAAAAAATCAAAATTAGTTTATAGATAATTAAGATATTATTCAACAATTTGTTTAAAGATCATTAAAATATTTTTTTGTCAAAATAGCACATGAATTGATTTATTTGAGTAGATCAAATAAGAAACTCAGAAGTTCAAATTTTGATGCCACGCCGTTTTCCCCAACACTATGACTTTCATTCTAATAGTTCGATTTCAATGAAACTCATTGTAAATTTTGTTTTTTTAAATCAACATTTCATAGTTCGTAAAATAAATTCCGAATTTTTGGCAACAGTATCAAATATGCATTTTTTTTGGTATTATTATCAAATTAACACAGTTTTCAATAGTATATGCTTTTATACTTCTTAATGTCGTTAAGCATCCCTGAGTCTGTCACCGGAGAATCCGAATACCATAAAGATTTGGAAAATGATCCTCAAAGAAGCATAAATATAAATCTCCCAATAGCCTTGGCGGCTACATTGAAAAGGTAAGTACTATAAGATAAAATAGAAATTTTGGCTCAATTCCTTACGCTGATTTTTCTTACAGCGGTTGAAATACTCTATGTTCAGAACATAATGCAAAAAACACATAATACTATTGAATGTCGCTGTAAACAACAAATTAAACAGCTTTTGTTCAAAGAAAATAGTTAATTTTCAGGTATATCAATTGATTTTAAAGTATGGAAAATTATTTTTAAGAACATATTCAGGAATTAAGACTATTTAACAGATCGAAATAATGTACCGCTTAGGTTCAGTTCTGGCCGGTTATCGCCTGGGTTATCGCCTAATTTGCTCATAACATCTGGTAATAGGAATTACTTATATAAAACGATGCAAAAATTTTCTTAAGAGTTTGTATAGCTTTTTGTTACCTCTTGTAGTACCCCAGCCTGTTGCTATGCACTTGGTACCAGTTTTCAGTTCGTAGCTTTGTGCTGGAATACAAGCAGGCCGTACTTTCTCGGAGAATTTGACAGGAGCATTGAGTTTTATAAGGGCTATATCATGGGTTAAATCTTCTAACTGGAAATCTATTAGCTGCAAAAGAAATAATGAACACGGACTTTTACAAGGTATATCAAAATATAGCATTAAATTCTATTAAAATAATACTGTGTGAGCAAAAACAACAAGCTTCAAAAACTGATGTTTTGCTTTTATAATGTGGTAGCAAATAAGGATACAACCCGATTTCAAAACCTCATGAATTTATCTTTAACCGTCGTTTCATGCCGTAAAGATATTTTTTAATTTATTTGCGTGTCGAAAATATAAGAACAAAATACATAAATATTAATTTTATTTTAGGTTGATGAATGCAAGTATAGCGAATTTAAATTTGAAGATACTAGCATTAGTATTTTAAATAATCCCAAAATACAACACCATTCTGCTTCTTCATTTTGTAGTTTTATAGATGATTGAATAATTTGTAATTCAATACAAATAAAAAATTGTCCACAAACAGCTACAATTTATATTAAATGAAATCTAGCAAAGTGTTCCTCGAGCAGAAGTGTAGTCAATTTCAAACCCAAAATCAAAATGACTTAGCTTCATGACACAGAAATGAAATACACTCCCACAATTTTCTTCTTCCTACCTACATAGGTGTCAAATAAAACAGACAATTCCAGAGGTCCCTCCGAAACTGGTAATCCTGTTTCCTGTGTCCTTTAACAATCACCTGCCACTTCATTAACCATTTACAACTCTAAGAAGACCTGTGACGGAGGTATCTTTTTCAGAAGGCGAAATAAGATAACTGGTTTAATTCACCAATCCAGATGAAGACGTAATCTTTCCTCATTACTAACAAGGCAACTACGGATTATTCCATCCTTTGCCAAGTTTCTTCTTCAAAAATTTGCCCTTTCCGTATGACCAAAAATCCCCCTTCTCCTTCCATAACTGCATATATTTCTTCTTTCCAAAGATGCAATAATTGCGTGCTTAAAATTCAATTTATCTAAAACGTTCCAATCACTCTTTAGAAAACCTAGGCTCAGTAAGCAAACAAATTACAAAAGACTCAGCATATTTGTAAATTCTTCTTAAACTGAGCATTAAAAAAAGTTCACAAAACTCTTCATCTGTAAATAATCAATCATCATTTTCATAATCTATTATTTGATTTTGTTAATTGAATACTGCATATTTACTACTCCCTCCTCAAGGAAAGTAGTTCCAAGCTGTGCGAACTGCAACCGTGAAACAGCTCGTAAACCATCTGTCAAAATATTTTATCATGTCAGAACATGTTGTATTTGGGATGAGGTTTTTGGCGTTAACAAAAATCCATTGGCGAAAAATAAAAAATGTTATTATCTGCACGAGCATCTCAAAAAAATCAGCTTTTGATAACGTGTTGTCATTGCATTTACAAATGCTCTGATTAAAAAAATTAATTAATTACAACAGAAAATCAAACCTAGAAAAATGTAAATTTTGAGCACATGATTTATGAAATGGAATAAATAGGAAATGTGATATTTTTTTAAACAATAAAGGCAAGACAAATTTTTTTGATCGGTTCAATACTAAAGTTGCTAATTCAATGAAACAATTAAAAGGAATAAAAACATACTTTAACTTGCACGTGCACGTGATACTTGGCCTTTCAAGAAATTATGTACTAACATGATACATTCAAATATGATTAGCATATTTCATTTTAATCTTTATTTATTTATTATTCCATTTAAAAAACTGTATATAATATTTTCGAGGAAAATGATCCCAAATTTGTATAAACAACATTTGTCAAAAAGCTGTGTATCATATCTGTTAAAATTTTGTTGTTCTTCTTTTAAAAATGGTATGCACGTTTACTTTTGTCAAAATAAAATTTTTTGAGTGTAATTACGCTCATATGCTCATCCAAACCGATAAAAAGGCCATTATAGCTTCAAATTCGAGAGCATATAATGGTACTTTTATATCTGTAAAAACAATCCAAATATCCGAGTGTGTGGCGGCTGGCGCTCGTTAAATCTGTCCGTGGTCGCGAAGTCCTCCATGTCAAGAGTAACACCACTGGGGTACTGGATTAGATGTGATCGTTCTCTGTTCCAGGTACGATCAAATTACGATCTGAGATGAGTGAATGAATATGCATGAATGAAGTCCAACCCCTAAAAGGGGTTGCGGCGTGTGTGTAGCTAAGTCGTACTCTTGGCCCTAGATGGCACTACTTGTAAAACAAGAGACGCATATCTCCGGCTTAAAATTTGCTGATGTATCAGAGGGGCTTGTCCATGGCAAGTGCCATTAGTAACAACAACAACACAATCCAAATATAAATGTTATGTACCAGGAATTTTCTAAACGCATTAAAAATTCTCAATCATTCAATATTCGCACACATAGTTATAAATTTTACAGGAAATTTCCGAAACATTTCTTCACAATTTAGATGTGTCTGATATTGTTGCGAAACAAAATTCCAAAACTGATAATTCCAAACACAGCGATGCAAAAGCATTTGCATTTGCAGACATAGTCACCATATGGTTGCCTTATTAGCAATAGAAATGTCTTGGTGGATTCCGCAAAGATTGTTGCAATACATGTTGCATCCTTGTATTTAAGCAGTACTATTCTTCTAAATGAAACTACGCGTATTGTCTAAAAAAGGAATAGACGTTTTGCCTAAAGCACAATCTAATCATTACTCTCTACCTGCTACGATTTAGATTTTTCTTTCACTGAATTTCAATTTCATAGGGATTTATGATTATAGGGATGATTATAAAAATAAAAAGACTGAAATTTGAATTAGAATAATAAAGTTAAACAAACTAGTAAACCCTGTATTTGATTGAAGTGAGTGAATTCGTTTTTCTAAAGTTTTCAACTGCTTTATTTTAAATGGGATCCAATTGCTGTCAAATTCAAATATCTTAGCCGATAACAGCGCAAATATATTAGCAAACAGTGAAAACAGAGTAAATATTTCTGTTATTTTATTTGATGTTATAACGCTTGGTTTGAATATATTTATGAATAAAAAGTGGCGTTACCTTATCGCCAGTCAGTTCTGGATATATAATAATTCTTTCCACTGCACGGATTTGTTCATCCGGATCCGAATAAAATTTGTGATGATTTCCTAAATGGATTCTCCACTCATGAGGCATTTGATTTCTAAGAACAAAAATTTAATGAGTTTTTTAAAAGAAAGAATTAGATAGTAGAAAAAATGTTGGTTTAAACTTTATAGCATTAAACATGTTCTAATGATAAATTTTTCAATCGTTTTGTTAAGTAAACTTCGGTACCTTTTACTTGCAGACGAAAATCTGAAATTTTTTTTACATAAACTTATATCAAGTTGATGACAACAAGAAACTACCATCAAAAGATAAATAAATTTATTTGCTTCACTAAATATTTCTCTTCCTTTGAACATTCGGAATCAAACTATATGTATTTTCAGTTACAAATGTCATGCATCATTAACATTTTTAAAAATAAAATTTCTAATTTTTAAATCATACCTTTTGAATATGAAAGAAACTGTAGGGTGTTCAAATAGTACAGCTGAATCCGTAGAAAATAAAATATACATTTATTTAAAAATGGTATAGAATAATATGCTTTGTAGGTTTACACACAAAAATATCGCATATTCAACTGGAAACGAATCTCAGAGAAAAAGGAGTTAAATATAAGTGGAAGCCCTAATTAACAATGATTGAGTTACATAAGCTTTTATCGGTCGTCAACTCTTGAATTCAACAAAGCATAATGAGTTTTAAAAGAGCATATTGAGTAGCATAAATGAGTTTTGAAAGTTTAAAGAACCAGAAACACGTACCGCATGAAACAATGAGCTGCTGTGACTACCCATTGAGCATTCAGTAGGGTACCTCCACACATATGTCCATTTGGATGATAATACGACAACTGAAGATCTGCCTGCCATGGCCAGCTTCCAGGTTTTGCCTCTCGACCACCTATTACTCGATCTGTTCCTAAAGGAGAAAAGGAAGTGCTGGGCCGAAGTCCGCAGCTCGTCGATACAAGCGGATGTCCTGAAAAAAATCATCAGCATTATCATCTCTTTTTGTATACTTACAGGGTAATTGAGAAAGGATGGGGAAAATGTAAGAGGTGGTAGTGCAAACACATAGATAAACAATTTTGAGTTTAAAAACTACATATTCTGAAATGAAATACAAACGCTTTATAGGGCACAGTATAGTAAAACTGAGTATAAGTAAACTCAAGAATAACGTATTCTCTAAAGAGTAATATTAACGAATATTTATAGTAATTGATGAAAACGGTGATGCAAGAACATTAGCGAAAGAGGTATTGGCGAATGCTTCCAGGTACATTGAGAACTTCTGCAGCAGCAGACAAAAGTCTCGCAATTAAGTTTTTTTACAAGTCAGGAGGAGTCTCAGATCGAAGAAACTCTTCAACTGACTCCACAAAAAGAAATCAAGATAAGACAGATCGGGTAATCGTGGAGGCCAAGTTACAGCTCTATTTCGTACGATCCATCAGTTTGGAAATATGACGTCTAGATAGGGCTGTCCATTTCCTCCGAAATGGACTAGAGCTCCATCATGCTGGAACCACAAATGCCACCGGAGGTTAGTTGAAACATCCTCCAGAAAGCCTAACCGCGCCTTTTTCAGAAATGTCCTTCGTGAAGACGTTCGAACAGAAGGTCTTATTACATGGTCGTCGATTATTCCAGCCGAGTCATTGGTGAAGAAACAAGTTGATGTGCTTGTGGATTCACCGATGAAAAGAACAATTGTCGCAAAATCTGGGTATGCTGCATATTATTGTTGGAGCGAAGTTTACGCAGAGCGAAAACTCTTTTCAGCATGTTTGGAGCGAAGTTTTAATCTTCTCCAATTAATGCTTGGACACATTGAAAGTGTTACAATCTCTCATCCTCCAACACCCATCAGATCACGGACTATAAAACTTCAAAGCTACAGTCTATAGCTATTGCGCTTGTAGTAGACTAATCTGCCACTGTTTCCAAAATCATTTCTTACACACCTGAAGTTCTGGTAGTCAATGTCTCTGCATATTTAAAACTATATATATATACTAAAATATGTAATTTTGATTCATTTTTTTTGTTTCTGCTCGTCTCATGATATCTATCTTATTCTCTCTAATGGTTTCCGTTTTCGATTAGGTAAATTATTGCGACATTGCTTGATTTAGTGAGTACTTCCACCTCTCTGAAGATAGGCCACATTTTAAAATCATCAGTATATAATGCATAAAAGTAAGATTGAAGAGGCGTAGAATTAAAAATATGGAATTGTAATACAAATGTACAAAAGATTAGTCAAGTCCGCCAAAAGAGTATCAGAACGCTTCTTGTTGTTCATTAAAAAGTTAGAGTTGCATAAAGATTACAGTAAAGAAAAATGTGTCATTAAATTTGAAAATATGCCTTGTTAAAAATATGTAAATTGTATTTGCATAAGGAACATTATGCATATTTATATTTGCCTCATTTTCATATTTCCAAAAGAGAACATAATTTTTTTCATCCTTTAAATGATTCTGTATAACGAGAAATCCCCAAATAAAAACTTTTAGTAAAATTCAAATAAAAATAAGTGAAGTTATGAAAGGAAAAAAATTAAGAATTGTTTCAATATATGTAAACATAGAAACTCACGTTTTCAATGAAATAATTTTATTCTAAAAAGGTTTGACATTAAATTAAAAAAAAAAAAACATTACAGAAACAGTGAAACATAGTAAATGATAATTTGAATTGCATGTCCATTTACAAAAAGATATCAATAATAGTTAAGCAGTATTTTTGAGAACTAACGCTTAAAACAATAAAAAGTTCTTTATTAGTTTGCAGTTAATATTAAATAAAGCAAACTTAAGCAGAAAAAAAATATTAGGCAGCTTAAAAGTACAACATATATATACTTGTATTCTGAAAAATTTCGTTATCAATGTAACGAAAATACTGCAGTGATGTTGAATTGCATATCAAATTTCCACCAAAAGGTACTTTAAGGACTTTTTTATGCCACAATCTTTTAACTTATTTATTTTTTCCAGAAACATTGCAACAATTAATTTACCGAGCACAAGCACACACTTTTATCTTAGGCTTGTTTTAATCCGGTTATTCTGTTATTTCATTTGAAAGCATTTCTCTCCTGCCAGCGAATAATTGTTTAATGGTGAGATGTCTCCCTCCAAAGAAAGCGGAAATTGAGTTTCTTTTTGATTATTGGATGATACATTATAAACTACAGGACGAAAACGGATGATACTTGGAATTATGATGGTTTAGGTCATGTTTCTTTCATTGCCCAAACGTCTCCTGTGTTTCCATTGAAAAAATTTTAATTTAAGAATTTTAAAACTTTAAAGGAATTATAAAATTTACTTTATGATTTTAAAACATACAGCCTTTTTTGTTTATTAAATATTTTAATATAATATATAAAAATAATTTTCAAAGATGTATTGTATCTCAAGATATGTTGAACACTCATTTATACTTAAGAATTCCAAGTTTCAATTGCTCGTAATTCATCAATTATTTACAAATATCTTATGCGTCCATCTGGAAAATTTGGATATGTATTTGAAATCAGGTGCTATTTGAGCTTGTGTAAATCTAAATATGAAGACAATCTTACACTTACAAAAAACATATTTCTATGTAAAACTGTAAATATTACCATATTTACACTTATATAATCAATTTCGCAATAATGAGCATAAATTTTTGAAGGATTTTACTAGCAAAATTAATTTCTAAAAAAATCAACTAGAAAAGCAAAAATATACTAATAAAAACATGAAAAAAAAGTTATCATCAATGATTAATTCTCGTTTAGACATCTTTCACATAGATGAAAAAGACCCGCATGTTGAGTATTGAAGTCAAGCCTGGTATTTGGTATTCAGGATAAAGTACTGGTGGTTCAAATCTCCGTTGTTGTTGTTCTCGCATTCCGCTTTACAACGAAAAGAGATGTTTATGTGATTTTATTATTTGCAATTTTTTTTCTTTAATTTTTTTCTTTGTATTTTTTTTCTTGGTATAATTATACATATAGTAAATATTAATTAATATTGAAAATAGATGGCGCAGTATGCTCTAAACCATATATATATTTGGAATGTGAGCGATGCGCACTTGAGCTTTTTTATTGCAAACACTTCAACCGAAGTGTTGATGTGAAATGGTGCAATGACTCACCGCTCGCTCTCCGTCAGTGGCAAAAGGCTTTATTCGATTGCACTTTGTTAGCGGCAATTCCTACATTTAAATCTATATTATGTGTTACCTTATACATACATATATATATGTGTGTGTGTGTGTAGGGCCCGACTTAGCCTAGTTGGAGCCCGGAGCAAAAACTTCTTTGCCACTCCCTCTGCTTCACTACTTTAGTAATGAAGAACATTCGTTAAAGGAAACGGACAATAAAATTTCTATTCGATTTCGGGGGCGCCCACTTATGGGTGGGGCCGAGGCGACTGCCCCGTAAGCCCCTGCCTTAATCAGGCCCTGTGTATGTGAGTAAAAATAAAAAAGAAAAGGCCAAAAAGAGCATCTTTTTTTGGATTAAACGCACACACACACTGCTACATATCGGAGGCATCGACGCGATGTCAACATGAGAAGCAGATAAGTTTCTTTCATTTTATTTCTTATGATTGATTATTAGTTTTGATGTGTTTAAAGAGAAGAACATCTGATGAATTAAATTAATAAGAAATTATTTTTTCTTTAATTTTATTTCAACATGGACGATCCGAAAAAAATATAAGAAACATATAACACAAATAAAAGTCACAAGTGGCAATGTTAAGGCCTCTTGTGACTTTTATGTCCTTGACTAGATGGGAAAACGTTGCAGACGAATTAGAATCGATGAATGAGATAGTGATTCATCTGCAGAAATTAGAAGATATTTTCGAAGAATTCGACATATATTTAACAGTAGAAGATTCTGAAATTGAGGAATTCGAAAATAGATATTTTTCCTTGAAATTAAAGTTTCAGAATAAAATTGATATTTTTAATAAATCTTCATCTATTTCTACTGAAACACAGAATTCGTCAGCTAATACAAATTTCCGTTTACCAAAACTTAATACGCCTTTGTTTTCTGGTAAATTTGAAGAATGGGTAAACTTTAAGGATTTATTTATATCCATAGTTCAATCGCAAATTTCATTAAGCAATAGTCAAAAATCCCAATATTTGAAGGGTTTGCTGTGTGATGAACCCGCTTCTTTAATTAAACACTTTGTCTATTGACTTCTATCAAGAAGCATGAGGAAAATGAATGGACAGGTATCATAAAAGGAAAAAATATATATACATGCATTAATTGAAACATTTTTGGAACAAAAAGGCATCTCTCAAGCCAATTCAACGAATTTGAAAAACATGTTTATACGAGCGATGAGGTTTTAAGAGGATTAAAATCTTTAGAAGAGGCATCTAGCAGAGATCCATGGCTGATTCATTAGTTATTGCAAAAATTAGATCCTGAAACACGAAGACTTTGGTCTGTGAAAACTTTTGAAGTAGAATTTCCTACGTGGAAAGAATTCTTGGAGTTTTTAGATACCAGATGTTCATCTCTTGAATTAATGGTTTATAATGAATCTGATGCTAAAATTACTACTAAATCTAATTTTGTTGCATGTGAAAATAACCATAGAAATAAAACTAATAAAAGTATTTGAAATAATCAGGAATACATAAATTGTTTAAGTGTATTAAATTTAGAAATATGGATTTGAATGATCGGAAGAATTTTGTAAAACGAAACTATATTTGCTTTGAATTCGCATCAATATTAATAATGCCCAAATAATAATTTAAAATGTACCATTTGTCAAGGAAAATATAATGTACTGTTGCATGGATACGTTACAAGTGGTAGTGTACGTGTTTCAGATCCCTAAACTGATGATAGACAAACCGCATGCCACCCCTCTGAAAGCGATATCTGACAAGGGGGAGAAATTCAAAGCAGTAAATCAGTGGCACCTCAAAGGCCTGTTAGTTTTGGCACGCCTCCCAACAACTCCAAATTTATGTCATTCCTTCCTTCGGCAAAGGATTTACTGCATAATAGTGAGGGTAATTCTTTATTATTCAGGGCTTTGTTCGATAGAGGTTCGGAATCTAGTTTTGTAACTGAAAAATGTAATAAATATTTTAGGATTACAGAGAAGGAATGCTAGAGTATTTTTAAGTGGAATAAGTGGGGTTTAATAGGAACCACACGTGGCTCAGTTAATTTAAAAATTGGGTCAAGATTTAGCGAAGAGTGTTTGACAATGCTTGTATTTTAAATAAGGTTACTTCTCAAATTCCAGTTGAGAATATTAACATTAAAGAATTAGATTATTTGAAGTGGATTCTTCTGTCCGATGAAGAGTTTTCAAGGCCATCAGAATGTAATATAATTTTAGGTTCTGGTTACTTTTTTTTTTTCAATCCTTCGTAATGGAAAAATCAGTGGGTCTGCAGGGCAACTAATTGCGCAAATCACAATATTTGGTTGGGTTGTCGCAGGTCAGATTTGAAAGGATTCTATTTCATCATCGTACATGCAGTCGCATCTGATTTCTGTGGTAAATAATTGCAACATTTTGGCAAATGGAAGAGTTACTGGATAAAAATCTTCTTTTATCAGAAGAAGAAGAATTTTGTGAAAATAATTTTAAATCGACTTACAGAATAAATGATCGGGGTGGATTCGTTGTAAGATTACCAGTTTATAAGAACATGAATCAATTAGGCGATACAAGGGGAATGGCTGTGTCTGGGTTCTAGCAATGGGAAAGAATTTAAAATTTGACTTAGAATTTGAAATGGAATACAAAGGTTTTATGAGGGAGTATGAAGAATTGGGGCATATATCACTTAATAAAGACTTTGATTCTTTTTAACCGGAACACTTTCTTCCTCAACATGCTGTACAAAGGAAAGACATTATTACAACCAAACTTCGAGTAGTGTTTGATGGATCCTGCAAACCTCCTAACTCTGATTCGTTGAATTCAGTTTTAGGAATAGGAAAAATATTGCAACCAAATATTTTTACTATTCTTCTCAGATTCAGACTAAATAAAATTGCTTTTACTTCCGATATAAAGCAAATGTATACACAAATATTAATTGATTCAGAAGATCAAAATTTGCAAAAAATAGTGTGGAGAAATTCACCTGATTCCGCTATTAAAGAATACAAACTTTCTTTTGTAACTTATGGAACTTTATCTGCTCCATTTTTAGCAACTAGATGTTTACATCAAATAGGCTTGGATTCTCAAATTTTAAATCCTGAAATATCTAAAATAATTCAAAATTCCTTTTATATGGATAGTTTGATGGCAAGAGCAAATTCTATAGAAGAAGCAATCGCGTTAATCCAAAAACTTTCGGAAATTATAGATATCCGAGGATTTTACTTAATAAAGTAGAGTTCTAATTCTCCTTATGTCTTAAATAATTTAGCTAAAAAATCTAAATGCTAATGCATCCTATGTAGAAATTCATCCCGAAAACTGATCTAAAATTCTTGGACTTATTTTGGGCTCTTTTACTTATTGCTTTATTTTTAGAATTGACTTTAACTTTGAGAATGAAATCAAAATAACTTCTGAGGGTATGGACCTCTGAGCACCCGAGGGCAGAAGTCGGACTTCTAGCTCACTCACGTTACAAGCCCTTTTTACGGGGTAGACTTCATCTACAGATCGTAATTTAGATCTGGAACAGAGAACGATCCCCTCTGACCCTGTACCCCCAGTGGTATTACTCTCGACATGGTGGACTTTGTGACCACGATAGATTTAACGTTCGCCAGCCCCCGCATTCACGGAATATCTTTGGTTTTCGGTTTCGAAGTCGCAGCCCAAGGGATGCGAATCCAACGCCCTACCAATCAAGCTATCTCGATCTCTTCAAATCTCTGTGTCATCAACAATTAAACAGGATGTATTGCTCTAGGAAGACAAGGTCACAGGTAAAAAATTGTTCATTTACATCCTAACTTCGTTCCTTAACAGTACTTTAAATGCGTTCTCTTATAAAAGAATCATTGAATAACATTCAGCTTTGTTATGTCCACTTGAAAAAATTTAGATGACTGTGATTGTACCCAAAAAGGAACTCGTGGGAGAAATGTATGCGCGCCAAATATATAATAATCCGTACCGTATAATGCCAATGACAGCACTCGAATCCTTATGAAAAAAATTCGAAAAGCCTAGAGGGTTATTTTGCTAAGGACCTCGTCGTTTTGAACTGTGATTAAATGATGAAGATAGCATTTGAATCAATATCCAATCCTCTTAACTTCTAAACTACACCAGAGGAGAATATTTGAACCCGATGAATTTAACTACAACAGTCCCTTATTCATGGCGCTCTTTGGTGTAATACGATTTCAGATTTAAAGCTCTTTGGTCCTGGAAACCGAGACTTTACAACTTAACTATAGGAGGAAGATTATCCATCAGAAATGGATACAATAATATGGCTTTGAAGTTGGCACAAACTGTCTTTTAGATTATGTTATCGCTGTATTAATCTGAAGTATTAAGAATGAGGCAAGTCGTAAAAGATCCAAATGTCTTTGATACGTTAATATTTCTACACTCTTCTTTTACAAAAAAAAAAAAAAAAAAAAAAGTCTTCATAAAATTTGTTGTATTTGCTTCTTCCATAAAATTTTCAGACAGCTGTTAAAATAGAGCTTGACATATCCGTTAAATTCTCATACCGATTTTTGTTAAAAGACTAGAATTATTGCATTATAATTAGTATAGGAGGAAACCAATAAAAATCAAAGATTTTAACAATACTATTTATCTAAACTAATTATGTAAAAAATTATTGAATAAAAATTAATAATAGAATAAAAATGGCGTGGTAAAATACAGTCCACACTCACCACAATTTTCTTCATCAGTGCCATCACCACAGTCATCATTTCCATCACACTGTTGGGAAGGTTTGAAACATTTGCGATTTCGACAGACCTTTTCGCCCAAACTACACAAACCTGCAAATGTCAAATCAAAAATATTTTTGGATTTAAACATATCTTTGGCCATGTAAAGAAAGGCAGCGAATGGAGGTATTTAGAACATCTGCCAAAAATAAATGTAAAAAAAAAGAAGATAATTTGAGCTTATTCCTATTATACGAAATTTGATTAGGATTTGAAATTTTTGTCAGAGGGTTCGTTTAAAGAGTAAAATATTTAATGTACATTTCTGTAAATTTCGTATTCGAAAAAATAAAAAAAGTTTTTTTAAAAATCTCAAAATTTTCCACAGATTTTTTGCTTAGCTACAGAACAAAGAATTTTAAACCAGATTACACAAAACTTACAGAATAACGGACAAAAAAATCGAAACTTCGAAATGACGAATTTCTATGTTTTGTTAGGATTATAAAATAAGAAATATTGTGGTTCTGCCGTTTATACTAATAATGTAAATATCGTAACATATGTTACAGTTATTGATTATGTTTCATTTACTGCAATATAAGTTATATGCTTATTTTTTAAGTCATCAGGGGTGCGTAGCATATTATGAACTTATCTACAATTCAATTCAACTATTTGAAAATTGAAGTTAAAGAAAAATTCATTTCTTCAAAATGTTTCTTCATTTAGCTTTTCTTAGAGAGTAATTGAAAATAAATTTTCTGCAGTGCCGATATATTTCTGATTATTAATGATATTCAAAAGGAATTTTTATACAAGTTACCTAAATGTTTGGCATTCAAATTGTGAAAAAAAATATTAAGCCCATGCTCTTAGCTGTGCATATTACTTACTATATAGAAATTATGAGACGTTTAAAAAAATTAAATTATATACTAGACTAAATATTATAAAAATTATCTATTGCATATCTCCTTGAATATTCAAAGAGTATTCTTTAAATTTTGATATAATGCTACGATAGCGTATTGACAGATATTCCGCAAGTTTTGTGTATTTTGGTTAAAATCTAATTGTGCTCTAATCCAAAAATGTATTGAAAATTTTGGTTATTTTTTACAAAATCTTTATATTTTCTCCTGCAATTTTTAGAAAATAGGCATATTCTGAAATAAACCATCGACAAATATTTAAAGTCAATCTATGAAACGCAGAGAGCCAAAATAATTTTCTTCTTCATTAGTTTCTTGCCGATCCCTCAAATGCACAAAAAAATGGGTATGTCTTTTATATGTTCGAAGTTCAAAAATATTTCAGAATTCCGAAAGTGTTCGGTTATTTTGGAGCGTAACTCATATTTTAAGATTGTAGCGATTCTTTTAAAATACTTTTGTAAACACGTTTTGTCAACACGTCATGTTACGGCAATTGAAAATGATTTTCAATTGCCATAACATGACGAAACGCTATGAAGTTCGTTCTCATAACAACTCAGATTACACTGCATGAAAAAATTTAAACTAACCATTGCACTGGTCTTTATTGAATTCAGATATGCTTTTTATGTTTAATTTTCACGCTCTAAAAACATATCTGAAGCTTCTTAAAATTGTGTGCGTATATTTCAGCTTTTTTAAATGTGTAAAGAAAATGATTTTCAAAATTTTTATTGTAAATGTTTATATGACAATATAAATATATGTGGAAGAATAGACTGATTACATTTTATTTTTCCAATTTATTCGTAATTACATCCAAAAAGACATTTTTCAATATTATCGTAAAGAACTATCATTTAATATTGACCCCCTTCCACAGTATCTTTTTTGTAAAAGTAATTGTGATGTTAGTATATTATACCACGACTTATGTGTTGAATTCTAAGAAAATTCGTTACCGAAACGGATTATTGGTAAAGAAATGAAGGAGTAATTTATTACCTTGAGAGACAGCAGCATGATATTGCAGATGGAATCCCTTTTTGCCAACCATAAAATCAGACCGAAATACGATATGTAAAGCATTTCCCATGGATATTATATCAGGATAGGTAGCATTTCCACAGAAAATTCCATGTACAGGACTTAAGACACTTACTCCTTCATGAATTGCAATTGCATCTCGATCACAGAGATCGAATGCTTCGATATCCATATCAATGAACTTGAGACGAATGCGCTGAAAGGAAAAATCATACAAGCATAATATGCAATCACAATCATAACACCTTGTTTGTTAAAAACCTGAAACACATTGTATCCTTCATACAAAGTGTTTCAATAGCAAAGGGGCAAATTATAGAAGGGTTAGTGTGAATCCGGGTGCATAACTTTATGAGATAAATTAAGTACTAATAAAGTTTTTTGAATTTTGCATCTGGATATTGGCACATACCCTTGCATGATCAATATAAACATTAAACTGGCATTTATAATTACTGAAGGTTTATACGAAATTCAAGTACTACCTTTTGGCTTTAAAATTGTACCAGCAATATTTAATAGAACTATTCGTAGAATTTTAAATAAGCATAAAATTTCAAATTTTGAATGTCACTATTTTGATGACATAGTAGTTTTCTTTAATTCCTTAGAGGAACACTATGATTATTTAAAACACATTTCCCAAATGCGTGAAAAAGAAAACATACAGTTAAAATTTTCTAAATGTGTATTTCATGTTTTCTGTGATGTATCTTAGGTAACCAGTGGAATTTTTCTAAAAAAACCCGACTGTTCTGGTAAATTACATGCTGTCTACTGATTAAAATGTAAAAACTTATTTTTTTTTTTAAGCAGTAGCGAGACCAAATAGAATAGGGAGATTTTGGAAATTGCTGATATCACTTTTAATATGCTTTTAAATTTTAAACTATTACTTCACCACTGTAAGGTAGGATTGTCTGTTAAAGGGCCCTGATGTATTTCCAAGTCTTGGTGAGAGAAAAATTGTAATTTTTAAAATATAAAAGGTTAATTCATTTCCAAATTTTTATTATTAATTTTACCCATATTAACTTCATTCTAATCTGATATCTTATTTCCTGATCGACTTTTTTAAAATTTAATTAATGCTACACAAGCTTTCTAAAACTACTTTAATCTGCATTTTCACACTCTCTGCGAGGAGGGATAAAAATCTCTCATGCTAAGCAAATTCTTCAATCGTTAATTTTTATTAACTGAGACACTCAAATAACAATGTTGCCTTGTTTTAAACTGAGCGTTTTTAATTGAAAAATATTAATTGTTGAAAGGTGCCCTACGTGGAATCAGTGAATATTTTATTTCTTCAAGTTAAATATTGCATAGAAATCTGGAAAATGTCATTTGATTCATGTATTTTAAAATGAATAACTATGATGTCTTAATTACTTACAAAACCATATGGGGCCGTTATGGTGTATTCACAAAATAGATCATCCGGATAATCCACACCTTCTTCATACCCAGGACTGAATATATCTCCTTTCAGCTGTAGAAGAGCGTTGAAGATTTTGGGTCTTCCATTACAGCCGAAATCACGAAGATTATCTATTGAGAAATTTGTTTATAAAATATTGTTATTTCGTAATATATTGGGAAAAAATTAAAATAATCCATGCATTGTATCAAATATTCCCTTTGAACAGTCCTTTTTTTCTAATATTAGTTTATTAAAGTACTTTTTTGGATTGAAACTTATTTAAAAATTATTTCAATTACTAGATAAAACTAATATATAGTGAATTAACTTGTTAGATAATAATTAATTGCAAAATCAAGACATTTATTCATATAGGTAAAGAAAAGTTTGAAATATACAGAGCGTTCCAAACAATTAAAAGAACGTTTATTTCTTTAAAAGTTGCAATTACATGCCCAGAGGGCATTTCAGAAACGGGAATGAGAAGCTGCCAGTATGGTAACTGGTTCTCGCCGTCTAGTTTCCATAGAAATGGTGTAGGGTCAGCTGCCCTCAACCGATAACATGATGTCCATCCTAAGGGAATGATTGTAACTAGATCGGTAATGGTCCTTAGAACTCAACCCAGTTCCCACCTATGTTGTCGAGGTGTTTCGATTATCCAGTATTTCCATGTGCCTTCAAGAGGGTCGGCATAATTGTTTTTTGTTAAGAGTTGTAATTAGACGTAAAATTTCAATTGCAAAGTTTCATCAATTACAGTACTTAATGGTATACGAATGTTTTAGCTTCCATAGATGGTAGTAACAAAAAAATTCACCGTCTCTATAGTGAAAAAATATCAATGAGTAAATTTTTTTCTTATCTTTATCTATAATGTATCAAATAACAAATTTAAATTTATGTTTTTTATATTTAAATTTCAAAAGATTTTTCTTAATTCATAAAGAATTTTAAAGATACGCAAAAGAAAATATTAGCAATATCATTTGTACACTAACAAAGATTTTAACATTTCCCCTTAACATTTCCTGGATGCCCTTAACACATGGTTAAGTGCATCCAGAGCAGATGTAACGTCTCCCGCTTTTCCACATATAGTTAAGTGTATACGGACCTCCAGATGTGGATCCATTTCACTAGGAGAATCCTTATATCGTATCAATTGTTACTATATGCAGATCCATCATTTCTTCAAGGGAGAGGAAATGAGATTCCTTTATGAAGCTATTTCTCGAATCATCAAGAACCAATCAATATCTAGCAACTAGTGTCATTAAATGTCAAACTCAAATGAACTTCAGCCGGCGTTAGCTCCGAATTGCTTGTAATTGACATGTGCTCAAGAGGTGGTCGACCACAAAGAGAGTTCCTTAACAGACACTCTCTCGGTGGGGTTAAGGAAGTGTTGCTGAACCGCTATTGAGTGATAGGGAACTCAAGTTTTTCCAATGAGAAACCGGAGAGAGGTATCTGATGAAAATAAAATACGTTTTTCCCACTGAAGAGAAGGGCTTCGAAGAAGAGTTCTGAGAGATTTCGGTATACAGAAAGGTTCTTCCTGGTTTTTAAGAAGCTCCGTGTGATTCGGGTTTCTGTTCTATTGTTTATCCGATAAAGTTCGGTGGATTTCTGGAACGGCTCTGGAGTAGACATTTACAGCTAACAGCTTGTTAGCGGTTTTTTGGTGACTTTTCCTACGATTTGATCGATGAACTATTTCGTGATTGAATTGCAATTTGAATTTCGTAAATAATATTAACCTAGACGATATATATATATATATACTCGGTGTATTTAGAAGAACGCTATGGAAACTTGGTTCTCGTCCTCAACAAAATAAAATATGTCGGACATGGTAGGACCATTTGCGGTGATTTGAAAGTTACCTCCATGCTTATTGGTCAACAAAGTGGATACTCAAAGTTCCCATGTTTCACTTTTGAGTGGCACAGCTGTGATAAGACTCAATATTGGATTAAAAAAAAGAATGACCGAAACAAACCGAACCAAATGACTGAAACCAAAAATATTATTTTGAACAGCTTAGTTTACCCCCAAAAAATATTATTCCTCTCTATACATACAGAATTAGGAGTAATAAAGCAGGTTGTCAAAGTTATTCCAAAAGGTGGCGATTGTTTTAAATACATGTGCAAAACGTTTCCAGGTTTATCCGAATTCAAATTGAAAGAGGGGATCTTTGTTGGTCTAGATATCCTCAAGCTCATGAAGGATGAAAAATTTGAGACTATCATAACAACAAAGGAAAAAGAAGCTTGACATCAAAGATATCAATAAATTTCTATGTAATTACAAGAAGCCTGGCTATAAAGTAAATGCTATGAAAATACTGTACAAATTTAAAGCGTCAGGCTGCTTCATGAGTGTCAAAATTCATTTCCTTTACTCAAGTGGACTTGTTCCTTACAACTTACGAGCAGACAGCGAAAAACAGGCTGAAAGGTTCCACCAAGACATCAAATATATAGAGTTCAAATATCACGGAAAACAACGCAAGAACATGTTAGCCGATTAATGTTGATATTAACATGATAAGCCTGAGATTGAACATAAAAGTAAAACATCAAAAGGAAGTTTCAAAGGAAGAAGAGAAGTACTTCAAATAGAAACTTTTGTTTTGTTGTTTGTTCAGTTTGAAATTTGTTCAAACTGTCATGTACACATACATAATATTTACCAATCTTGGGCAGTCGTCTGTTTTATATAAGTTACCATAATAATTAAAATAGTATTAATATTAAATAGTATTTTAGTGATTTTCTTCTAGAAATTGCACCATAATTTGATATAAAAAGTTTTAACTCAAGAAAACTTATTGCTTTTCTCTCGACAAGAGGCAATTCATGCGATTTGGCAACAGCGGTTTTCATCCACTGAAACCTATAAAAAAAATCAACTCATCGCTCAAAAATAAATTCTCAACACAGAGGCGGCGACAGCAATTTTTCGACAGGGGGTGAGGGGGGAAAGATATATCCGAAGGGGTTGCAAATAAAATTTTTAAAATTTAACTTCAAGATATCACGTAATAATCAATTTCACATTTTAAAAGTAATTAGTTTATATAATTAATAAAAAACTAATTATAATAAGTAATAATTATAATAACTGGTTATTTATTACATGCAATTTCCTTATGTAACTTTCTTTAATTTTTTGGTGCAAATTCGTTAAAAAATTTTGGCAATCTTTTTTTTTTCCTTCAAAGATTTGATGTTTATTGGCTATAATAATCAGAGTTCAGACAATCTTGATTTCTTGATGCAAAGCTCTAAAGTTATCAAATCAGAAAAGATTAAAAATAAACTAGAATAATTAAAATCATTTACCCAAATTATCAAAGAAAAACAAACAAAAGGCGTCCAAATATTTTTGATTATAGGTTTAATACTGAAAAATTTGTAAAATACATTTATAAATAAAGCAAAAGGAAGATATTTCGAGACAAGGAACTTAAAATAAAATAATAAGGCTGTCATATGCAAAATTTTAAATGATATAACTGAAAAACATGACATTTCAATTTATGGTTATAATTTACATATTAACGATCTTTTCTGTTTCGTTTACTGAGATCTCTTTTTAAAATTAAGGATTTTTAAAAGATTCATAAGAATTGAATATATTAGAAAGAGGAAGAACGGACTAAATCAAATGCATAATGTTAAAAGGATATATGTAATATAAATTCGATCCAATTATTTTTAAGTCATTCAAATACAACAAATGTTCGTTTCTATTTTAATAGGATTTATATTTTCAGAACTTTTTTTAGATATATTTCGACATATTAAAAGATATAATTTTTAATAATTTAATAACTAATATAAGATTAAAGTAAAATGATAAAAAGGGTATTATTAAATACAAAGCAGGTTTAGTTCTTCTACATAAGTTATAGCATTTTTAGCTCACTCAGTCAAATGTAACTGTTTTGAACGTTGTCTTGAACCTTTGGTAAAAGCTTGAGATATTTAACCAATCGGAGCTGAGGGGATAGAGAGATTTCACAACCGAGTTTCCCTCGGCCATAAATTTATGAGGGTCAGACTATTTTAACCCCTTTTTAACAGGGATATTATCAAGTTACAAGAGCCTGTTAAATGTTTCCTATGTGGAAATAAGAAATTGCTCTATTTGCTTTATAGTAGTATGCACAATAAGAAGTAGAAAACTCAGTAAACTATATTTTTTATGTTTATATTTTTCTAACGTTAAATATATACATTAAAAAATATAGATATATCTGAATTACAGAAGTATATATATTTTTCTAAGATTGGTATACCAAAAAAGGCAACAAAAATATGTAAAGGATTAAAAGGATAATATGTAATTCTTCAAAGAGGTATTTTATCTTCTTTTTGAAAGAAGCAATGCTTATGAATCATGCAGAATGCTTTTTAAATTTCTGATGCTAAAGAAAATCAAAATTGCCTATTTTTTCAAAAGAAAGAATAAAAAGGCGATTCTAATTTTTTCCCCAAGAACGAATAATTCATGTATTTGTTATAAAAATATGACAGTTCTTAAATTTCATGAAAAAAATTATGATCTGAATAATGTAATTATTGAAATGTTTATACAACTTGTATCGATATTATGATC
>JAOUZG010016587.1:8288660-8319474 GCA_026289955.1 Argiope argentata | reverse complement strand
AATGTAATTATTGAAATGTTTATACAACTTGTATCGATATTATGATCTGAATAATGTAATTATTGAAATGTTTATACAACTTATATCGATATATTACGCGTATCTATATTTTAAAGATAAAAATTCGTTAGAATTTAAGAATGAAAATATTTCTTTGTTTAAATGTAATTCATTGAACTTAATTGCTTGACAAGTACCTTCATGAAGCTACATATGTTTCACAGAAAAAGAAATTTCATAATTGAGATGGAAAGAATTAAAGAGTCTTATTCTTTTAAAAAAGCAAGAAGAACAAAAGGTTAAAATGTTAAAGCTTCAATAATTTGTTTTTATATTTGTTAGTACTTGCTATTAAACTTATTTCTGAATTATTATTTATTTCTTAACTCTTTTGTTAGAAATCATGTTACATTTTTCAAAAAAAAAAAAAATCTTTAATATATAGAGAAAATATATTAAAGTGAATTCTTCGTAAGTCGTTCAGAAATGAAAAGTTTTTTAAAGTACCTTTTTAATTTTAAAAATTGTATTTATGTATTCTCTACTCTTCAAATTATCTTCAAACACTCAGCAAAAAAAAAAGTGGGGCTAATATCTTGAGAGAATAAAAATTATTATCTTAATACAAATGCGGTCATATAATTATTTGAAAAAGAGAGAATACTGTAAACGCTCCAAAAATTGAAAGTTAATTAAATATTCAATCCATTGGAATACGCCGAAATTTTATCGTTTTTCTTCAGTAACATCGGAGCAAATTATTCAACAAGAAAATTTTTCATGTCATTTTAAAATGCAAACTTCTCCTTTTAAATGATGCAATTTCCTCTCCTTGTAATTCTTTCCTGATTTTCGCCAAATTCCCCCCCCCCCCCCCAATTTAAGAAACCAAGTAAGTAAATGCAGATGATTGTGAACAAATGAATTTTATGGACATTTTTAAAAAATATTCTGGTTTAATTGGCATTCGAATTTTAATTTAAAACACGAAACGCTAAAAGTATGTAAAGTAAAATGTATGTTAAAATATTTTATAAAGAATGATGTAAATAAAATGTAAATTATAATATTTTATAAAGAATGATTTTTTTTTATTTTAAAATTATCAGTAACAAAGTATTTTGATTGAGAGTAATCTAGGATGTATAAACTACTTGTTAAATATATGAGTGCAGACAGAAAACGGGAATAAACAGAAATCTACAGAACACGGTCAATTCCTCTCTCTACAAAAGGTCAAGGGCGTATATTTTTCTCCCTTTTATCCTTGAAAGAAATGTTGGAAACGAAAATCACCTTCATTGAGACAAGTGTAACTAATTTCCAAATTACTGCAGCTATTCCCCTCCCTGCCTTTTTATGATCGCAGGGTATTTTCTTTATAGAAGGAAAAGGGATAGAAAGAAAATGTTGAGTCTGTCAGTCCACTAAACGTGAGCAAAACCTCACTGAATTGCAAGCACTCAAATAAAAGGGCATGAATTACGTGTAAAAAATATTCTGAAATTTAAACGAATGTTGATTTTATTTAGAATCTGTTCAAGTACAATGTTCTTATAAAAAGAAATGTCTCTGCACTGCAAAGAAAACAAAACAAAACAAAAAAATCCTGAATACGTCTGAAGTTGTAAGGAGTCTTAGGCAGTAACCTACACTACCTATTATATATCTGGCTATACAATTACGAACCTAAAAACCTAAAAGAATTTTTAAATAAGGATTGCAACCAAACAGTCGGCATTAAAATATCTTACGAGCTCGCACTCAGAAACCCCATAAAACGTGAAAAATAGAAAGGGATGTGATTGTTTTTTTTTAAAGATGGGTGGAGAAAACTTTATAGCTTTTATATATTGTAAATATTAAAGTTCTTTCGTTCATAAATGCCATAGTATGTAGAATGCGTTCATAAAAAATGCTATTAACATTTCATTATATATGTTCATATTCAGATTTAAAAAACATTTACATTTAAACTACATTTTATTCAAAAGCATTAAGACAATGGATTTGAGGTGCCTTGTTTTTATTTTTAAGTACAAGTTATTGTAAAATACTTTTCACCTTCAGAGCTATTGTAAACTAATATTTTTAAAAAGAAAAAAAAATCGTATTTGTGTGCATTGCTTTTTCTCAATATTATTATAAATGAATCCTCTATGAATAACTTGTTTTAATATCTTTATATTAAGACTATCAAAGTGCCTTAAACAATCAGAAGTATTAGAAATAATACAATTTTTAATGCAGTGTAATTGGTATAAGAAAAATTACACTCATTTTTGCAGTTATAATATTGAATTTAAAACCTAAAAAAAATTGAGGTACTAATATTTTGAACTAGTTAAGTGAATACTTAGATTGTTTTAGCACATGTATACATGAGTGCATATCATATATATATATATATATATATATATATATATATATATATATATCACCTGCTATCTTATCGCATGTACTGCCAAATGTGCAAACGGCATAGGTGTCCGTCGGTGATTTTCTTAGCCAAAAAAAAAAGCATTTTGTCGGTTTTTCTACCAAATGTAATGCAAATTATAGGCTGAATATCCGACAATTAAAGTAAATGTTAGTTCACCTCTCATTTTAACATACACCGCTTCGACTTATTAGTAGACTGACAAAAAAAATATATTTGACAAAATATGACACTTTTCAGCTCGTCGATTATTATGCCAAACGTCGAATATATGAAAATATGGATTGAATATATGACAGTTTAATTTTATGTTCGACAATCAGTCGACCTACTTTGTTTAATCGATTCACGGAGAATTGTCGGATAATGTATTTACCAGTAGCCTTTTCGACTATTTGTCGAAGATTGTCATTCTGCCAACTAAAATCATTCCTCGGATACTTCGTTTATTTATAATACATTAATTCTAAGTGGGGTTTTAGATTATTATATTCGTTAATACCAAACTCGCCCCACCTACCAAATACCATTTTTGCCAATGAAATTCTCAATCTCTAGCCGACAGGGGACAAGCGATCACCGACAGGGGGGCAATTGCCCCTCTGCTTCAACAAAAATCAACTTTACTCTGACTGATAATGGATAAAATCTTCTGTTACCCTTTAGCACTTGCAAAATTGTTCGAGAAAATTCATTTCCAAATAGAATTTCAGCAAAATCATCAATATCAATTTTACAAAAAAAAAAAAAAAAAAGACTGACCTAATGGGAGAAAACATGGCTGACGTTTTCAAAATCAGCATACAAAATAAAATAAAAATCAATGAAAACTTCTCTAGTATTTTTCAAAAACTTCAGTTTCATCAATTTATGTTATAGTCAAGTATACATTTTGGGTCTTTTTTTAACTGAATGAAATCAAGAGTAGACACACAATTATTAATATTTTAGATTTTAGTTATCTAAGCCATTATGTCATATAATTTACCTACAAGAAAATGTACAGATCAACAAACGGTCAATTTTGTTCAAAATGTGATTCAAATCAACACTTGAGATGCTACAACTGTGAATCAAATTACATTTACCTACGTTGTTGCATTAGTGAATTATCACGTTTATGTGCATGAGGCCGAAAAGTAGTCAACCCTTTCATAGATTGGATACAATACTTGATATTGATCAATATTTTAGATTCGAGATTAGTTCACAAAATCTCACTTTTCTAAATCATGGCATTTTTGAGTGGTCGCATTTATATGGATATGAAAGTATAGACAGTCAGCCACTTGACGTATTTTGCTTCAAAATGGATTCTTATCTATCTTTTCGATACTAAATCAGCCTTCCAGATTTTATCCATGTGGCGTTTTACAGTTATCAGGAAGGCAGGCAAGAATTTCTGAGAATGAGTTTTGTTCAAAATTTGATAGAAATCTACAAATTAGTTGTAAAAACCTCATGTAGAATTTTATCCGTCCGTCTCAAAGTGTTTTTAAATTAACTTGTTCTAACACAGAATTCCAAAAATTCATTTTTCAGATGTCTAAAATATGGGAATTATTCAGAATCTCGAATTCAAATTTTTCCAAGTAAAAGAGTTTTTTTTTTCTTTGTATACGAGAAAGTAAAAAATAAAACATTCAATTTTTTCTTTGAACAAAACATATCCCTTAAATCTGAAAATCATTAACAGTAATGTGAATTCGACCTTAGTTAAGCTGTTTTTCCATATAATGTAAAACCAAAAATATTTCCCTTAACCCTTCTTTGCATGATTTTTTTTAATAAATTAGGGCAATAGAAGTCATGTTCTATGTTAAAGGGATAATATCTGCGAAATCCAGGTATAAATATATAGTATGAAATAATTTAAAAAAATAGTATGAAGGAAATATCCATCATTATTTAAATGTACACGTTAAGCTTAGTGCAAAATATTCAATGTCCCTCTCTTATAAATTCCTCTTCTCATTATCGCTTTCATTAGAAAGAGAAAAAATATCTCATATTAGTTATAAAAAATATTAAAGAAATTCCCGTTTCTTATAACCACAACGAATAGCGGAATAAGTTCAAATATAATAATTTTGCTATAATAATTTTGACAATTGATTTTTTTATTTGTTATTATTATTTGCTATGCTCCTTATTACATAACAGTCATGAGAAAAATTGCCAGTAAAAAAATTTACCGTACACCTCTTCTGAGTACAATTTTTGCTCACTAAATTTTATGATGGAAATTTCGATCATCATGCAAAGAAGGGTTAATTATGAAGACCAATTTCAAGTTCAGAAAAAAAAAAACGATATCTTTTGGAGAAAATACCATATCACCCGTATGGGTAATAATTTCTGGTTATATATATGCCAAAAAATATTTTTTATCACTCGAATTCTCTTTCTCTTTCTTGTTTTCTGTCTTCCTATTCGATTCCCTATTCTTATATCGCACTACCTTAAAAAAGAAATATTGACAAAACCTAAAAATTGGATTATTTCTTTAAAGTTATGAATAATTATAAACTTTAAAGAACTAAAAAAATATTGTTACGAGCGAGCAAAACGCACGCCAAAGGTGAAAACGCTAGCCGCGCGTCACGGGATACTCCGCGCCAGCCGGGTTGACTTGGCGAGAAGAATGTTCTGGTAACCCCGAGAGAAGTCTGGCTGCGCCGAGGTTTTTCTCCCTTACCGCGGAAGCCTCTCGGAACTTCCGCCGTAGCACGGCCACGCTTTCGCCCGACTATATAAGAGGTGGGTTGCCTCTTCCTGGGGTCGATCGCTCAAAGTGGATCTCGCTCTTTGAGAAGAGAAGCGTTTCGCTTACTTGTAGCTTTTCGCTTGAGCTGTGTTTGCGTTTGCTGTTAACGCTGTGTTATTGAGCTCGCTGTGATTGACTGTTGCTGTGCTATACTATAGCTGTTCTGCAAACCGTGTTTATTGTGCGTAAGACTTGTATTTACGCTGTAAGTGACTGATTATTGCTGGACTGTGTTTTCTGAAGTTTTACTTTTCCCAAGTCATCCTGTATATACCTGTAAATAGCTGTAAATAAATTTGTTTGTGCTGTCCTCATATAAAGTCCATTCAATCCGAACCCGCTACGCTAAAAACGTAACAATATGGTTTCACACACACACACACAAATTAATTATGGTGGTTAATTTTCCTTTCCCATTGTAATTCCAACAGCTAACATAACCAACAATCTTTACTGTCTCAAAATAATTTTGATAAATGTGAAAAAACAAATTCCAATCACGGTACGATGAATTAATAAATTATAACATCGTCGAATTATCATGATAATATCAAAAATTATACAAAAATTGCAGTGAAAGAGTTATTTTTAAAAACAATACATTGAATAAACGTGCATTATATAAAATATAATAAGACGTGTAATGAATGATTCAGTTGATTTAAAACAGTCAGTAGAAGCAGAATCTATCATAAACTAAATGCAAGTACTTCAGAATTGAAGAGGCCCGATAATTCTACACTGCCAAAATTTCGTCCTTCGTATATTTAAATGTAAAGGCCGGATATTAGTACAAAAATGCGAATGGCAGTTTTTGATTTCAGTTTCCAAAGGTATTTTATTCAATTTATGAAAAAAAAAGTGAATTGTAAACTAAGATAATTATAAAAATTTTAAAAAATCCAGTTTTAGAAAAAATTTCCAAGATCTTTTCTCTGATTTTTCACTCTCTCTCGGAATTCGCTGATTATTGAGACACTATGCAAAACCAAGTTATATGGTCAAAGTATTTATTAATATTTTTTCTCGCTTTAAGAGATAGCATTTCTATTCAGAAATAATAATAAGATGACTATAGGTAAGCAGAATTGTAATTATGTACTTCCTACGACATTAAAAAAGGTAATCGGAGATAATTGTATTCCAATGGGAATCAATGATGCATTTTATGGCATTTCATTCTAAAACACGCTTTAAATTTATCGAACAGTGCAATTAACAAATAGATAAATCATTGGAAAAATTTTCTAGAAGCTTCATGTAGAAACAGACAGCAAAAATTGTTTTAATAAAGAATTATTATATAAAATGAAATGTAACACAGATCTATTTGGTCGAAATGAATTTTCACAAACTTATTTTGTTTGCAAGTTGTGATTACTTTATGTTACTCTTCGGAAGCATTTGATTGAAGTATAAATATTTCAAATCATACCAACTTTTATAGTATAAGTATTCAGGAAACATAAATTAGATAATATATAAAATAAATTCTTTGCTGTATTTATGCGTTAAATGCCTGAAAACTGTTACCAAAACGAAAATGTATTCACCAATTCTCAATGTACGCAAGTAAAGACGTATGCAAAAAAGATTTCAAAATAACCTCAGTCATCATACTAGACATAATATACTTCAATAGTAAAATTTAACAGAAGAAAACTCTAAAAATAATATGGAAATGTATAACCATAATAAATTAGGATAAAACACATAGCAAATAATGAATTTTTACGAATTAAATGCAATCTAAATGAATATCTTACAAGCCAAAGAAGATCCTAGGATGGTGAAAAGAAACACATAGACGGCCGACATTTTCGACTGAAAATGGAAATGATATCCTCTCGTGCAATTTCGTCTGCTTAGTTTCTCACGCTATCTCTGCTATCAGTGATATAATACTGATTATTCTCATTCAAACCATTTGGTTAGATTCATACCTTAGAAAGGACGAAAAAAAAGAAGGAATTTGTAAATTTTAATAATGAAGTAGATTCATTTTTTTAATGAACATAAGGTACTGAAAAAGACAATTGCATCCGTTTACTATTACAAGAAAAGACATGGTGATATAAAGGAGACAGATATTATAAATGAATGAATAATTTTCTAAAAAAAAGGTTTCTAATTCCTTAAAAAAAAGGCTTGATTTGCCAATAATTTTTTAAACAAGTTTTAATCGTATGTATCTGCCTTTCCCATAAACCTCCCCATCATGAACTCCTCTCAACAATAAATTTCTAAACAATACCTTTGGAGGCAAATGCATTTTTAAATTCAGGATTATTAATACATTTCCACCATTTACTGATCTCAGAATTTGCCTTTTTTAATGTTTTAGCATTATCAGAATATATTACAGAAAGTGCAAGCTTTAAAGATGGCCATAGAATATTGTGAAAGGGCGGAGGGCGGCTAGAAGTGCTCCATTTTTTCAGATTCTCTGTCAGTTCTATAAGCCATTCAATCATTTCACAATTGTAATAGGGAAATATGGACGATAAAAGAAAAGATAAAAAGACTAAAACTTAAGTGGATAGATTTGAATTGGGTTAAGGTCCCTATTTTGGATATATGGTAATAAAAAGACGAATCAATATGCAAAGATGGTGGCGCAGAAAGAAAGTGTAGCTATTATTGTCCCCAAATTAAATGGTATCTTAAAATGGGAATTGAAAGAAGAAATTAAGCTACAATGGTTTGACAGATGGTATATGTCCAAAAAGGAAGAGTGACTTACGATTTTATTCCTAATCTAGAAATAAAAATAAGAAGATACCATCCACTGGTAATCTAAATTATACCAGGACATGGGAGATTCCATGTATGTATCCAAAGATTTGGAAGAATGCAGGAAAATAAATGCATGTGTGGAGGAATCGGTAATGTTTACCACTATTTAAAGGAATGCACAGAAATATCCGAACATAGAAAACATCTGCAAGTTGAATATAATGACTTGAGTTATGTACTGATGGTACCGTATAATCTTAGGACTCTGAAAGACGTGATGTCAAAAATTGTCAGGTTTTTGCCAACTGTTTGAAAGTTTGTAGAGGAGGAGGTAGTCAATATTTGACCCCTTTGGGGCGAATTATCTCGAAGTGAATATCAGTTTGACAGATTCGTTCAATGTAATGATGGGCATTGCTACAATCCACAGTCGGCCACAACAAATCCTGTTGATACTGCTTCGTTCAGTGGTGGTGGGGTGGTCGGCTGTACACAAGAAGTCTTTATCTTAAAGCGTCTATATATGAGACAGTCAATAAGTACTTTTTTTACAAATTGTCCACCTTTGATGATCCAGAATTGCTCACGCAAGTGAGTTAAAGTACCATCAACATCTAAATGCCCCATTTTGAAATGAGCATCCAATATCAGTAGTTTTACAAATTTATCGTTGGATGGGAGAAACCAAGGGTGCTTCGTCCTCACATTACCACTTGAAAACTGCTGACGACTCTTCAATTGAAGCACATTATTTTCATCGAATTCAGGGCTCAAATTATACACACGCGAACCCTTATAGATGACACTCTTAGAAAGAAGTTGGTGAATTTCAGCTCCGAAATGTTTATTTTAAATAGCCTTAATTCAAAAATGTAAGGCTTCCTGAAGTTCAAATGCAATAAGAGTTCTACTGAATTTTAGAGAAAGAGGTTTAGAATTATTCATAAACCTTTTCACAAAAGCTGTAACACTCAAAAGTTTCCAGATGGCTGTATTTATCGACGTTAATACAGCTTGAAATACAGTCATCAACATTGGTACCAACAACCAATGTGGTGACAATTTCAGTTCTCTGTCGCTTTGATGAAAATATTTCTTTGTCACAAATGGAATCAAAGAGAAATGACGCACACTGCACAAGTCACGACTGTATCGGCCGTGACAGCCACTCAGGTTCCGTTCACCGGAGAGAACATCAGAGAATTGCGTTCGCCGATTCCCCTCTCGTAGTCAAATCAGCAGGGTTTTCCGATCCCTTACAGTGGTTCCAACATTGCGGAGAAGTAAATGACTGCACCTGAGTTACTCTGTTGCACACAAAGGGATTCCATATTTTTACCGATCCTTTCACCCAATGGATAACAAGTTCCAAGTCACTTCACAAATAAATTCTCTTAAGTTGAATATGGAAATATGTGCTACAAATATTTTGCTAAACGAGCACCGATGAGAGCTGTCATCAATTCCAATCTCAAAAGGTCTAAAGTTTTCAAGGGAGCAACTTACTTTTAGAAATAAGAAAGCTCACCATAGTACTTCCTTCTTCTTTGATGTATCGGAAATACGCCACAGCCCAATAGGCTTTAGGACTAGCATCACAGAAGATGTGAAAAGTCATTTGTTTTTAATTTCGTGAACAATTTACGCTCAATCCGCAAGTTATCTACAGTAGACAGTTTAGAGCACCAAGTGTTCCATTTTTCTTCCAAATCCTGTGGTAGCTGTTCATCCCATTCGAGGTCCCTTTCCCATAATTCTTGAATAAGAATTTTAACCGTGATTACACAAGGGCTGATTAGTCTACAAGGATCAAAAATTTGAGAGATTATTCTCAGCCCAAGACTTTTAGAAGTTCAGTTGGTGACTCCAAATTCCAAGGAATTCGTAACATCTTTTAAATTCAACCTAATTTCATCCATAATTGGATCCCAATTCAATTCTAAGAATCCTGATCCTTGCCCATGATCAGTATTTTCTTCATACCCATTCTCATACCAAATTTTATTTAGCTCGACAGAATTAGTTCTTAATTTCCTTAAATTAAACCCGGTGGAGTGTAGTATATCTATAGCAGACGTTAATTGATATGCATCCTGAGCGGTATCTGCTCCATAATCTCTCCGTTGACAGTGAGAATTCAGCATTTCACAACATTTAGGATATTTATCTCTAGATTTTCTTGTATGAAATTTCAAAACGCTAGCCAAATCAAAGGGAGATCTAGTTAAACCAAAGGAAAGACGATTGATATTAAATACTTGCTTTGAACCCCCACCCCCATATCTTCCGGAAGCCATAAAAATTTAAGATACTTCCTTATCTTCCTCTGAAATCTCTATCATAAGAAATGCCTTTTCTATATCTCCGCAAAACGCAATTTGATTCTTCCGAAATTTAAGAGTAACACCCAATAAATTGGCACTAAGATTAACTCCTGTCTCAAGCGAATCATTCCTTTTTTTATATGTATATATATTCCCTTGCCTTACTACTACTATCAAATTATTCGAACTTAAGTCGTAGCTTTATCGTCTCTGATAACTGTTCTGTGAGGCATATAATATCCCGTTCTTATGTTTTCATAAATGCATTTTTCGACAACGTCGCATTCTAATTGCTTCTTAACAATTTCTCTGTATTGGTCAGCATTTTCGGGATTTTCATTTAATTTCCTTTCCAGTGAATTAAAACGTCTCTCCGCAACTTCAAAATTAGAATCCAATTCAACCAGGTCCCATATTATCCTTCCAAATTAATTTACAAACCTACCATTCTCCATTAAATTCCAGATTATTTTCGAAGGCTTTCTATCGATTGATCATCCCTTTCAGAAAGGCCTAGTATTTCGCCAAGGAAATCCTCTATCTCCTCAAATTTATTCAGTTCAAACAAAATAGAAAAAGAATCCATTACCAAACATTCTCACAACTTTCAGTCGAATCGTTCCTCTTTCCGACACCCTCTATAAGCCCCCAGAAGACTGAATTTATGACCCAGGTGCTCCTGACTGTCCCTTTCCCGTTGGTCATAAATAACTTCTCAAAAGCAGTCACTGCCTACTAGAATTTCCACCGGCATTCCTTTGTCAAATGAGTCGGCAAGTTGTATGTTTTTTTGCCTTCAATTCGCTTTAAATAGAGTCGTCTGGAATATTTAAAGACAAATTAGAAATGATTTCTATTGCAAGAGCTTCGAGCATATATAATTTTGATCGATCATGCCTATTCTCAAGCTTCAATCTTACAACCGGATATCATTTTTTATGAACCTTAGTTTGACCAAAAGAATATATTAAAAGCTTTTCGTATCTTATTGGTTTGGGATTTACACTTTAGCTAATTTAGCCGAGATAAAACTCTTATCAGAAGCGATATCCAAAATTGCACTAGTTAATACCCACCTTTTATCCAAATCAGCAAAAACTAAGCAGGTTTGTAAAAAAAAAAAATCGCTAACATTACTATGCGATACTGAAATATTTTCAACATTTTTATTTAATATCGAAGATGAATTATGAGAATTACTTCCGATTTCAGTTTGTTTTCCAGCCACACTTGTCATAGAGTTAATAGGATTACCATTTTTCCTACACACTGATTCATAGTGAAATTTAGAACATTTTTTACGAACGATACCTGATTTACAGAATCTGCTCATACAGTTTTTCTTAAAACAATTCTAAAACCTACCCTCAATCTTAAGTTTATTTTTTCTTTGATATTCAAAAGTTTACAAATTGTCGAATCATGACCATTTACGCAATCGCAAAATATACATGAACACTTTTACCTGGATATGCAATGCCGCGGCGGATGAAATATTTTTATGTCTTAAATGATTTCTTTGAAGCCTTTATAATTTGGGAAACAGGTACGTTGAGTTTCAGAATATTTTGGGTTATTGATGATAGAATCACAAACTTCCTTCGATTCAACCTCGTTTCTCAGGAAATCCATAATTTCCGAAACCTCGCAATTACTATTCTCACTGCGCTTCCGATGAAAATCCAAAACCAAATCTCAGGGCAATAATTTTAATAACAAAGGATTCAACAAATGACCATAAGATCCATCCATAACATCTAGATATTTTAAATTTCTTATATTTATTTCCATATCATCATGCAATCTACGCAAACCTTTAACGTGGGAGGAATTTCTAACGGGCTCTAAATTTAATAGTTTAGACATATGGGAATTAATGATGAAATCTTTTCGTCCATAACGTTGTTCAAGTTCAATGCAAGAATCGTAGTTTTTTTCGTTTAACTCGAATCCAACAACAACATTGTAGGTGGGGGGGGGGGGGAGAAAGCAACGATTTAAAATACTGAAATTTTTCTATCCTAATTAGTGAGTCATTACATCCTATAGCGTTATTATAACAATTAAAGAATTCCATGAAATTTGAATTGCCAGAAAAACATGGAATTTCCATTTTGGGCGGTTTCAGAGCCCATTCTGTATTATTTGATCCACTGAATTTTTTATGTTCCTGGATAGAAGTATTTACAGTATACTGTTTCAGGTGACACCTTAGTTTGATTTTTACTGATATCTTTTCCTCATATTCTTCAGATCCATTTAGTTCAGACTTAAATTTTTCAGGTTGCGTAATAAGGTCTTCTTGTATGTATTGCTTTAAAGTATCTTCTTTAGCTCATAGAAGTTTGAGAAATTCAACCTAAGTATTGAAGATTTTTTTTTCCCCTCTAACCTGAGCTCTTTTTAGCAGCTTCGTGACGCTGCTGCGAACGCTACTTCTCTTCCCAATTAGTTTTGTTAATTTATCCATGCTTAAATAAAATATCAAAAGATCTTACACATATCCCATTCCAATTAATTTCCGTGCCTATGCACTGTATTGCAAACTCAGTCAGTGGTGGTGCTTATTGAAGGAGTTCCAAAACTCGCTACCTTTAGATATTTTTTTATTAATAATAACAAAGTTTAAAGCTCATGGTAAATTCCCCTACCTTTGGGGTCCGTATCTACCACTCAAGTCCCCTTTTTCGGGGGTGGAATGTTACAAACAGGAAGTAAACAAAAAGCGGGAGCGCTATCTATGCCCAATCCGCAACAGCCTCAAAGAGTTTTTGAGTTATCGAGTTCACAGCATAGAGCTGGTATACTTATATACCAGCTCTATGGTTCACAGACAAATATAATCTCAGAAAAATGTTTTTAGGACACATGGATACTTCGCTAGAATTTCAAGATCGAATTTTTCAATGATGACAATTTTATTTCTTAGTCGCTCATTGAAACTTGTGAAAAATGATGAAGCGAATTAAAGTTGATTTTCAAGCATATTCAAATGAACGCATACATTAACTAATGTTGCTCTAAAAAACTTAATGACAGACGTGTCATTCGGGTTCTCATAACCATATGATCTCTATTAAAGTTCGGTAAAATACAAGTGTAGCGCAAAATTTTTTTTATAGAAAAACCCGTGAGATAACTCTATAAGATAATTTGTATCTTAACATGACTTTTTATTTGTGAACATTCAATATTTTTTTACAATGTTAATTTAATTGATTGATTTTTATGAAAATTTTTCATTTCGATGATACGAATAATTTTGAAAGTTTATCATATCGCTATCCTTTCATTTCTTTGCAAGCTCTTTGATCGTATGACATGCAACAATAGATTTTGTGTGCAAAAGTATCTTCCAATTTTCAGTTAAAATGAAAGTCAATCAAAAACGGTATTATGCCTTATGGCAGCGCGCACTAATGTAAATTAGACAATATAAAAGTATTTATTTTTTAAGTAGGCAAATTTTACAAGAGTCAACATTTTCACTCTCTCATCTCTCACTCCAAATAACATGTCCATGCAAAGTTCTTAACATTTCTGAATTAAAAGAATGATGAAAAACGCATCAATTTAGGGAGTTATGTAATTATCGAATAAAATTACATTTCTAATAGAAAATTTCATAGCAGCATCTGAAAAAGTTCAAATGCGTAAGAAAGAACTTAGCGACCTTTTTATTCTATCAGAATCTTTGGTTTTCTTACTCCTCTGGGATTTAAAAGAGAAGAAAGAATTCTGTTTTAGATTTTTAGAAAGGTTCTATATCTTGCTCTATGCAATGAACATATCCGTACAATTGTAATATTAGGAATTAAATTTCCTCTTTGCAAATAACTATACGAAAAATGACTTAAAACACTTAATCCAAATGATATTTTACGAAATGTTTCTAAGCAAGTGGAGGCTGCGAAAGCCTGGTGGTAAAGTCTCGGCTTCGGAAGGCTTTAGGTTCAAGACTCGATTCCACCGAAAAACTTGCGTGTAAGCAAGCGGGCCTGGAACGGCATATGCCAACTCCATCCGGCCAAACGCCCTCCCGCTGGTACAGTGTGATGCGGAGAGGGGGACACAGCTCAGGTGTCTTTCTCGTCATCTGACCGTGGTTCAAAATTTCGATCCGTCCCAAAATAGCCCTAATATTGCTTTAAAATGGAACTAATATAACTAACTAACAGCAGTATAAAATAATATAATTAATATAACTAAACTAAGCTGAACATTAATCATATTTGCAGCAAAAACATTGTAGTTGATTTTTTAATTATATTAAAATAAGACAGAGATGAGTAATAATAATAAAAATTCTTCTGATATTCGTGATTTTTTTCTTTTAGAAATTTTTTAAATAACTTAATTAATAGCTCGATCGAACAAGTAATAGAAAGAAAGAAAAAAGCTTATCCAAGTTAATACATTGTAAGGAACTGAATTCTCTATAAGATTAAAAAATTCAACAGCATTTAAAACATCATAAAATATACAATATATGAATATTGCATATATTTGGAATTGTTTTGTAACAGAATCATGTTGATAGTATAATAAACATATTGCATTTCTGAATTTTATTTATTTGCTATTATTCTTACACAAGACCATATTTTTCTAAGAATAACACCAACATTTAGTTTTGAGTACTCCAGCTAAGACCTTTTAGATAAACCACACAGTCAAATCATCTAAATTATAGGGATTAATTCTCCTAAACCTATGTATTTTTTTCATACTTATATATATATATATATATATATATATATATAATTAAAAGGCCTTAGCGTTCCAGAAAAATTGATCAACAAAAGGAATCCTAGATATTACGACACAATATATGGAATAAAAATGTTAAATAACCCTCCTAAAAAAACAACAGTAATCAAATAAAAGTCACGAAAAGTGGCCGAATATCTACAGCTGTGTCGCTAAATAGAGATAAGCGGAAGATATAAAACGGAAGTACTTGCTCAGAAAGAAGGTTTGTGAATTAACATCTGCAATTTATCTTCTGTTTCTAGAGCATCAAAGCGTCATTTTGATATAGGATTTCATAAATTAATTGATGCCCTTGATCAGAAAAACACGATGATATTTTGCGATTATTGTTTAAGAGAGTGTGCTCATATAATGCTTCAAGGATGAATTTGCAACTTTTAATAGAAAATTGACGTCCCTTATTGCAATATCTATTGGGTAGAACTAAAGACTAGATGTAGTAGGATTGAGCTAGGAGAATGTGGTTAAAGCCAGGGCCCGACTTAGCCTAACTGGGGCCCGGGGCAAAGCCTTTTTTAAGGCCCCTTTTTTCACTACTTAAGTAATGAAGAACCGAACTTCATTATTGAAGAAGAAGAAAACGTAAAATAAACTTTCTATTCAATTTGGTTGGCCCCTATGATGTGGGACCCGGGGCAATTGACCCGTATGCTTCTGCCTTAGTCAGGCTCTGGTTAAAGCTCTACAATATTGATTCGGATAATCATCACGTCGAGAATAGCGAATCAATCACTTCACTTATTTCTTTCCCATGTTCTTGTTTAAATAATAACTATTAAATGCCATTTAAAAATTGTTTAGAATTGTTTTTTTAATCACTTTTTTAAATGATTTGATTTTGATTTAGTATCTGAGTAATCTGTTTTAATTCTCATTTTAAGAGTGAAAGGGGAATGTGCTTAATAAAAGAAGAAAAAAAAGTCGGATTTTTATTTTTTTAATTACATGAAAAGTGGCATATAATTAAAAAAAATTAAATTTTGTAAATGTTTATTTATAATGTTGAAAATACAATCAATTGTTATTGAAATTGAATAAAAACGTCAATGCTAAAGGTTTCCATATAAATTAAGCTGCTGAGTGTTGAACATTTTTATTTAGATATATTTATCATATTGTATTAAAGTTTAGAATAATTAATGCTAGAATTTTTATTGGCTTCTTTAAAGAAAGGGAATAAACATATCTTACTGGACAGCACTTTATAGAAATTACTATTGCATAAGGTGTTAATATTTTGCACACTGTAAAAAACAGATTCTAAATGAATATTTACTTATTGATTTTTTTAATCCTTTTAATAAAAGAAATTCACCCACAAATTTCAAAAAAAATAGTGAATTCTAGTATTTTCCCTTTCTCCCGAATTCATATGAGTTTAAGCCGATAAGCAATATTAGATAGGATGCGAATTATTACGAAAACGTTATTCGAGAAGACATTGTTAGGCAAAAGTTGCAAGGAAGATCTTAAAATACTATCATTATAATTTGGATTGCAAATTATTCAGAACTTCTAAGATCAGATAATGAGTTCTAACGTTGAATAATATTATCGACGAAAGCGTAGCAGCCAAAAAAAAAAAGTGTACAAGTTCAAGTGTAAAGCTGAACAACAAGTAATATAAAAAACTTTTTAAAACTCAATTCCTACTTAGATTATTAGGAAATTTTTTATTTTAGCTTCGTTTTATTAAATAATTACAATTGTTGCTGTTCTCATGTTCCGCTTTACAACGGAAGGAGAGATGTTGTAGCTTCTGAGGGTATGGACCCCTGAGCACCCGAGGGCAGAAGTTTGACTTCTAGCTCATATGCATCAACCTTTTTACAGGGCGGATTTCATTCATTCATTCACAGATCGTAATTTAGATCTGAAACAGAGAACTACCACCTCTGACCCAGTACCCCCTGTGGTATTACTCTCGATATGGATAAATTTGGGACCACAACAGTTTTAACGCCCATCACACAGAGATTCGTCGGCTGACAGGTTCAAACTCGCAGCACAAGGGATGCGAATCCAACATCCTACCAAACAGGCTATCCCGGCCTAATAATTGCAACTACTATTAATAATTGATTAAAAAATGATACCAGCACTGAATTTTCAACGTCAATTGATGATTCAAAGTCAATTACGGCAACGCAAAATTCGTGAATTTTCTAAGCCAGTTGAGAAAACGCAATACAGATTAGAAATTTTTAATTTTCCTTCTTCTGTGTTATTTTAATTCGAAAGCACTTCAAAATGAATCCGAAAAATCGATTAATTAACAATGTTTAATTTTAAATGCATGAAACATTAAAAAAATAAATAGAATCGTTTGAAATAATTGGCCAAAAACATGTTAAGCCTAACCTCATTAGCTTGGGGAAAAAACAAACTGTATTCATTACTTATTTGGCGGCGGGCAAATGAAAATTTTTGGTGAGAAAATCAGTTTTTAATTAATTAGTAAAACATTAATGAATTAATATTTGAAAAAACTGTCTTAACATCAAATGTCAACCCCTACAAGTTAAAAAAATTTACTTGAACTTGAGTGGAGGAATAAAAAGTATTTTATTAACGATTGAAAATGTGAACAAGATTTATATATATATATATATATATATATATATATATATATATATATATATAGGGAGAGTGTGAGCTAATAGTAGGAATGGAAAAATATAAACTGAAAGGCTTAATTGGATTCGTAATAATGGAAAGAAACTTAGGAGTGAGGAATATATCCACCTGAAAGACGCTATGGCAAAAACAGATAGACAGTGTTCAGAACTTGGTACAATGGTTGCGTTGCCGTCTTCATTGAGTGGAGGCCCTCGTTATATGCTTAAACGAACTAAAGACGGTATGACGAACGTAAGATATTTTGGACGTCCTGATTTGTTTGTAAGATTCATTTACAATTCCAAACGGTCAGAAATAGAGGATATTTCGAGTGAAGATCAAAACTCTCATGATAGACATAATATCAAAACAAGGGTATTTAACTTATAAGTTAAGCATATGATGAATCTTCTTACAAAAGGTTGTATCTTTAGCAATACTAAGTGTATATTGTGGAATGCCAAAAGTACGGATTACCCCATGTTTATATTTTTCTCTGATTGGAAGAAAACTTAAGACGTAACTCTATTGACGATGTTGTAAGGGTTGAATTGCCTGACCCCGATCAGGGTCCTACTCTTCATGAAATTATTAAATCAACGATGATTCATGATCTGTGTGGAGTCTTCAACCTCAGTTAATCGTGTATGCTGAATGGTGCTAGCACTAAAAGGTACCCGAGACCTATCTTGAAAGAAACTAAAACAGGTGACGATGGATGTCCTCAGTATTGAAGGCGATCTCCAGAAGATGGTGGAATTGCAATTTAAATTAATGTCAGTGATATCGACAATCGATAGATAGCACCATTTAACCCTGTTTTGTCACGTACTTTCAATGCTCATATCAACGTTGACAATTGCAATTCGGTTAAATCTATTAAACGAATCTGAAAGTACGTAAATAAACGTTCTGATCAAGCAGCGTTTACCATAGAAACTTTGGATGAGATTTCTAGATTGTGACGACCTCAGATAAGCGACTGTTAGAAAACTCTAATGAACTAAGTTTCGAAAAAAGAGACATACTGATAGCTGAGGAATTTATTGACAGCAAAAGAATGTTTACATCTGGTTACGCGTGTCAAATTACAGCTTTCAAGCTAAGTAAAAATGTGACCGAGCGGCATCTACAAAGTTCCAAGTCTCAATAAACTGAACTACAGAGTGAAGTGCCATATGGACAAAATAGATTAGTGATAAAAGGAAATGGACAGGTGTTTTGAAAAGCATCAGAGAAAAAAATGTGTTCGTTCTTTCCAATAGATAAAAGGTGCTCACCTCTCACAGCAAAAAAAGGGGCTCCGGAGGCAAATGACCCTTCTTTCATCTAGTGGTTGCATCAAGAAAATGCACCTGTGGGCTGCTAATCGATGCTTTCCCCTCTCATTTGATTGGGAAGGTATTTTAGGTCAGATGGGGAATAAAATGATTGGTCGTTTGTCGGTGGAGACCGGCCTAGGACCCCCCTCCCCCCCAAAAAAGAGGAGACAACGAGAGAAAAAAGACGGAAGAAGGCAGAGAGCGTGAGTGTTTGGAGCATCGGGAATTCGGCGTGGAATTCTGAGTGCAATTCTCCGGCAAGAAATTTGCGTTGGATCGTAGGCAGCCTCGTCTTAAAGGCCCAGCCCAAGAGAAATTGATCTGAAATACGTGGATCAAATTCGTACCGTCGTGCAGATCGTTTCGTCTCGTCGAAAATGTGAAAACTTATCCGAGCTTTGAGATAACTTCAGTTATTTAGACAGCCTTGTCTTGTAAGCTGATCTTCCAGCGAGTTTCCTCGAAGTCATCAATTTATGATTTCGGCAAACCCAGCAGGTTAATCGAAAGAGTGGATAAACCCCGAACCTCGAGCCGGATCTTGCAAGAATTCACGAAGGACTCTGTCTCATCTCTTCACCTCAAGGAGAGTTTTCTTTCTTATTTGAAACACAGCACCTTTTCCTAGTGGAACTCTGGTTTAATCCAACTCAATTGTCGATTATTAATCAAGAATGGTGTAACTGTGTTTAATATATATGTATTGTAGCTGAAAATAAATTCTGGATTTAATTACCCAACGAATCAAATTTTGCCTTCGGGCACAACTAACCAGCCCAGCCCAAGACATTATAAGATATGAGGCAAGACGCTATATAAGCAATTCTGAAGCAGCCTGGCGTATCTTTTGCTTCCACATCCATGGAAGATATCCTCCTGTAGTCCATCTTTCTGTTCATCTCTAAAATGGTTAAAGATTTTATTTCACAGAAGAGAATGCTGCAAGCAAAGTCACAAATCCTATAAAAACAACTCTTATGGATTTCTTTACCTTTGTAAAGTAGACAGTTTTGCGCGAACTGTTTTATATTGTGAAGTTCCAGGTTGTTACGTTTGGAGAAAAGATATATTTATTTGGAGAAAAGAAGGACAGGTCTTGGCAGGTTTTCCAGGAATCAAAAAAGATCATGTTCTGGGTAGAGTGTATACTGTCTGTTGATAGCTCAGTTAAAATAGATCAATACGACTTCTCATTGATTAATTAAAAAAGAAACTCAACTCAGAAAACACATCATCGCTTCCGAAGAATCTCAACTCTTTATTGACAAGAGGGCGCTCACAACCAGAAGTAATTCACTTCAGTTTACAAAGGTATTCTCGCTTCACTTTACTGAACAATGTCCATTCCGTAAATGCTGAATGCTATTACTTAACGTCTTCTTTTACATGAGATTTGTGGTTCTTGAAAACTACAGAAGTAATAAAGCATCCAACTTTTCAGGCAGTTAGCAGAGCAATTGGGTTATTGGAAGACGACACTCACTGGAATTGTGCTTTAGAGGAAGCTTCGATTTGCGATTATCTATATAAAATTAGAGAGCTATTCGTGATTATATTGGTTTTCTGTCAAGTAGGAGATCCGATAAAGTTGTAGGAAAGTTTTACGAAGATATTCGAAGACGAAGGGAGAAAGAAGAAAGGTTGAACTGATTATTGATATTGTTTACAATTAATGTCTTATCCTTCTCGAACACATTGTTGCATCAATGTCAGTTAAGTCATTGTCACACTTTGAGCTACCAGAGCCTATGAGAGAGTAAAGCACCATTATCAACAACCGTCAGTATCAGAGTGAATTAGCTTACGATGCATCTCAGTTTATTATACCTTTTTGGTCCGATGTCGAGTGTGACTCGACATTCAAGACTGTGCATCATTTTGACGGGTTTTTTTTTCTTCAAATTTAATTGTTAAAAACGCCTACATAACGGTTAAGAGATATAGATCAATTTTTCAATGAAATTCGACTTAAAAGAATAATATATATTTATTTTTCATAGCAATAAACAAATCTTTGTATTAGGTGAATAATTTTGCATCTAATTATTTTTCGGACTGCAAAGGGTTAAAGTATTCTCTGAAGGTGTTTTGAAATTTAATAATGATCAAAGGCAAGTTTATGACGAAATTTTGAAGAGTATTGATTCTAATTTCGAGCAGTTATTCTTTCTCGATGCTTCTGGTGGAACTAAGAAAACATTCTTGATCAATCTTTTGCTTGCTAAAATTAGGAGTGCAAAAAATGCCGCTATCGTTGTAGCTTCGTCAGGGATTGTGGCAACGTCGATTGATGGAGGCAAGATGGTGCACTCAGCTTTTAAACTACCTTTCGATTTCAATCGTTCAGAGAATCTCATTTGTAATATCTCCAAACTAAGTGACATGGCGCCTGTACTCAAACAAAAATTATAATATGGGATAATTGTACCCCCGTAGCACACAAATATTGTACAATATTCTCAATATTGTTTAATATCATATAATATCGCACAACATTGTACAATATTATGCAACAGGATGTGCTACGTGGGTATGGCACATAAAAAAGGAGTTGAGGCTTTCAAACTGAAACAACATAATATTAGTAATCAATTAATGGGTGGACTAACTGTTCTTTTAGCTGGCGATTTCAGACAAACTTTATCTGTTGTACCATGAGGGATACGCACAAATGAAATTAAAGCCTGTTCGAAATCTTTAATTTTATGGCATCAAATAAAAGCATTATCTTTACTAGTTAATATGAGGGTATCGCTTCAAAATGACTTGAGAGCAAAAGAATTTTCAGAATTATTGATGGACATCGGTACCGGAAATTTACCCAAAGAAGGAAAGATAAATATTTCGAAAAACCTCTGAGATATTGTGGGCGATTTGATAACTTTGATTGATAGTATATACTCAAGTAATTCAACATAATGCAATTGACAGTTTGTTGTGGATTACAGAAAGAGCAATTATGACTCCAACAGATTAATCATCTGATAGGATTTATGCCTTTATGCTAGAAAAACTAACAACTGAAGAGATGAAGTATGAATCTGTGGATACAGTTATAGAATTAGAAGACATTATTTACTATCCTGTGGACTTAATTCACTGGGATCTGAAAATTGGTCTATCTGTTGGTCTATCTTTTTATCTGGAAATTGGTACACCAATAATGTTGTTGTGTAACTTAAACTCTAAAAAATTGCATAATGGCACAAGCAAAAATTATGCGGAGCAACATTATCGAAGCAACAATTTTTGCAGCAAAGTATGAGGGTGAAAATATAATCATACCGAGGATTCCCATAATTCCATCAGATTTTTATCTTAAATTCAAACAGTTGCAATTTTCAGTTAAAAGTGGCTTTGCGATGACTATCAATAAAGCACAAGGGCAGTCTAAAACTATCTGGCGTAGATTTACAAAATGACTGTTTTTCTCATGGTCAATTTTACGTGGCGTGTTTAAGAGAAAGTTCACTTGAGGATCTCATCGTTATTCAACCAGAAAAACGTACGAAGAATATTGTCTACAGAGACGTTTTGTGAAATTAGGTATATTCATGTAGATTTTTATATATATTTAACTGTTATCATAAGTTTCATGAATAAAATGTTATAATTATTAGAAATAAATTATTGTGATGAAAAAAAAAAACGTTATTTAGAAAAATTGCTATACAAAAAAAATCAATGACAAATGATCATAACTGATTAAAAAGTTTAATTTAATAAATTAAAAAATGAATAAATATTTTTAAAAAATTCAAGACATATCATTAGTTTTATATTGGCAATTTTTATAGTATAGGATTAGTGGGTATCCCGCCACGTTAAATAACGGAGACGCATCCCATTACACAGTACTTCGGTTCTGTGTCATTTGCGCACAATCCCATTAGAGCTAACTCATTAGAGGGTGTCATTTGCGCTCAAGCCTTAAAAAGGGTACCACATTATAACTTTTATCTTTGTATGTAAAATTTGGCGATTTTACAATGTGCGCCATATGGTAATCAATCATCGTCACAGTGAGAATGACACTCCATATCTCTGATAACGTTAAAAGGCTGCCGTGGGAAAAATGCTAATGACCGTTACCTCGTTTCAAACGATTGATAAAAGTAATAAGTAGAGTGAGCGAAATTTGCTTTAAAAATTTACTATAAAGGAACATGTTCATAATTTTCCTACACTGAAGACATTTATAAAAATTATAATTTTGATGCACGTAATACAAATTTAATCTATCAAAGTGAACTATATTTTTTAGTTTTAGGAGGATTTTATCTTTTTATGTCTTAAGGTTTAATTTTATTTAACAAAATGAAAAAAAACAAACAAAAAAAGTGTTTTTTATTCAAATTTAAATGGATATCAATAGTGTTTAGTTCTTTCAATATGTAAGTATGCTTTTATGTATATATATTCTACAAACGGATACTTGAAATGAGCTAATGTACTTTTTTTAAGTTAAAGTTTTTAAAATAAGTTATATTTTTTTGCAAAATAATAAACACTGCCACTATAATAAATTATAAGAATCATATTTAAAATTTAAAAAAACAACTGCTGGTTAATTCTCAAGGGGAGAAAAGCATATTTTCAAATCGAAAGTGTTGATAATTACTGAAATTCCTTCAAATCTGAAATACATTACTTCATTTCCTAGCTCATTTACTGTCAAATTTAACTATGCTTAATCTAATATACCACAAACGATATCTAAATGCAGCATCTACACGTACTACATTAAAGCGCTTGATTCTCAGATACAGCATCATGTGCTAAATTTCTATTCGCAGGTAATAAAGTAGTAAATTTCTGTCTAATTTTCTTAAAAGCGGTAGCAGCAGAGATTTAATACCAATTTTAAATCTATCCTAGATCTAGGCATGAAAGAGAGCTAGAAATTAAATATGTTACTTTGTATTTTATTCCTTCCTTTTTTATTCTTCTTTTTTCATCTCTGAATTTCTTGCCAAAAGTACCGATTCATGTAAATTTAACCTTTATTGTAACCGAAAGTGAAATTACAATAGCAAATGTTTGAACATTAAGGCGTAAGATAAGACTAATTTCATAGCTATGACAGAAAGGTTTCTGAAGTCACTTTTTTTTCTAAAAAGCATTATATCTTTGCACTTAGGAATAAGTTTTTCTTTCTTAAATACTGCTTCCAGACATACTTCGAATTACAAAATTTCATTAAAAAAGGTAGGCAATTGAGCATATATATATATATATATATATATATATATATATATATATATATATATATAATGAAAAAAACACATTTAAATGATTTGCTGAGAATAAATAGCAGAGTCGTGGCCGAAATTATGGAGAATACAGGTTGAATTTTTAGTTCTTTTTATTCCATCACGGGAGCAGGCATTATTTACAAGCGAAGGTGACGTGCACAACACAGAACGGCACAACGGAATTCACGAAAGCTAAGTGTACAAAAGAGGGCGGGAAATCATTATCCCTGGTCTTAAATACCAAGACTTATATCTAAACTAAGAAATGAATTAACTTTATCAGTGGATATTTGATTAACCTTTGCTGATAAATTCAAAAAGTCAGGCCTAATATCACATGAACCCTATCACATATGCCCAAGTGTTATTAATAAGTGTTATAATGCATTTCTGAATAGGTGTCGAAGGAGTTAAATTTGAACAAATTTTTATGTCCTTTAATTAATACAATTCCAGGATATTTTTTAAAATAATTTATTGAAAAGGTTATAAATATGTTATAGGCTTTAGCGAAGCAGAAATAGAATTTAAACAGCTTGAAATTAATAATGTTAGGTTATTCTTTTTTGAGGGGTGGAAGGAGGCTCCCCCAAAGGGGCTTAAATTAGAATTTAAATTATTTTCTGAATTTGATGTTCAGGTCAAGAGATCTATCCATACTCTCAGAAAGCATTTGTAATCATTATCATTAATTGGAGTTGGAAAAAAAACTAAAGAAAAAAATTATAATTAATATAAAAAGACACCAAACAATATGTGTGCTTTTATATCTTGAGAAATAAACGAATAAAAAAAGAAATGCTACAGTTCATAAAATATCAAACTTGAGTTTAGATTTTATATGTTGATAGGAACTAGAAAATCAAAACCCATTTTGTACTATTGAACTGATTTAATGAAACTGATTTAAATAAATAATGTAATTTTATTTCTACTAAAATGACATAAAACCTGAGTACTAGCGAGTTTAAAAACATAAAATGATATTAAAGCTATAGAGATTAAAAAATTTCACACTTCTATATCTACAACAATTATTATAATAAAAATTTTATACACCTATAGTTTTTAACGCCCAGTTTTCAAACATTATTTCAATTTCCTTCCAGCTATATTTCAAATATTTGACAAATTAACAATTATTTTATAGGTTTGCTATTCTAAAATTTAATATTATAGTTTTTAGGGACAGTTTTTAAAAGATTATTTAATTATTTTGACTATATCACAATCAGGGTGGATATTAAGATTTTTCCATATTTAGTATAAATTATAGTTTGGCATAGTATAATATTCAAACAAATTAAGTAGTTCTAAGGAAAGGCTAAAAATGTAATAATTATTTTATTTCCATTTTTAAAAATTTCAAATATTGATGGTAATTTGGACATTTGCTTGCCTTACATTTATATGAGGGAAAACAAACTTTGTTTCATTTTCCATTGAAGACAATTTTATTCAAATTACATAAATTTTTATATAATTATTCAATTTATTTGATGTTCTCTATATAAGGAATCTTTTCCCCAACTGAAATATTCGACTATATTAAGAAGGATTTTTTTAAAGCATAACTGCTGTTTAAATTTATAATTTACAAGGAAATAAATATTATAATTTCATGCTGAATAATTTAGAATCTTTGAAGCATAATATCTTATCAAATGTGATAGCAAATAAGTGTTAGTAATAGGTATTAAAGAAATGCGTTTGCTTTAGTTTCATCATCATCTTTAAGATAATTAGATAAAATTATTTAGCAGTAGACATGTGCGTTTTAAAAATTTCTTTGAAATATTTCAACATTGTAAAGTGGTTATTCAATGTATCACTAAAAAAAACTTGTAAGTATATATAAATAGCTTATTAAGAAAATGCTATTATTCAAATATATGACACAAATCAAATAAATTATTTCAATTCAACAGTTTTTAAAATACACAAAATATTCTCTTTCACACTGCAACTTAAATACAATTTTAACCATTGATGGTAAGTAGAAAGATTAATATATGCAAAAAAAAGTAAGAAAGTAACCAATGCATGAAAAAATATTCATATTACCTAAAAGCATTTTATTTCTTCAAGTTTACACTTGCTTAGTTTTTTCAATTATATTTTATTACTAAAAATTATTTTTCAATTATTATTGAATTATTTTTCAATTATTATTGAATTATTTTACAATTATTATTAGTATTATTTAAAAAAATTTCAAATAAAATTTTATTAATCATTGCTTTAAAATAATTTTATAACAGTTTTGTTATATTAGCAAGAGTAACAAGGCAGTTCTTTAAGTCCTTGTCAAAAGAATATTTTTCTACTGTTCGGTTTATTCTATCATCTAGATCAGGGATGCACAACCCATGCACAGCGGGCCAAAATTGGCCCGCATAGCCTTCGAAGTTGGCCCGCGAATGTTGTTAATAAAATATGACTAATTTAAAATGAAATAAGACTTTTTTCAAATGAAAAAGGATAAAAATCTGAAAAGAAAACGATTCTACATCAGAATAAATAATTAACAGTTGTTCATTAAATTTATTTACTTTTTATTACGAAGCTTTTCAGTTTGTTCCCTTCATGGCGAACGGCGAGTACGATTTTCGTATAGAAGCTCGCGAACGTGAAAAATTTCCACGCATGAAAATGCAGTATGAGGATCCAATTCAAATCTTTCATAATGCATTTGATGATCGGTTTTCAGTTTTTGAAAAGTGCCAAACGAAATTTGATGAATTTTCTTCTCCATTTTCTGTTGATGTTAATCTAGTGGGTGAGAGTATGCAGTTAGTCTAAATTGATTTACAGAAGTCTGATTTTTTTCAAAAATCAGTTCAAAGGTAAACCGATATTAGAATTTTATAAAGATTTGTTACAGGAATTTTTATGCTTAAAGAAAAATGCAGCTGCATGTGCAACTTTCTTAAAAGCACTTACATTACTAGTGAATTTAAACAAATCAAAATTAAGAATGAGATGAAAACCTTTCTGCTGTTCTACGCATTGCTACAACTAATATTAAGCCCAACATAAAATCAATAACTTTAAATAAATTCATTATTTTTTCTAATTCTGATTATTAATTTTTTTCTCAAAATTTAAATTGCGTTCTCTGTATAATTACCAAAAAGTTTTCCTCTGTTATTCTATTTCAAGTTTGCACCCTTTTTAGAAGGAATCTTTTTTTTAGGTTTAGGTAATCGTAGCTATTCTATTTGTGTTTTATTCTTTTATTTATTGCATAATGTGTGCATGAATAAAATAAGTAAAGTAATAATTGTAATTCATGCGTATTGTCATAAAAAAAACTCCAATGTTTTCGCGTTTTTAATATTTTTTAGCATTCATGTGCTTTTTTGGCCCTCGCCATGATCTCTTTTCATAATTTGGCCTCTCATCCTGAAAAAGCTGTGCATCCCTGAGCTAGATTTATATTTTTCGCTCTCCCTTTTACATCTAAATTTAATCTAACCCCTAATCTAAAATAAACTATTAAAAATGTATCTAGCGTTCCTAAAGAAAATTTTACAGTTTTACCGTGAGAAAAAAAATCGAATATTTCGAAGAAAAGGACCCTTAATTATGTCACTTAATTTTATCAATGCGAGAATCGTGCATTCTCTTTAGCCCCTCTAGATGCACGCCAAGTTTTCCTGCCAAAGGTGATTAAATTGCAGTAAACCTACCATGTGAGCGCAAATGACACCCTCTAATGAGTTAGAGTTAATGAGACTGAGCGCAAATGACACAATCCCAGTACTTCATGGGTGATGTGAAAATCTGTGTCTGACAGATTCATTGACTGGCACTTTATATCCCGACTTCAAATTTTTTTAATTTACATTAATTATCAATTCCAAATTAAGACATTTTGTCAATATAAGAAGTCTAGGTTCACATTCAAATTGATAAAATGGTAGCGAAGCGGGAGGGTATCAGGTAGTTCGTTATATAATATAAATGTATATAGGATATATAAATAGTTATCTAAAATAAATGTATATAGGATAATTTTTTTAAATATTGAATAACTTTTACGATGTGAATATTTACAATTAATAATTATCACCATTTATTACTACTTTTTAAATATTAAATTACAATTTAAGTACAAAAAATAAACAATTATCCTTCCCTAAAAATAAATAATATATTAATTAAAGCTATTTGTAAATCGTTCATTAAGTTTGAATAATTTTATATTTTAAAAAATACATCTGTAACTATAACTTTTCTCTTAAAATTTATTATTATGCATTTCGATAATAAATATTTTGGGATAAAAGAGTTAAAAACATATTAATTAAAAGTAATTTTAAATTTGTAATTGAATAAAAATTATTAAAGAAAAAATTCCAGCCAGATCCAAACCGTGACCTTCCGCATACGACATTTACCAAGACAACCATGCCATTGAGATCAGCCGATGTTCTGGAAATAGTCTAAATCTCATCAGCGTTCTCACTGCAGCTTCAATCAACTGATTGAACAGACTTCATTAACTGTTAACTGACTGAAACCTCAATTTGTTTTTGTGTGTGCGTGCTCTCTTGTGTTTAATATATATTTTGCTCTAAGTATTTGAAACAGGGGATTACAGCCACTGTTGCTATAAATCCCAACACCTTACTTCTTTCTTTCATCCGATATGGACTCAAATTATCAGTATATAGGCTTTACAAAAAGCATGGGGACCACTTTCTTGAAACTGGTCGGCTATTGCGTTTTAATATTTCATGAATGAACAATCTAAATTTATACTATCATTGTACTAAATCTCATCCCGAACTCAGATTTCAACCCCATGCCCTCTCCTCCCTTTGTTAGTTCCAGTAGAACCAATGTCTCCACATGAAAACTTTTGTAATTTTTTTTCAAAGAGCATTACTGGAATTTGGCTTCATTCTTTTTACTAGTTTCAGTTGCAGATGCCTAAAAATAGAAAGTTATTTTATGTCGCCTAATAGTTCCGTTATAATTTTTTTTTTTTGAAAAGTGGTAAAAAGAGGCTTCAAAAATTTATATCAGAAAAATAAAAACTGGAGTAAATAATTTGCAAATAAATTATTGTTAAGAAAAAATTAATTTTACTTGTTCAATCATGCAACAGTTTCTTTTCTCATATGAAGGAGTATGAACATAATACTTTCAAAAATCTAAAGTGAAATAACAAGATAATGCTGAATTTTGAATGATGGGATAACACCTAGAAAAGTAGAAATGTAGCCAAATCCTTCTAGGTTCGACAGTATAATATAAATAAATAAAAAGTGAACAAATAAATCATATCTATCTATATTAATAAAAATGCAACTTGAAATGCGTTGCTAAGCGCAAAACTAGAGAACGGCTCGACCGATTCGGCTAATTTTTATTTTAATATTTTCGTTAAGACACGAGGATGGTTCTTATGCAGAGAAAAAAATTAAAAAACTGCGTGGAAAATAGTTAAAACGACACTTTTCTTACTTTCCCGCCAAAAATGTTCATTTCCTTCCCCCACACCAACTGAGTAAGATATCAGGAAGTAATAAATTATGATATGTTTAGAAAGAAATACGCGAAGTCAGTTGGTTTTCATTCATAGATAACGGGATGTTTAAAAAAGAAAGAAAATAGTTGCTTTTATTATTAGTCTGTATGGATATTTAATCTATCTCTGCTCAAAATAAAGTCATAATAAAGTTATAAATAAAGGGGGAAAAAGAATAACAGAGGACAAAAAGGGTTTGTAGAAAGAAAAGTGAAGAAAAAAAAAGAATAGAAAAATAAAGAAAAGAAGGGTGTGTGTGAATGTGTCACCATTATTTCCTCTGTGCGCGGCATTTTCCAAGCTGTTTTTAAACTTTCGCATCACTTGAAAACCAATTGTGTCAATATTTGTTTAGTGTGTACATTTATGAAAATTTGAATCTCATTATTCTATAAAAACGTAGAATTTTAGACCTTTCCCTACACCATTTAAGTAAAATATCAATTCCAGGACAATCATTGTACTAATAGAAAGAGAAAGATGAGTAGTACAATGAACAGAACATCTGAAGAAAATTATACAAACTAATACTATAAATGAATTATATAATTATCAAAATTTGTTTTCTTTAAATATATTTTGGTGAAAAGCCTGTTATGAGACACAGCTACATAAAATATTATATGAAAATCTTAGCGAGCATTAATACTGGCGAACCGACTGGTCGCCAAAGGCGGCTAGTAAGGAATAAAAACAATAATAATAAAACCTAGTACTGTATTACTTCACAATTTTTAATCTGAACTTTAATAAAATCACATCATAACTAGGTAGTTTAAAGTGATGAAAAATAAAACGCATCAATTCTGAGTTTTATGTAGCTATAAAATGTAAATAAATGTGTTCATGGCAATTTCTTTCAGATTGTTGTTTAGTTTCACAGAATCTTATTTGCAGTGTTTGGGAATAAAGTAAGGCTGTCTTCTTGCTGTTGTGAATAATTTCAATATTTATTGATTTGTTTGAAAAATCTTGGTTTGTTTCATTGTGTAATATTATATATATATATATATATATATATATATATATATATATATAT
>JAOUZG010016587.1:8271483-8288560 GCA_026289955.1 Argiope argentata | reverse complement strand
CAAATCGGTTAAAATGGTCATTAGTGTGCCCCCGAGTTTGTCGCCAATATGGCAACCCAATACAAAGCTCTTGTAGTAACCCTAATGATGTTTTGTTTACTTCTTCCTACAATGGTTGAGTTGTACATGAGCTTCAACTCTTTTCTGAAAACTTAAATTAAAAATAATAAAATAATATCACTTAAATATTTTATTTTTGATCTGTATTATAATTAAAATTTTTTGTATAGTTAATAAGAAATTTCAATTATATTTTTAATGCGAATATTAAATATTTATTCCTTTACTCATTTTAATTGTCAGTATGCGATTTCACAAAATCTTCTGCTTTATTTCTTTACGAAGTCGTCTGGTTTCTTTCTTTAAAAATCGTCTGCAATAGAATTATTCGCATTTCTCGTCATTCTTTCACAGCTCTATCGTTTGTTTTCTTCGCTAGTTATTATGTCGGCAATTATTCAAGAGTGGATGACAGGTCAATGGGATGGAAAAAAATATTTCGAACCTGATTGGAATTTTTTTTTTTTTTTTACGAATTGTCAAAATTGGGAAATGATGCTTTTTTGAAATTTTGCATGGAAAATGAATTAATTGCTTCCAAGCGTGTATGTCCAGTGTGTGGTGATGATATGAGATTGGTCGATTTGGAAGAAAGAATTGATGGCAAAATCTGGTGTTGCAGAAAAAAAGGTTTGAACCCGCATCATATAAAAAGATCTGTAAGAAAGGGTTCCTGGTTCCAAAACAGTCATCTGGAACTAGGAGTTATTCTATGTATGACATACATGTGGCTAAATAGAATGCGGCGTGAGAGCATTGTAAATGACTTAAAAGTGGCAGGAAAAACTGTCACCGACTGGATGAATTTTTGCAGAGGAGTCTGTGAAGAAGCTATTTTGGCATTTGATGGGAAAATAGGAGGTGTTGATAGAATAGTAGAAATTGATGAGAGTAAATTTGGAAAGAGGAAGTACAACAGAGGAAAACATGTGGAAGGTAAATGGGTGTTTGGAGGAATACTCAGAAATACAAATGATTGTTTTTTCGAAGTGGTATCTGACAGAAGTGCTGATGTCCTAGTTGAAATTATAAAAAGACGTATTCTTCCGGGAACCACCATTATTTCAGACTGTTGGTCATCGTACCACTATTTAGAAAATGAAGGTTTCCACCATTTAACGGTGAACCACAGTCTGACATTTAAAGACCCGGAAACTGGAGCCCACACCAATTCAATGGAAGGAACATGGAGTGCAGTAAAAAGATCTCTGCAAGGTACAAGCCATGTAGCCGGCGAATTCGATGGCTACATGGCAGAATACATATGGCGAAGGCAGAACAACGTAACTATGACAGAGAAAGTTCATAGATTTTTCAAAGAAATTTCCCTAGCCTACCCTGCCGAGAAAACAAATTAAATACTTCAAGTTAGTAAATTATGTCTTTAATAATAAAAAGACAATGCTTATCGATTAAAAAAAAGATTCGACTTTTGTATCGCGAAAAGTCGTAACCGTCACTAACCCATATAAGTGTTTGTTTACAGTGTCCGCCATCTTTATTGGCGACTTGGCAACATTGGCGCGGCAAGGGGCACACTATAAGTAACCTTTACCTCCAAATCGCCAACAAAATTCACAATAAAAAAGAAAAATATGAAACCAAACTAATTGTAAGAAAATTAATTTATTCCTTAATGAAATTTTATAAGGCATATTAAATATCATTGATATTTAGTATGTTAACTCATACATTAATAAAATAAATTTCAATGATATATTCTTGAATAATTATTTAGAGAAGGTTTAATGCATTGTATAATCCCTATTTATACACTAGTGTAAATTTAAGAATTAAGATATCAATAATAGATAATGAATCAATGAATATTCATTCAATTCTTAATTATGTTCTACTAAAAATTCTTACATGATTATTAAAAAAAATGTTTCAAGGCATTTATGTACTAGCAATCATATAAAAAAATTAAGTATAATTTAATAACAATAACTGAATTGATAATTTTATTATGTGAAAAAAATTTTCTTTCCAAATTAATGCATATTTGATTTGGGTTTCATTTAAATATAAAAATGACTAAGAAATTTTATGCAAGAAACATAATAAAGGAGCAAAAAGAATAAAAAGATAAATTTAGCCTGAAGACTTTCTCAAGGGTCACCCTCCTGCAGGGATTTGAACAAGGAATGTTTGAATCCTTACTCGAGGGTGAGGATCTTTTCTTCTTTTTGATTTTTAAAAATTCTCTTTGCTTATATTAACTTAATATTTTTACTAATTTGGTTAAGTTTTTCTGTGTTTTAGCAGTGGCAGCATTATGCTTTCTAATACTAAGAATTCAGAATTAATTTTTTAAATTAAATTTCATAAAGATGGCTTTTTTATTAATTTCTCAATATAATAAATGAGTTTATATATAGTTCTTTTTATAGATTGATTAATGCAAACAAAGATATTTATATAAATATTACAAATGATTTACAGTTCTGTATATTATTTAGTTAAATTTTACATACTATATTTTAGTTCAGGTATTATAATTTATATCAAAAAAATTAGTGAATCTGTAGAACTTCTGCTTTCAAGAATTGAGAACTTGGTGACACCTCAATTATAGTTAATAGATATTTTATACCAATTTTTAATTTAAAAAACTTGAATAATGATAACATTCCATAAAATATTTATTGCAATAAACATTTTTTATTATCATTACTGAATATGGCATAAGAAACAAAATACTCCATAAACTTAATTTACAAACAAACTTAATTTTTGAAGGCCAAAAATTTTTTTTGATCTCGACAGCAATATAGTTTTTCCATTCCAATTAGTATCTTATTATTAAAAAATATGGCATAACAGCTTTATTATAAACAAAGCATTTTGTAAAAGCATATATTATATTCATGATTTCAAAAAATTAATTTATGTTATTTGACTTTAAGAAAAGCAATAAACTTACATAATAAAATATATTAAAAGAATACAATGAAGATAATTATTTTAACTTTTTATTAGTATTTATACAAAACATTATTCTCTACAAGAAGAAATCTTATATTTCTATATTTTATATTATTGCCTGACAAAAAAAACATAAGGTTGGGTGAACACTAGAAAGTTGTAGCAAGTCTGAAGAATCAAGAAAACCTGAAACTATTTTTATTATAACTTACTTTAAATGTTTACATACTAGCTGATTTTTATGAGATATTTAAGAAAATGATACATTTGTTTTCATTAGATTTGCTTGGAAATCTTTAAGGAAACCAAGATATGAATGACTACTAAGCATAGGAATGGTAATTTACTCTCAGTCAACTACTACAAGGAACTACTGAGCACGCTCAGTCATAGGTAAAGAATAAATATTTATTCACATAAAACATAAGGATGTTACAATGTTAAAGAATAGAATAAGAATAATTAAGGATTCATATCAACAGGGTTTCACTAAACTGAATGTGTGCTAAACATTTATTTGTTAAATGGTTAGTGATTTTTAAAAATAGCAATTACAATCTGCTTTTTGTTTACTGAATTATACATGTTTCTCATAATTTATATGAATAACAATGAAAAACATTTACGTATGAATATTTGATTGAGTTAGTCCCAGAAACTTTTCCATTGTATAATATGGGATGCCTTGGATGAAGAATATTTTACTGTGTAACTTTCAAAAATCCATGTCACATATTAATAAAGATGCAAATTGCTCAGCATATTACTAAATTGAAATACTAATATGAACATTTTTTCAATTGAATTGGTATATTTTGTTATAATTTACAGTGTAAAATGTCAATAAATGAAGTTACCACTATCAAGAGAAAATCAAAACATAATAAATGTACAAACTACATATAAAATGCTAAGCAAAATTTGTCTTCTCGTAAATCATACAATCTGTTAGTATTTATCATTAAAAAATGTTTAAGATTCAAATTGTCAATGCTGTAATTACTTTTGAATAATTAATTTTTGAAAATGTATTACATTTTAAAAAATATCTCATGGAACTATGTATGCAATATTACAATATTTAATATAGATTTCTTTCTCTCTTTTTTTTAAAAAAAAATTCCTATCACGTAATTATTTTTAAAAATTATATGACCGTAATTGTCTAAAGGAAATTAAGTGCAAAAATATGTAAAGTTCCATGACATTGTTTTAAATATGTGTTTTTAAGACATGAGAACACAATAAAATTTTGGGAATGGGATTTTTAGAAAAAATTTGCAGCGTAAGTATCCTTAAATTGGGACTGGAAAAAATGCAAAATATCAGAAAACATTATAAATTCAAAATGTTTGAGTTTAAATTCAGAATTAATGACATCTAAATTTAACTCTAATAATATCAAGGCAAATGCATCTACAGAAAGATTATAACAGAAAACTCATTCAATATTTAAAAATATATATTTTGGATACTTCATTTCATCAATGCATTTTGTAATTAGCTATGCTCAAAAATCCAATTTTTAGTAAAATCAAAATTAACATTACAAAATTGAAATGTTCCCAAATTATAACTTAAAATTATCAATAGCAGAACACCATTTAATTTTTCAGTTCCAGATAACATATTAAGACAAATAGAAATGTTGAGCTTCGAAATTTTAAATAATAGATAAAAGCAATTCTGGGAGTATGAAGGCAAATATAATACTTAGCAGAATATATTTTTTCTCTGACAATAAAGATATTGTATTAATTCAATTATATAAAATTTTAAGGGTGTTTTGTTTTGTTTTTGAAGAAGCAGTGCACATTAGATTTTAATGAAAAATATGTTTCTATCTTACTCAGAAGTTTTTCTATAAAGGAATATAAGCTAAATATTACCATTAATTTATTTCAAAATCAGTAAATCACCAGTTTTGAAGCTGATGTATCAATTGAAACATTCGTCAGGCCTAAAGTACTTTTAAATAATTTCAAGATTCACTAATTTGGAAAAATTCAGAAACCTGTAAAAACAACAATAGAAATAATACAGAAAACAAGTAGAAGTCCCGTGAAGAAAATAATAGCCTGAATAAATAGCCCGTAATTTTTCGTTCGTATTAAAAGATTAACGATGTCATATTTCTCCAACATTTGCAAAAGTCGCCAAGGGTGACCGTACAGTAAAGCTGAGCCCGAGGAAAGGTTACTAAAAACCCGGTTTCGAAAGAAATAATTCCAAACCAACAAATTGGGAAAATTGTTGTGTTACAACTCAACATAGTGACAACAACACTTATTCCAGTTGCGACTGTCTCAAACGCTCCTACCTCCGAAATGTACGGTTTGAGATGGATTCGTCCTTTCCATAGAGATGACATTTCGATTGAGACGCTAGTATGGTGTAGTAAAATTGTCAACTTCCCGCCCAATGAGCAGCGCAGAGCTAAAGAGAAGAGTGGAAATACAGGAAATGACAGTGTTAAACGAGAAAGGGGGTCTGGCTGGGGCCCCTGTCTAGTTCAACAATAGGAAGAATTTCAGTACTTTTCACCTCAAGTTGTATCGGATTTTAAGGATAGAGAAATGATATTCGTGAAACGGAAAGATATTTTTTTTTCTTCTTGTTTCTTTCTGATTCCTTCTTGATTATATTTGTCGATTCACAAACAGGCAAATATTACCACAAAATACTTATGATAATATATTATAGATATAGATTCATTCACATCTATTTCAACTATGATTATTGGATGTAATTATCGTTACATGAACCCATAAATTAATCAAGACTGTATTGATGATTTGTATTTCATTATAAATTTTATTAACTTTGAAGCAAAAAAATTTATTTTATAAGCTATTATCTTTTTCTTTTTTTTTCTTGCTTAAAAAAGCAAGGTTATTTATTAGATTCAATTCTACTGTTGCAAATGACAAATAACTAATATGAGTTTTAGTAGGTCTAGTTCTAATAACTAAAGTAGATGACGATTGAATTTTGATAAAATTTAATTCAATTGCATATCGAGCGAATTTAAAAGAATAAATTAATGCAAATAAACCACAATTTTCATGCAGTTTCTGTTAGTTATAAAATAATAAAATATTAAGTAACAGGATTATTAAGATATAATTACAATGAGAACAAATTAAAAAATTGAAATGTCATTCTATTTTCCCCCCTCTTTTCTTCGTTATAATAAAAATATCTGCATCAAATAAATTGCCTTTTTTCGGCTTTCCCCAGAACAATTGTTTTAAGGCGCCGCATTATCGATAAATACTTTGACATAAGTACCGCATTAATCAGGATGACACTAAATTCGTGTAATTAGGCAATTCTGTTTCCGTTTCTCTTCTCTCAAATCCAGAATTTCTTTCAAAAAATATTATTTTAATTTCGAAGTAATCATTTATTTTTCTAAGCCGTAAATACTATCCTAAAGTGAAATAATAGAAAAAAAATTGTCGATTTTAATGTAGGAAATTTTTAAAAGGTGCTCCATTATAGTGTATAAAAGAATTTAAAAAATCATATTTTATTTTGCCAAAGAGTGTAAAGTTTTCTTCAATGTTCACAACGCAATGATATAAATATCTTTCAACCTCAAATATTCTTTTTAAATTATCACAACAGCAACTCATAATGAAATTGAAAAATCATTTAAAAAAGGTTTATCATATAATAACATTTCCCGACACCTTTTGGATAAAAATTTCTAGATTAAAAATTAATAAGCAATAATTTACTGAGAAAACAAAACAATGTGAAAAGAATTTTTATCCTTTTTTAGAATGGAGCATTTACAAAGCAAATCAATATTTATTTCGAATGGCGTTTTTTTTTTTTTTTTTTTCAACCGATTGAGACACAATACTACAAATATAGTCCCAGAATCGCATAATAAATATCGTATATTAGTTATTGCGATTGCGAGTTACCACGCTTGCATAGTTGTGAAAATACAGACAGACATATGATCCATTTCTTAATAAATTCGAATTTGAATTCAATACATATCTACACTTCAGATGTTAAATCTGTACATCACATTTTATCCATCTAGTTCTCCTTGTTTAATAGTTATCGTGTTAACTTATATTCGAACAGCAGGGCAGACAGATTTCCTCTGAATGAACTTTGCTCAAAATTTGATAGAAATTTACAAATTTGGTGTACCAAATTTCATGCATCTAGCTCAAAGCATTTTTGATCTGTAGAGCTCACAAGCAGACAGACAAGCATAATTGCACATCCATTTTTCGCACCAGGGAACATCTAAAATTTTAAAATTAATCTGATTCTAATTTTTTTTACTATTATAGTAATTTTTCTTTGTATAGGTAAAAGTAAAAACGAATGAATTCAATTTTTATTGCTATATCTAAATTCAATTCATTCTATTGCTATATCTAAATTCGAAAAAATCTCATCTTTTATACAACATGGAATATAGATCACACACAGCTACTTTCAACTTCGTGCTGCTCTTTTATAGTTGCTTATGTCTGGAACATAGAGCTTCAAAGTTATGTGCTATACTAATTTTGAGCGAATTTTTTTTTCTCACTCGCAATAATCACTCTATGTATATAGGCTATAGTAATATATACTACTATTATAAATGTGAAAGTTTGGATGGATGATGTTATTCAATCACGCCAGAACATCTGAACGAAATTGGATGAAATTTATCACAGACAGATTGTAGTCTAGAATATAGTATAGACTATTATTCATTCCGGTTTATTACGTGGTTAATTTTTTATTAATTAAAAACTAACTTTCTCGCCAAAAATCTTCTTTTCTCCACTGCCAAATGAGTAAAACTTCAGTTTTTTCCCCCCATGCTAATGAGGTTAGACTTATGTTTTTGACCGGTTATTTCAAACTATTCTGTTTATCTTTTTAGTGTTTGATGCCTTTAAAATTAAACATTGTTAATTAATAGATATTTCGGATTCATTCTGAGTATTTTTGAAGTAAAATAAAACATAATAAAGGAGATTAAAAATTTCTAATCTGTATTGCGTTACCCCAACTGGCATAGAAAATTCACACATTTGAGTTGCTCCAATTGGCGTTAAAAATTCACGCATGCGCAGTGCGTTCTGTTTGTCGAGACGGATTCCGACTCGATTTTGTTTTGCCAGACTAATCAGCAAAATGATTTTGAATAATTGCTTTGCTGTTTTGTTTTATTTCAGGTACAAACTATAAATAAATTGTTTGTAGGTTTGTTGTGTGGGCTAAGCTTTGGTTTACAACCATTTGGTGCTATGCGAGGTTGGTAATTTTTCGGTAGCGCTTTGTTTGGGTTTACATTGCCGTTATTATTATTCTTTTTTTTTTGTTACATTCATTCAATCTTTTTTTGTTCATTTTCCTTGATTTTTTGTATGTATTCCTTTTGCCTACCTTCATTATTTCCGATTAAATTTTTTCATATGCATTCCATTTTTGTGCTTTTATTGATTGTTTTCTATATTTCCGCTAATTTGCTGCCGTGTTCATCGAAACTTTACTATTGGATATGCTGTTGCTGCCGTTCACGCCACATTCGGCCATTTCTCTAAAATTCGGTGACTAACTATTTTTTTTTTGACGAAAATTGTTTTCAACAGCACCATAATGATGCGATTTGAATACATTTTACATTATGATCATACCATCAGTTCTCATAGATACACATCAAAATTTCCACGCATATGAAGTCGTTGATAAAAGCTAGTATAATATGTAATAATGTATAATCTACAGTAAGATATAATATTTGTATTCTTTACTAAAATAATTGCACTTTAATTTCAAGTTTATTCAATAAGAATTTTTGTATATTAAGTTGCAACTTCTGTACCCTTGGTTGCCTAGAGCAACAACACAAAAACAAAAAATTGTCAATTTTGACAGTAAAAATGTTAAAAAAGATATTATCACAGTAAATTCAAATCGAAGTTTTAGAAAATCTTTAAATCATTTTTTAAAAAAATACTAGAAATTTTGTTTAAATGGGTTGTTTATAAATAAAACATAGCATTTTTATTTATAATATACATACGTAAGTAAACTTTTGAAGAGTATTACAAAATTTAAAGTTATAAAAACTCATATAGAAATAAATAAACAAAATATTTTTTTTTAAATGCTTGGGAAATTATGGTAACGTCCGATTTTGATGCTCTGAATTTCAAATTTAAATTAATCCATTTTTAATGAAATAATTATTAATAACTTAATGTTTTAACTGGATCAGTACTGTAATTTTTTTATTAAATAATTTAACATCTGTTTCTGAACAGATATATTTGTAGTTCACCTATTTGTATGTTTTTTAAACTTAATTCTTATAGGTATTAAAAATTATTACAGAACTGTTTTTACATTATTTCTGGAAAATATTCATCCTCTTTAGAATGAATAAGACATTAGAAATTTACTTTAATTGTAAATATATATGAAAATAATAGATACATAATTCTTTTATTATACTTAAATATAAATTTGATGGTTGTGTCATTTCGTTTATTCCAAAATGACAAGTTTAAACAAGTATTTTTATGTATTAGAATATGACAGTATTTATTTAAATATTAACAAAAATTAAGTCTGAAAATGAAAAACAATCAAGAACAACAAAATGAACATTAACCGGAAAATAAGACGAAATCGAAAATTATTTGCGAATATTGATTTAATGTGCCGTGATTCATTGAGAGCGATGATTCGCGATAATGTTATCGATAAATCTACATTTTTCAAAAAATAATATCTGAAATCGCACAGCATTACTCATTTTACGAATCACTCGATAAGTAACGTTTGACAGTGTATATATACATATGTATATATAAAGCCTTTTAGAACAAAAATATGATATATTTTCGATTGTGTTAGTTATTGGAATGGTGAGAAATTTTTTCAATAATGGGAACATTAAATGAAGCAATATACAATCAATTTTAACTAACCAATCAATTTTAATCAACAAACTGAATCTTCAAAAAAAAAAAAAAGCTAGATTTTTAAGGTAGCGGGGGGGGGGTTAGTGATAAGGTGTCTATGTTTGTTTGTTTTTAAAAAATATTTACGGATTCGGTTTCTAAACTAAGATTAAAATAACGCAAACGGAGGATGAAAAGACTTCTTAAAATATAAAATAATTTGTTTAAAGCTAAAGGGAAAGGCTTACAGGGGAGGGGGAGTATTTACACGGAAATAGGAAATGGATTAAAACATAGGGATATGAAAGAAACAGAAAGTTAGATAATTCCCTCTAGGAGGACGTTAGAAAGAAAGAAAAAAAAAGTGCATTATGTGACTGAAACAACTTACCATGTAGTTAGAGACCGCGAAACGTTTTCATCAGACGGTGGTTAGTGGACCTCTGCCTGAATATTAGTAATGTCCACATTTCGTAAGCTTGGCAGATGGTTTTATAAATGGAAGACTGTATTAATTAAAATTATCATCCTCTGAGTAATGATCTAACCTTTTACAGTTCTCGCTTTGAATCACGTCCTACAATGGAACAACAGAATCAAATGATGGCAAAACAAAATAGTTCCGTGGGATATCCTACATTTATTTAATAAAATATCTTAAATCATCCTTCAAATAATATTTTTTTAAAGTTATCTTCCACATAAGAATATTATTTATAAAATAAACAACATAAAATACTGTTTTCTCCATTCGAGAATTTAAATAATCGGTATGTAAACTTATCTTATTGTGTAGAGTGACCATGATTTCTGTAACTTGAGAATGACGCATCTCTCACATTGTTTAAGCACAAAGAACCTGTGTTTGAAGGAATTCAATCATTTTTGGATTATTCTCCTTTGGATTATAACTAAAGAACTTGTTTTTCATTTGTGTGCTGTTGTGCATTAGATTTCGAATAAAGTTGGTTTAGCATTTTTTAAATATTTCGAACAGTTCAGAAGCGGGATTAGCTTTATTGGCACTGCACTAAAATATTCGCATTTTTATCAAGATTACATAAAAGTGACTTGCAATTTGAACTTGAAGAAACATTTTCGGAGTTTTTTTAGGCAGTCAGACGATCTGGTTTGTACAAAACCAGTTCATATACACTGAAACAAACAGACTTAAGCTTTTCCCTTCAGTTTAAGCATCAAAATTTAGTTAAAATACTAATTCATACAACCAAATATTCTTACCAACAAATAACTTGTTTTTAGCATACCTAGACGGTTGCAACATTTTGAGCGTTATCTTAAAAGTGTCAGATTTGACGAAAGTTAGCATGATGTTTAACTCAATTTGGAATACTTAATGACTTATTGTTTAATACAATTTCGTACATTTTAAAACAATCTGAATAGTTTCCACTTTGTTTTCTATGAAACATGAATTGCTTTTAGATTATTTTATTCAAAATGTATGATAAAAATCAATGAATTTCTTCTCATATAAATACTGCATTCACTTCGAAAAAACAATCTAGATTTTAGAAAATATATTACTTTACATAAATTCCACGATTTGCATTAAACGAAAGAGTTTTGTTTTCATTAGTTTTGATTTTGTTTCTTCTTGATTCATTTGCTTAATTCAATAAGTCCGAGCACTGAAATCTATGTTATTTAAATATAAGTTGTTTATTAAGTTTGAAGTATAAATAAGTGAGGTTAATATCATTGAAATGATTTGTAAGAAGGAATTAAATACAAAAGCAATTCTTGAAATGCCGTAAATAGTAAAAAAAGCTTTCATCCACGGATTTTAATTTTTCATGTTATATACGTTTTTAAAAAACCAGCTTCACAGTAGAAACGCCATTACAAATTTAAAATTTTCTGTTTGTCATCGTAGATTTAATTTCAAGGTTGTATCATTTTTTTAAAATATGTAATCTGATAAGGATAAATTATTTTTTCATTATATAACTTTTCATATTTTACATGAGATATCTGAGAGAGATGTTAGCTGAATGCAAATGTAATTTTCTTTTAGATGCACTCTCTAGTACTCCATAACCCAAATCTACAGTTGAAAAATAAACAGAATGAAAAGTGATTTTTTACATTACTATGTGCATTATATATTCTTCGGAAATTTAGAAAAAAAAAATGCAATTATTTCCGATTTCAAAAAAATTTAGAGCTGCTTTAGTAGTTAGCCGTAGTATTTCCCTTACCAGCCGAACAAGATGCTGTAATACAATTAAAATTTTCTCTAATATTTCAAAACTACATTGCTTACAAACGAATCATCGTGACATAAATAAACAGGTTCTCTACCAAAGCAGTATTAAGGCTGAAATATGCGATAAATTTTAGATCGATGTTTTAGATAGAATTTCAACTATCTGTTTGAAAAATAAAAAAATTATTAAAAATACATTTCAACAAAATAAATTTTAAGATTTTAATTTACACCGCAGAATAAGGATTTTTTTCCAGTATTTCCCAATTTTTCAGACTATTCTTTCTGTTCTCCCAGATATATTCTATTTCTTTTTAAATTTTTAATTTGGAGATTACTTTTCTTTGTTACTTTTTTTTTACTAATCACTTTTTTTTGAGATTTGTCATATTTAAGTACTTCTTCATCCAACTAGAATATTATGTTTATTTATCTGCATATACATTTAACGATTAATAGTTATTATAAGTATTATTCATAAGCTTCCGAAGCATTCTACTTTTACAGCATCAATGGAAAATCAAGAGAATATAGGGTTTCAAAATTAAACATCATGAAAGACAAAAGAAATCTCACTCAGAATATTTTAAAATAATATTCAGCCAATTGCAATGTTATAAAAATGAAATAAACAGTAAGAGGATAAATTTTTAAAAATGTAAAAAAAGGGTATATTATTACACCATTTTCAGTTGTTATGTTCCATTAAAATAACTCTAATTTCAATTTTAATTCATAAAATAAAATAAAAACTGTTTTAGGAACTTAAATAATAAACTTCCAGATAATGCACGCACGCACATATACACTCACAAAAGAGAGAGAGCAATGGATTTTTAACACGGGAGCATAAGCTTTAAATTTGGCAGGTATCTTCAAATTTTTCGTTTAAAATTATTCAAAAAAAGTGTAGAATATTCTGACTTTAATCTTAAAATTTTAATTCACGAAGCGAGACTTTCTTCCAAAAATAATTGTGAATAGTGTATATATATATATGCGTCTTATCTGTCTATTTAAAACATGGACCATTGTATGTAGAGATAATAAATTTAACACAAATATATTTATGAAAAAAGGCAATTAATATTTAGAGAGAGTGCAATTAAAAATCTTAGCACAAAAATAATATTATCTCTTACATAAATCATCTTAAAATCTTTAAAAAATTCATTAATTTTATTGGTTTATCTAGATTGTTGCGTGTTTTTATTCTGCAAAAAATAATAATAATAAAATTAGATAGCATATATGCTTTATAGTCAAGATCTTCAGTTTTTATTTATGTATGTAAAGATAAAGTTTTCATGCAAAAGTAAATAGTAGATTTTTAATTATAAGATGAGATGTATTTTTATAGCTGTATAAGGCTTATTATTTATTTCATATGTATATGAATTATTTATTTGATTGTCAGAAGTTCAAAAGCTATGAACAGGTTTAATTTCAAGTAGTAAGAAGTTTATTAAAGAGAAGTTTATCTTTTTTTCAAAGAGCTACGCATGATTTATTTGACTTTTACGACCTGTACACTTATGGTCTGAACGGATCTGTCATACAACCATCGCGTTTTAATTTTTAAGAATTATGGATACAATATTTTTTTTTGTTATTATTATTATTCAATTCATTTTTCAGTATTTCATGATAAAATTATCATCAGTGAGATATCAGTACAATATTGCGATTCATTTTACTCGAATTTGAAATTGCGGTTTTTTAATAATTCTATCTCATTCTGTTGTTTTTGTTAACGAAGCGTTGTCTAATCTTTATCATGAGGTTTCATAGTGCATTAACTGGAGAATAATTAATTTTATATTAATATATTTTTAAAAAATTAAGTTGATTATTTTTCACGCATTATACAGGGTGTCCAAAAAGTTCCCGTACTGATGATTTGTGAATTTATTTTACAAAAACAATAGGTTTAAAAAGAATTATTTTTATGCCAATGATAAAAAGCACTTTTAACATAACTAAGGAAAAAATACTGAACTTACATTTATAATAAATGTTCAAAATGTCCATCCTTTTCTTGGAGACAAAGCTGAACTCGTTTGCGCATGTTTTTGGAAACGCGTTTTAACATGCTAGGAGTGATTTCTTGTATTCTTTGGGTAATTGCGCTTTTCAAATAATCTATTGTTTGAGGATCACCTTCATAAATTTTGTCCTTTATATATCCTCACAGAAAAAAGTCCGGGATGGTCAGATCAGGGGATCGAGGTGGCCAAAGATTTTTTGAGATAAGTCGATCGCCGAAAAAAGCTTCAAGCATGTGAATGGTTTCATTACTCGTATGGCAAAATTTAATATACTTGAAAAAAAATCATGGAAAATGATTTTTTTAATTTGGAGTACGGGAACTTTTTGGACACCCGGTACAATAAAGAGGCCTAATATGCTTTTTTGTTAAACATATTTTCAAAAAAATGCTATCGTGTAAATATTTCTCATACAAAATACAGTTTTATGAATGTGATTTCAAAGATCGTTTTAAAATAAGCCATTCATTTCTTGTATACAATTAGAAAAAATCATTAGATGAGTAGATTATTCTAAGGATAATTAATTCTATATTCATTTTATAGGCTTTTTCTATTCTAACAAAAAAAATATTTTGATATATATATATATATATATATATATATATATATATATATAGAGAGAGAGAGAGAGAGAGAGAGAGAGAGAGAGAGAGAGACTTTTTTTTCTTTCTAAAATGTCTGTTTTAAATATCATTTTAAAGGATGAATGACATATCTATGTATTGCTCTGAAAGGTGATTGTTTTAAAAATGAATTTCTCCATTTCCTACATTATTTAATATTTGCTACATTGTTTATTACTTTTAAATGTCACAAATTTGGTACAGGTGTCGTTTTCCCAATTTTGGAGACTTTCTACTCAATAGGAAAATCTAATAATTAATTCCCAGCCATCCGGAAACAGTGTCACTCATATATATTTTATAATGTACTAAAACATTTTTATTGCATTAAATTGTAAAATTATTTTTCGAAATTAGGGAGAAAGATTAAATTCCTGAAAAAAAATGTATATATTTGCATAATTTTTATATAGGGTGAATTTATTTCTTATTCTGCTATTAATTTTTTGTGTGTGTTTGCGTGTGTATTTTTAAGAATAACTAAAACTGATTTGATTTCATAATATCGAAAAAATAGTATAGTTAGAATATTTTATTACTATCAATGAATTAAAATCTTAATTCATTAATGCCATTTTCATACCACATTTCTTTACAGTAACCACTAAAATATTGCGAATACTAGATTTGATTTTCGTAACCTCCAGAAGAAAAAAAAGATTTTTACTGAATTAAAATTGTTTAATTTTTAAAAAAATTAATAGTCTTATTCTACTACACTATTTTGTAAGTTTACCGTAGAAGGACTTAGGCTTTGAACTTTTTTACAATTTTTCTCTGAGTTAAATTTCCTGCTGCGTTGCCATTAAGTGAATGTATATATTCTTTTGTGTTCATAAAAATAAAGAAGAAAATAATTTGATTTTACAATAAAATAATAACTAAGACTTACAAGGTGTAAAACTGCATTAAAATTCAAATTGCATTATAAAATAAGCTACAATTTAATAATTAATATCACTACCTGGAATAAAGTTTTCAAGCAAATAAAAAATTCCCAGTGTCCATTAAAATGACATTTAAACACAGTTTTCAGAATATTTTATTAACTTTCTTTTTTGCATAAAATTGCATAGTCTCCAGCAACTTTGCATATTAACTTCATTTATTTTTTAACATTTAAGTCAGCTAAATTATATTTTGAGAACATTTTGAATTGAAATCTACAATAATTACAATCAAGATTAGCGAATCAAATATAGTCGCCTGCGGTTTTTAAAACAGATTCTGAAAAAATTATCCATTAAAAATTTGTTGAATAATAAAATAAAAATAATTTGATTAAATTAAAAAAATAAAACTAAGGTTTTAAAGATGCAAGAAGCAGAAAACAAAATAAAAATGCAAATATCTAAGCATATATGTTTACTAATTGCCTATTAAAAAGAAAGATACTGATCCTCTTTTTCAGATAGTTTTTTCTCAGAAGTGGAGTCATAAAAAGTAATGAAATGATGAGTAAACTCAGAAAGAGTGCGAATGATGAACGTACCTCCCAAGCACAAAACATTTGCTAATTTTCCGTAATTAATTTTAATCAAGAGGAATTTTGAGCGTTGCTTTGTTTCATATTTAAAACACCAAGAAAAGAAGAGGACAAAGTACCTGGATGAAATTTTATTTTAAATAATACTTTTCTAATGCTTTCACATTTTAAATTTTAATTCTTATAGAAAAAACTGACATGTTTTGAAGAATGATTGATTGATTTTAATAAGTTTTTTTTTTCTTCTACATCATTTAAGAAGACATCATGTCTCCAAAAATAAAATTCATTTAATTTAAAAATAAATTTTAATTTTTCTCCAAAACAATATCTCTAACAATTTCTCCAATTTGCAAATAAAATTTAATGCGGAAATGTTTGTACTCATAAGAAAGTCTAGAATTACACACACATATATGCGTGCCCGAACAAAAGGGATGACGTATTTAAATTAGTATTTTTGATTCACACACAAACACACAAATGTCGGCGTCCTGGTACAGAGGTAGAGCGACTTCCTCATGATCTGAGTGTCCTGGGTTCGGGTTCCGGTTAGGGCATGATTGTTTTTCTGTTTTCTACGTGTGAATGTGCCCCCCCCCCCCGTAAAAAAGGGCTGTACAAGTGAATGTGATGAGGGTGTGGCTAAAGTCGCACTCTTGGCTTTAGTTGGCGGTACTTCAAACAACAGACGCTTATTTCGGCTTACATTCGCTGATGCATCAGTGGGCTTGTCAATGGCGCCATTAATTACAACATATATA
>JAOUZG010016587.1:8171502-8271083 GCA_026289955.1 Argiope argentata | reverse complement strand
CTTGAGAAAAATTTGCAATTTCTGCACAAAATCTCATAATTTTTTCCAAATGCTCTCAATTAATAAAATTCTCAGAATAAAATAATCTTATCTATAATATTTAAAGAATTGACAATAATTTAAATTTAGAGTCTATAATAATTAAAGAATTGACCTGAGCCCAAACAAAATTGATTACCTTTAGTTGCTTTAGAGTAACAGTGACTATTATTATTAATTTTGTACTGAGAAGACATTAATCAATTTTCAGGCGAATTTTTCCCTCCCCCCTTCTTCTTTTTTCCTAGAAAAACGATTAGCAAGAAAAAATATTCGGCAAAATTTATATTTGGCTCAATAATTATATTCCAGGTATGCAGTTTTTCAAATCGGTAGAAATTGTCTCATTTTAAATCATTACATTATAAATTTTATTTTCATTATAAAATATTTTTAAGACATAGTTATCGGCTATAAATTTAGAATATAACATTTCAAAGCCTTTCATTTGCAGAAAAAAAATTTTTTAATTCCTAGAAGTATATAGTTTTGAGACACAAAAACGCATTTATCTATACCCTTCACGCATAGATTTTTTTAAAACGGTTTTCAAAGAAACATGGCAAAAAATTTTACAACAAAGATTTTTTTTAATGCAGAATTTATTTTAATGTATAAGAATGTTAATTTGCAGGTATTTTAGTTTTGATAATCAATATTTTATAATTAATGAAATTTATGATTTATTAATATAGTTTCTGTGCGTTTCTTTTATTAAAACTTTCACTAAAAAGATAAAATTTAATTTCAATAAAAAATAATGTGTAGACAATAGAATCTAGAGTACGCATGACTGACAATCGAAAGGCTGGTTGCAACTCTTTTTCTGTAATTTATCTTCCTTTACTTTTAGAAATTCACATTCGATTTTTTTTTAAATCTTAAGTTTAGATTGGACGAGACTCAGTAAACATTACTGATAATTTCTTGAAATGATGTTTTTGAAAATTTATGACATTATATTTTCGTGTCTAATAATGTCAGTTCGCTTTTATATACCTTTAAAAGACTTTATAGAAGGGGGGTGGAGAAGAAATTTTATTTTCTTAATTTATTTCCGATTAAAAATATTTTAAAGAGAATCTGTTTCAATCAAAAAGAATAATTAAATATTTTAAGTGTGAACATTATAAATTATTTCCCGATAAATTCTGGAATGAACGAAATTTTAACAAACGAAGCAATTTTGAATTTACCACATAGCCAACCATAATATTGATGATATGTAAAGAAATGTATTGATATATACTGGATGCCAGCCTTTATATTCTCTGTTGTACATTTAAAAAAATATTTAAATTAGCATGAATATCTGTACATTTCCCCCAAAATATTTTTTAAAATTAAAGAAGACAAATTTATTATTGACAGTTAATTTAAAATATTCTTTTTATTTTTAAAAGAGCTTAAAAATAAGCCATAATTCTGTTTTTAAAAACTGGGAAACCCTTCGGAGCAGCGGAATTCTCATGCTAACCAGGTAGAGAAAATTTAATTATGCGAATATCAAATTGTTTCAGTTGCAGAAATTTAATAATTATGGTGTTTACATCCAATTAAGAATGTATATAAATACATATGAAATTTGTTTGAAGCATTGAATATCTGCAGAAACATGTTTAAAAAAAAATAAACATTTCTCAGCAGAGACTTGAATGCGAAAGAAAACTTGTTTTTCTACAATGACACCAGCGATGGGGAGAGCTGACTCCTTGTGAAATAGGAAGCTCTCTGCTTGTGATCAATAGGTCCCGCCGCTCCCCACAACTATTTGTGGGAGGTCTGTTCCTGGAAAGAATATCAGGGGGTGCGGGACTTTCCCTATGCAAGACTGAAATCTCATTCGAGAGCGTCCATTGGACAGATCGTATCGATTGTTACTTTCTATCGCGACCCAAGATCTGAAATTGAAATAATAACCAGTAAGAACGTGTCAAGGATTTGAATCACACTCCTTTTTAAAAAGTATTTATCAGTGGAATTTTTGATTTTTTATTATTGATTACGTAATAACCGCTCCTGAAATATTCGTCATCTCTAACGGGACAACTGTTTGCCATTGTAACAAAGACGTTATCAAGACTGTTCAAACGAGGACAAATCAAAGACAACAGCACAAGGACAACGATTGCGTGCTATAGTTGGTTTTCTGTGAACCCACCCTTAATTTACAAAAGAGGACAACAGGCAGGATTTGAACGATTTTTAAGTTAATTTTTCTTTTGAATTGGATACCTTTTTAGATGATGCAATTGTTACTATTGTAATTGATGATGCTGATTTTAAAAAAATAACAACTTAAAAATTTATATAATATTTGAAACACATAATAATATACCTTAGTTAGTTACAGTTAAAGGATGACGCACAAATACTAGACACCTAGTTGTCTTAGAGATATTCATTTATAACCGTTTGGTGACACTGGATGACACGTTTGGATACTTGAAGGGAGTAAAATTATAACCCATGGTGGCAACGATATATTTTTCGATTCGATTTCATTTTTGTAAATCGATTACAGTTTGTTGTAATGTGTGTAGAAGTGATTCAGCAAGTCTTATTGCAGGTAAGTGTCCTAGTGGGAAAGAAATTTATAAATTTGTAAAGGACAATAACAACACGTTGAAAACGCGTTTTAGTACCGTACGAATGTTTACAGTTACTTTCCGTGATAATACCATTATATTCGGCATAAACAACTTTACTTTTTCTCGTTTTAAGATTATTTGTGCTTAGTGATTTTGACTAATTCTTATGTCGCATGGAAGCAGATCACAACAAATATTGATAGATCGTGTTTTACGAAGATTTCTCCATACGTATTCGAGAATTAATAAGAAACAGATAGGTAAATAATAATTTTCTTCTTTTCTTTAGCGAATCCTTCAAAATATTTAAACGAATTAAAATAGTATTTTTGAATTAAGTCAGCCATTTATTCTTCCTGGTTGGTTTCTGCATTTTTTTTCCAAAAATTTTCAATTACGATATTAACGAGTTCTTTAAATATGTCCTCTTTTAGTGATTCTGATATATTGAAAACACTAACCCAATCGTCATTTGTTTTCATGCTGCGTTCGCCATGTTTTTTTAAAAATCATTTATTATAAAAAGGTTCATGGAATATATGTATGTATATAATTTCATGTCAAGATCTTTTCATTTAAATGCATCACGTTTACTCAAAGTTTTGCTTCAACTGAAATAAGTTATTTTCGAGTTTTGAGATATAAATTATATTGTATTTATTTTTTTAAGCCAACTGAAGCGAGACTTTCCACATCAGTATTGTTAATGTGAAATGAACACGTGTATATTTCAATATTCCTTTGTTTTCAGAATGGAAAGCTTTAATTGTCTCCCTTCTTTTCTTTTTTTCTGAAGAAACTGATTCTATTCAGTGGTTTTATTCTATAATGTAAAATTTATTTAAAGAGGATAATTTAAAAAAGCTTCTTTCATAAATGTAGAAAAATTATTCAGGATTTGAATTTTTTTGTTTAGAATCTGCATTCATTTTAATTATCGCACGGAGAATCTAGTTACATTCAGTAATCGCATCTTGTTTGCTTATGGACCCCCCTCCCCCCGCCAAATCTCCATCGGAGTAGTAATGTTCTCAGACTTTTTTTTTTTTTTTTTGAAGACGTACTCTTTGGGTTGCTGTCTATATTATTTATTTTTTCATCGTGTTCGTTTGACATTCCACTAATATAGTATTATATCTTGCTCATCTATTGTGGCGTAGTGCAAACGAAATACTGACATAAGAGATTCGAATTTATTAAGCAGAAAAGTGTTAGTGAAATGTTGCTTAAGAGGTGGGCCCCGTTTCATTTTGTGTCGTAATACAACGACTTTAGCGAAACTAGTGACTTCTTGTTTATTTTTCAAGATTTGTTAATATATAACGTTGACAATCTAATGCGAGCAATCAGTGGTCGCTTTTTTTATAGCTTTTATGTATATAATAATATCAGAGAACATGGTTGAAATCCTATATATTTTCATATATAATTAACATTTCGGGGTGATAATGTGTAAGGCTGAAGCATTTTTCTGAATTTAGTAGCATAAATATAATTCTATTTTCTGAGAATCTTATATATACTTTTCAGAACTAAAATTTAAAAAAATATATTTGGAAAAGGAATCGATTGATAAAATGTCTTATTTCGGATGTCAACAATCATTGCCGATCGTAAACCGCCTTCAGTTACAGAACATATGCGATTCAATGCGGAGGTAAATATTTAGGCTTAAACTCGTTTTTTATATTTTATTTAAATGCAGTCAAGTACATGTAGTACACGAAGTTAATTTACTGGTTTTGTCTTGGACTCTCCCATTGAAATATTTATATATATTTAAAACTGCAAAATTTTATTTTCAGATGTAAACAATTTTAAAAATTTACAGGCTGATGTAAAGCAGCAAAATCGAAATTTTCAATTAAATATCGCCCTTCCAAAGCAGATTTAATATTGACCAAATAATTTGAAAAATTTCTAAATTTCCCTACTATTATTATCACTAGTCCTTTGATTGGTTGTGATATTAGCCTCCTCTTCACTAAGTTGTAAAATCTCCCTCATTCTCTCTCTCTATATATATATAATAGTTAAGTATCACAGCAGTAATTATTTGAACCACTTATATTTCTTTTCAGTATTTTCACTTAGGAAAGAACAAGTATTTCTTTGTATACATTTTTAAAATTTCTATGTACACTCATAATGTTCATTTTTCTTCCTATCATTTTTTATTATTGGGGGGAAAATTCCTTTTTTATATTAATAAGAGGAATGTTATGCTGAATAGGATACTTTGAAAAATGAAATTTATTTGTTAATTATAATGAAAATTTTAAACAATACTGTTCTGCATTATAAATAAATTATATTGCTGTTGATTTCAGCATTACTAAGTTATCAAATACATTTTTAAAACTTTTTTTCAGTTCAAGATAATGCTCAAATACCTTAAATATAAATTGTGTATTTTATGTGTGGTAAACAAAGTGATTGTAGTTTTTTTTATACCCTATTGCATTTTGCAAGATATGACAATAACATCAAAAAGGCTTAGAATATAGGTTTTAAAGTAAAAAAAATACTTTTTCTTTATAGACTGTTAATAGATTTCATTAATTAAAACAATTTTAATTTAATGAAATATGAATTCTCCTGTAAATCTACTATACTTTGATTAAAGAAATGATAACATTAGTTTACTATACTCTGAAAACCTATGTGAAATTTTAGGAGAAACTCTTTTTAAGGATTATAATTTGATGTTGTATGAATATATTTTGTATTGATTCTTCCTTAACCTTGGACGAAATTTATCTTATTTGCTTCTAGTGTCACCAAGATTTTAAGGATAATGATCATGAAGGTTATCCCGAAATTTTAGGCATTACATTTTCTTTTAACAATGTTTGTGAAGCTTATAAATCTAAAATAAACATTCCATTTAATCTCCAGATGCCGAGTTAAAAATAAGAACAAATTAAATACTCAAGGAATTGTAATTTTATTCTAATCTTATAGCTTACTTTGTTTAATATTCCTGTGTAAATTTTGTTTAGTCTAGTAACAAACTTTAACATGAATCTCCTAGGTATATCCTCTCTTCCATTTTATTTATGTTCTAGAGAGACTTCACAAATGCTTGTAAGATTTTTTTTAAAATGATTCAAGTTGCTGAGAAAAACAACAAACTAGGTGTTTTAAGTTGCACTTTGTTTTTAATTAAATCAACATAAAATTCAACCTCTTGGTTTCCCAGAATGTATTAACAAGGACAGATGCTTTCCATTGTTTTCTTTTTGTCTCATTGATGGAATCTATAAAATAGGGATTGTTTATCTACTGTCTTATTTGGGAACCTTAAAAATTTGCAGCTTTAATTTCTATCCTCTAGGCATTTAAAAATATTTTTCATATATATACAATGCATGGCAATCCTGATCAAGAACTCTTAACTTTATAAGCACAATCAATGAGAATTTGAGTACAATAATTAAAAAATTGAATAGCTCCCCTTTCTCTTTTAAGAAATTGTAGGAGAGAAGCAGTATTATCAGTTTTTGACAATAAAAGAATACTTTGAACATCATTTACTGTTTCAAGAAGGGGTTGCTTTGTGTTTTGTAAGTTAACTTTTTACTTGCGCATTTTGACAATATTAAATGGGTTTGTGTGTGAGGAGAGAGAGCACACAACTTATTGCTGCTATATCATTATGTTTGCTACTTAGTGAAGAGGAATCTTTTATAAAAGTATTTTCTTAATTTTTGATACAGATATTTCATAACTGACTTGTAGTAAGAACCCCAATTAAACTTAGTTTTTATTTATGAATAAATGTTTTCTTTTTTCTTATTTTTTCACAAACCGTTCATTCTAATAAATTTTTTTTCTCTTCTAAAAGCAAATATAATTAGCAAACTTGTTCTACCAATATGTGGCAAAATATTTCTATCTGTTGATTTAAGGGTCTTTATTTTATTTACTTTTAATGAAAAATCTATTTGAGCCCATCAAATATTCTGGTAAAATATTGGCAGCATATCAGATAAGTCTTCAGATCAAATATATTTCTATTTAATTTTGGAATAAGCTGAATAAATATTACATAAATTGTCATAAATACTAAGGTTGCATAATATTAGGAAATTTTTAATAAAAGAAAATATTTTAATGCTTTAAGATTATCTACATTTGTTTTTCATATGTAGGCAATTCTTCAGTTAGTAGTAGTTCTTTCAACATTAAAATTGAAATTCAGATTTTTTTAAATTTTATTTAGCAATTCATTTTAAATTTAAATAATTAGTTCCACATTTTTCCAAAATATACAAACTGAGTAAAGGCGAGCACAAAAAAAATTTAAAAAATGGATAATTTTAAAACATCTCAATTATTTTGTTTAGTAAACCTATAAGCATGCCAATTGGTCATGAAAAACCAGGTAATTAAATTGAATATATACAAAAAAAAAATAATAAATCAATGTCAAATAATATTATAAACAACATATATATTAATATAAGAATATCAACAATAAAATAATCAATCAATACTTTATAAGGTTATAAATATAAAGCTTTGTTAAATAGAGTTTTAAAAATTACTGAAGGAATTTTAATATATTGTATATAAAGAAATGAAAAAGTTCTAACTTTTGTCAATAATAATAAAAATTTGGGATTTTTAAATGAAATTTCATATTGTAATAAATGTTTCATCACCTTAGTTACTTACTTCTCTCTCCTCTTTTCTTTGCTTTGATAGAATGGCTCAAAAGCTGCATATTAGTGCTTAGGGTTTTGGAGTCTAGCAGAGTAATTTTATATGACTGGTTCCAAATAACCCTTCAATCCCAAAATTTGTCCTAGTGCCCAAGTTTGAACTGGGTGGCTTAATGTGGATCTGAGCTCGATGAGTTAACAAGACAAATTCATTAACTATCCGAGAGAATAATTCTTATGGGCATGGTTACTCCAAAATATATCTCTATTCAAAGGATGAATATGTCTTAAAGGAAATGACAAAGGACAATATAAACTGAAATTAATACTGCTGGGAATCATAAACTAAGTTAACTTCAAAATTGATTTTACTCATTTCCATCTATATTTTTAAAAATTATTCTTAATTCAAAGAATCTTATCTAGAAGCCATTAAAGTACCTATATTAGAATAATTTCCTTGGATCTTGATATGATTTGTTAGATTTATATTTTGTTGCTTTAACCAATAAAATGACTGTAATATTTTTTCTGATGGGAAAGTAGAATTTAGCTAGACTATTGAAATAAAAAGAACGAAAATTTAATTGTTAATTTTTTTTAAAAAAAAGGCTCTAAAATATGATCAATAATATTAATTTCTATAATGATATAATTTTTAAAAAATGCCTTTTTTGTATATTTTATGCTGTTATTGTCAATCTTTTTACAAGCCTTTTTTTAAAATTATTTTTTGTTTAGTATTCTAACCTGATTATTGCAGTGTCTTTTCCAAAATCTACTTCTAATTAAATGCTATGATTAAAATGCTGAAGCCATTCACTTTGGATAGCATAAATTCACTTTACTACTGATGCAATTCTCTGTTCTTCAACAAAGACATCAGTTAATATTCTTTATCTAAGAAAATCATTTGCAGTAATGCTGCATGAAACATATGTTCTGTGCTCTTACTTTTCAATCCTCCCTCACTCCAATATTTGTTAAATATTCTACATATTACAGGATAATAATGATAGAGTATATACAATATAATTGAATATATACAATGAGAAGACATTCTTTACAAGTATGTTCTTACAAATGCATGTTTTATTTTACTTCATTTTAAAAATCTAATTTACTATTAGACAACTTTTAAACGTATTAACCCATATGTGCAAGTATTTTGAATTCAAAATGACATGAAGCTTATATTAAATCTATTTGAAAGGATACTATCCATTTCTGGGAAGTTACTCCTATAGAAATGGAATTAAGAATAGAAATTAAATTGAGCAGAAAAAAAAATACTTATAAATGACACCGGCTGAGTACCAGAAATGTCAATGGTGTAAAATATTCTTTAAATTATTGAAGACTATTTATAGATTGAATGTTATGCTGTTGAACTACAGGAGTAAATTGCACTATTACTGAACTTAAAAGGTACCTACTCAAATGGGAATGATTACCATGCATCTTATGAACTAGCCTGTTTCTGAAAGTAAAACAAAAAGAAAAGAAAAATAAGCCACTAGGGTTGCATCTGAACGACATTCAAATTTCTATCATTTATAGATCTCTTTACCCCCCCCCAAATATTCTTGTTTACTTGAAACTAATTTACATGAAAACACTCTTTTGTGAAATAATTTTTATTAAAAAATTAAAAATGGCATCGAGCTGATATTAACGATTCTTAAAAACTACATTGATTTAAATTAATACACTATTAGCCTTTTCATTTTTAATGACTTTCTACCAGTAGGTCCGATTTATGCATACGGGACTTCACTTTTGTTTCTCTCAATACTTGATGGCTTTATTACGGCATTATCCTGCGAACCGATCAAACGATTCTTTAAAACTACTCTGTTTTGATTGAATAACCTAGTAGCCTTTTCTTTTCAATGAATTTCAACCAGTAGGCCCGATTTGTGTTTATGGGGCTACACTTCTGTTTCTCTAAATACTTTTGGTTCTGCTATGGCATTATCGTCCGTACCGATCAAATGACAACAATGTTGTTATCTAAGCCTAATGACCATTAATACATTCAAGTAATTAATGAGCAAGAAATTAATAACCGTTAATGTAAAACGGGTCTAAACATTTCACTTACCTAACTTTTATATTCAGCTTCGACATTTTTGTAATTTGTGGATGTACCCTCACAATTTTCGACAGTCGAAATCGTTGACACAGTTGATCCTTTTGTCAGCTCTGAAAGCGCGGGATTTCGTCTAACTCTCCTATTGGTTAAAAGGATTTGACGTCATTGCTGGCTTTATTTTCCTTTTCTGACAAGCTGTGTGTAACAGAAAAATGCTTTGTTAGTGGAACAGCTGGTTTGAGAGTAGCATAACTGTAGCTAATATGCTTTATTAATAAATATTTTAAATGTGGAAAGGCAGCGATGCCATTTTTCTGGATTTAGATCCATTATAGGCACCAAATAAATGCGTATTATAAATGAATTCATTAACGTCCTATTAGCTTAGTTTGAAAGTTTGGGAAAATATACAGCGAAACTAAATTATGCGTTATTAGTTTTTTTTAAAATTTAAAATGTGTTTTAGGGGATATTTGATTAATGTGTATGCGATATTATTTGTATTAATCTTATAATTAATAACTTGTAAATTTTAATATTTTTTAAGGTTTGAAAAGAATCCATTTAACAAATGCAGAGGGAATTATTCTGAAGTAACAATTCTACCTGCAAAAATTAATTAAATTTGTCAATTATTTAATTTATTACAGCTAGTAATAAAAATAGTTTTGTTTTTTTAACCATCAAATAAAAAAATAGAGTATTAAGAGCATTTTAATAGTTTTATATAATTGCATGAAATTTTAATTGAATAAAATTTACAAAGAAATGGGAAATATACTATTTGCAACACTTTCCATATGAAAATTGTCAAATAGATTTAAGTACTAAATTGCTGCATATTTCAAGATCAGTTTCTTCTGAAATATTTACAATCTAAAACCATGCCACTAGTAGCAGTTTAAGCTTTCTAAGAATTCATAGACAGTGCAAGTCTTTTGCCCTCCCTAACTTTAAAAACTAAATATTTTTTTAAATTCTAATTTAACCTCTTTATATTTTTAAATTGCAAACTTGGACACAATATTTATTTCTTTATTTTATTTACTTTTAATGAAAAATCTTATTGAGCCGATCAAAAATTCTGGTAAAACTTTGACAGCATATCAGATTAGTCTTCAGATCAAATATATTTCTGTTTAGTTTTGGAACAAACTGAATAAATATTACATAAATTGTCATAAATACTAAATTTGGATTATATTAGGAATTTTTAATAAAAGAAAATATTTTAATTCTATAAGATAATCTACATTTGTTTTTCATATATGGATAATTCTTTAGTTAGCTTGTAATGTTTACATAGTAGCTTTTTCAATACTAAAATTGAATTTCAGATTTTGTTTTTATTTTAATTGGTGATTCATTTTAAATTTAAATAATTAATTCCTCATTTCTCCAAAATATATAAACTGAGTAAATGTGAGAATAAAATATTTAAAAAAAATGGATAATTTTAAAACATCCCACTTATTTTGTTTTGTAAACTGATAAGGCACGTGAATTAGCAATGAAAAATCAGGTAATTAAATTCAATATATACAAAAATAATAAATAAATCAATATCAAATAATATTATAAATAACTTATATACATTAATGTATGAATATTAACAATAAAATAATCAATCAATACTTTATAAGGTTATAAATATAAAGCTTTGTTAAATAAATTGTTTTAAAAATTACTGAAAGAATTTTAATATATTGTATAAAAAGAAATGAAAAAGTTCCAACTTTTGCCAATAATAATAAAAATAATAAAAATTTGGGATTTTTAAATGAAGTTTCATATTGTGATAAATGTTTCATTACCTTAGTTACTTACTTCTCTCTCCTCTTTTCTTAGCTTTGATAGAATGGCTCAAAATCTGCATATTAGTGCTTAGGGTTTTGGTGTCTAGCAGAGTATTTTATATGGCTGGTTCCAAATAACCCTTCAATCCTAAAATTTGTTCAAGTTCTCAAGTCTGTCGAATAGGATGGCTTAATGTGAATCTGAGCTCGTTTGGTTAACAAAACATTTTCATTAACTCTCTGAGATAATTATTATGGGCATGGATTCTTCAAAATATATCTATAGTGTAGATGGATATGCTCAAAAGAAAATAAATTGAACATTTTAAATGAAATGGTTTTGTATTCATTATTTCTCAGTGAAACCAAGGCAAAAAACAATATAAACTGAAATTAATACTACTGGGAATAATAAATAAACTAAGTAAACAAAATTGATTTTATTTATTTCCATCTACATTTTTAAATATTATTCTTAATTCAAAGAATCTTATCTAAAAGCCATTAAAGTACCTATTTTAGAATAATTTCCTTGGATCTTGATATTTGTTAGATTTATATTTTATTCAGAAATTTAAAGCTTATTTGTTTGCATTGTTAATCACACACATAATACAATTCAGGATAAATATGAAATTTCCAAGGAGGAAAAAGCAGTGAAAGTTTAATTTGTATTTAGCATTTTTCACAATTATGAAGAAGGTATTCATTTAACTATTACATTACGTTCAAGATCCTCAGTTTTTCTGGTTTCTCAAAAATCAGTCACTAAAATGAAAGATCTTTCCCTCCTCTCTACCAAATCTAATGTTCACAAAATTACTTTTTTTTTTTTTTGAATTGCAGTTATTATGGCATTACTTGAAAATATAGAAAAACCTTTGGATAGATTTTTTTTTTCCTCGGCTTCCTTTTGGTAAAAATAATTTATGCATGTTTTTTAATAGGCTTGTTTTTTATTCTTAACAGTCGAATTTTCAAAAATTAATGCAAATATCAATCTTAAAATTTTAGCAATTTACTTCTTTTTGCATAACACATACTTAAGTTTAATTTCAAAAATTTATTTCGTATTTAAAAAAAATCTTTCTAAATTTTTATTTATTTTAAATTTATTCATGAACTTGTTAATTGACTATTAAATTTTATAGCTCATTTTAAATTATTGTTATATACTTCTCCTCTGGGTTTAATTGCATTTTACTGAAATCGAATATTTGATATAATCCTTATCTGGCTATACTGAGGGTAAAACTGTCTAATTTTAGATATATATCTTAACAGTTTAAACCAACAAAATAGCTGTTATATTTTTTCTGGGGGGAAAGTAGAATTTACCTGGACTATTGAAATTGAAAAATAAATAAATAAAAAGAATGTAATAGTTGATTAAAAAAAACTTTTTTTTAAGACTAAAATTTGATTAATACTATTAATTTCTGTCATGCTATAATTTAAGAAATGCCTTTTTTTGTATATACTATACTGTAATTGTCAATCTTTTTACAAGCATTTTTTAAAAAATTATTTGTTTATTACCCTAACGTCATTTCCTCTTAATGTTTTTTTTCTTCGAAAATCTACTTGCAATAAATTGCTGAAGCATTTTATTTGAATAGCACATGTTTACTTTTCTACTGCTGCAATTGTCCGTTCTTCATCAAAGACATTAGTTAATATTCTTTTTTCAAAGAAAATCATTTATGGTAATGCTGCATGAACCATATATTCTGCACTCTTACTTTTCAATCCTTCTTCTAACCCATCCTTGTTAAATATTCTACATATTACAGGATAATAATGATGGAATATATATAATATAATTAAATATATATAGTGAAAAGACATTTTTTACAAGTACATTCTTACAAATGCAGGTTTGCTATCTGATATTGTATTGTGGGCACATTTTTACAAATTTTTAACCTGATTTTCACAGGGCTTGCTTTTTTTGCTCTATGATGGGAAAAAATTTAAAATTCTGAAATATCCTTAAAATATACTGAACATAATGCATGTATGAAATTACACATAAAATTATTTGATTTTGATGAAGTTTTTGCTATGAATTATTTTAAACAATGTGACATTAGTAAATCTTTAAAAATAGTACATTGCATCAGTTTTAAAATGTATAAAATTAGTTTCCTTACTCTTGAAGAATCATTCCTGGCCGACCTTCCTCATTGGAATGAGAATTTATTATTAACTAGCCGCCTTTGGCGACCAGTTGGTCCGCCAGTATTAATTCTCGCTAAAATTTTCATATAATATTTATGTAGCTGTGTCTCATAACAGGTTTTTCGCCAAAATATTTTTAAACCAAACAAATTTTGGATAACCATATAATTCATTTATAGTATTATTTAGTATAATTTTCTTCAGATGTTCTGTTCATTGTACTACTCATATTTTTTTTTCTATCCGAGCAATGATTGTCCCGGAATTGATACTTTACTTAAATGGTGGAGGGAAAGGTCTAAAATTCTACGTTTTTATAGAATAATGAGATTCAAATTTTCATAAATGTAAACACACTAAACAATAAAGACACAATTGGTTTTCAAGAGATGTGAAAGTTTAAAAACCGCTTGGAAAATGCCGCACACAGAGGAAATAATATTGAAACACACACATCCTTCTTTTCTTTTCTTTTTCTATCCTTTTTTTCTTCACTAATTTTGTTTCTACAAACCCTATTTTCACTTTGTTATTCGTTTTTTTCTTCCCTGCCCAAATTTTATTTTGAGCAGGCATAGATTAAATATTCATACAGACTAATAATAAAAGCAGCTATTTTCTTTCTTTTTTAAACATCCCGTTATCTATGAATGAAAACCAACTGACTTCGCGTATTTCTTTCTAAACAAATGATAATTTATTACCTCCTGCTATCTCACTCAGTTGGTGTGGGGGAAGGAAATGAAAACTTTTGGCGGGAAAGTATGAAAAGTGTCGTTTTAACTATTTTCCACGCAGTTTTTTAATTTTTTCTCTCCATAAGAACCATCCTCGTGTCTTAACGAAAATATTAAAATAAAAATTAGCCGAATCGGTCGAGCCGTTCTCTAGTTTTGCGCTTAGCAACTCATTTCGGGCTCCATTTTTATTATAATAGATAAATTTTACATTTAAATATATCGGATGTCAAATTTTAAAAAAGATATTTAATGTGGCTATATAAGCTTTTAATATTTTCTATTAAACCTTTAACATCATTTCTCGTTCTGTTAATATCATTATAAGGAGAAAAAAAATAAAGAACTAATTTTGATGGAACAAAATTTCGATAAATTCTGTTAAATAAAAATTTATTTGACAGATCTATTTTTAAATATAGTATAGAACATATATCACTGATTTTTGCTTCTCCCAGACAATTCTTTGTAATTCTTAGAAAATAAATCAAACTAAAAACATTAAAATATTTACAAAAAATCTTAAACATAATTTTCGTCTATCCTTCCTAACTTTTTTTAATATGTATTTAAAAAAGTATTTAACTATTTTGAGTGATACTTATGATTTTTGTTATCTTGTTTTGAATGTTGGTTTCCCACGAATTTGTTAGATACAATATGTTTACTGAACCATTCAATAATGAAATTACATCTCAAACTTGCAGTCAGAAATTAAATTTTCAATTTTAACAAGCTTGATTAATTAAAGGATATATATTTTAATTCATTAGCAAGGAAATTTAAACAAAGCTTTATAGTTATGAAATCTTGGTTGTTTAACTGGGCAACAGAAAAGTGAAAGAGATTTCTCAACTATCAATAGATTAAACTGCTAAATCTGCTAATAATTACAATTATAAAGTGTTGATTTTTCATTGAAAATAAAAATAAGCTTAAACTACTGTGAAAAGTTTTAACCAGAGATTACAGATGTAGATTTCTACATCTGCTGTCGCAGAAAATCTGAATGTGCCATTTAGTAAATTGCTATAACTGCGATTTGAAAGTGGCTTTTTAAAATTGTCTTTTTCTTCTCAGCTGCATGATTTTTAGAGAATTTTTATTTAAAAACAACAACAAATCTATAAAATATGAAATTTTATTTCACTTCATTTTCAAAACATAATTTATTATTAAATTTTTAATGTATTAACCCATATTGCAAGTATTTTGAATTCAAAATGACAGGAAGCTTATATTAAATATATTTGAAAGGATACTATCCATTTCTGGGAAGTTACTCCTATAGAAATGAAATTAAGAATAGAAATTAAATTGAGCAGAATATAAAATACTTATAAATGACACTGGCTGAGTACCAACAAATGCCATTGGTGTGAAATATTCTTTAAATTATTGAGGACTATAGATTGAATGTTATGCTATTGAACTATAGGAGAAAATTGTACTATTACTGAACTTAAAAGGTACCTACTCAAATGGGAATGATTACCATGCACCTTGCGTACTAGCCTGTATGTGAAAGTAAAACAAAAGGAAAAGAAAAATAAGCCACTAGTCCAGTATCTGTACAACATTTCAAAGAAAAAATAATTTGAATAAAAAATGTTTCCAAATTTCTTATCATTTTTACCCCAAAAATATTCTTGATTACATTTCATCTCTTTACCCCCCAAAACTATTCTTGATTACATAAAACTTATTTACATGAAAAAACTTTTATGAAATAAAAGGGCAAAATATGATTTTCATTAAAAAAAATCAAAAATGGCATCGAACTGATATTAACTATTCTTTAAAACTACCCTGCTTTGAATGAATACGCTAGTAACCTTATCTCTTTCAATGAATTTCAACCAGTAGGTCCGATTTGTGCATACGGGACTTCGCTTTTTTTTTCTCTCTCTCTCTCTCTCTAAATACTTTTTGGTTTTGTTACGGCATTATCCTGCGAACCGATCAAACGATTCTTTAAAACTACCGTGTTTTGATTGAATACGCTAGTAGCCTTTTCTTTTTCAATTAATTTTTAATAAGTAGGTCCGATTTGTGTATATGGGGCTTCACTTTTGTTTCTCTAACTACTACTTTTGGTTCTGTTATAGCATTATCTTGCGAAACAATCAAATGGCAACAACGTTGTTATCTAAGCCTAATGACCATTAATGCATACAAGTAATTAGCAAGAATTTAATAACAGTTCGTGTAAAACGGGTCTAAACATTTCACTTACCTACTATATATTCATCTTCGACATTATTGTAATTTGTGGATGCACCCTTACAATTCTCGGCAGCCGAAGTCCGCTCACACCCTTGAACTTTTTGTCAACCCTGAAAGCGCGAGTTTCGTCTTACTCTCCTATTGGTTAAAAGGATTTGACCTCATTTCTGGTTTTTTGCTTTTCTTACAAGCTGTGTGTAACGAGAAAAATGTTTTGTTAGTGGAACAGCTGGTTTGAGAGTAGCATAACTGTTATTAATATGCTATATTAATAACTATTTTAAATGTGGAAAGGTAGAGATGCCATTTTTCTGGATTTAGATCCTCTATAGAAGCAAATAGTTATTATAAATGATATAGCGTATAATAAATGAATTCACAAAGGTCCTTTTAGCTTAATTTTAAAGTATGGGAAAATATACAGCGAAACTAAATTACGCGTTATTAGTTTTTTTAAAAAAAATCTAAAATGTGTTTTAGGGGATATTTGATTAATGTGTTTGCGATATTATTTGCATTAATCTTATAATTAATAACTTGTGAATTTTAATATTTTTTTAAGGTTTGAAAAGAATCCATTTAACAAATAGAGGGAATTCTGAAGTAACAATTCTTGCTGCAAAAATTAATTAAATTTGCCAATTATTTAATTTATTACAGCTAGGAATGAAAACAGTTTTGTTAACCAACAAATAGAAAAATTCAGAGTATTAAGAGCATTTCAATAGTTTTATATAATTGCATGAAATTTTAATTAAATAAAATTTACAAAGAAATTGGAAATATACTATTTGCAATACTTTCCATATGAAAATTGTCAAATAGATCTAAGTACTAAATTGCTGCATATTTCAAGATCAGTTTTTTCTGAAATAATTACTATCTAAAACCACGCCACTAGTAGCAGTTTAAGCTTTCTAAGAATTCATAGACAGTGTAAGTCTTTTGCCCTCCCTAACTTTAAAAACTAAATATTTTTATTAATTCTAATTTAACCTCTTTATATTTTTAAATAGCAAACTTTAAAATAACATTTTATCTATCACTTTCTGCAAAGTTGGTTTGAATATCTTGCATATAAAACTATATAAAATGCAAATTGATTTTATAAAAAAAATTGTAAAAGGCCGATCTAAATGCTATCTAAAATATTTAATTATAAAATAATATTATTTTTAAATTATAAAGCAACATTTTTGAAATATATAGCTTGTAAAAGATTATTTTTGAATATCGTTTGTATAGTTTTTCAAAATTCCAATTACATGGCCTTGTAATTTAGATGAAAACACTAAATTATTTTGAAAATGCTATAAAAATGATATTGAATATTTTTGGTAGTTGTCTTGTTTATCTATTTAATCGTATGTTTCTGCATACAGCTATTTAAAAACGAAGTTGATGCAGCATAGAATTGAAATGCATTTGAAAAAGATGTTATTCCAAAAATAAAAATTTGTATTCTGCATCATTTTAAAATCAATTTTTTAAATGAGCTATTAGCTGTAAGTAAAATTTATTATTATTTTGCATAAGAATTTATCATATATATTTCATATGGCTAAATACTTTGAAATAGCTAAATACTTAAAATAGCTTAGTTAAATACCTGAAAAGTTCCGCAAGAAGAAAATATCTAATTTCAGTTGTAACAGTAAAATGTACAAGCTAATCCGAGAAGTAGAAATGAAAGATAAAAATTGATGCACAGCAATTTCTTCCAAACCGTAATATAAATAATTACCTTACTAAGCTGTTTGTTTTGGGTTTTTCAAATTGTAACATTGTTATCTTTCCCACTTGCACATATTCATACAATGTGAAGAATTCCTCACTTTTGCTGTCCTGAGTAAATTTGACCAGTGTGCTTAGCTCTTTATGGCTTGTTGGTCTCCTTTAATTGCAAACTGAAAGTTGGTTATTTTTGTGTTTTCCTATTGGGAACAAAAAATTTTGACCAGGGTGCGTAGTGTCATCAAAAATTTTTAAATTTGAAAAATATCAAAGCACCGTAAAAGTACTTAATTTTCTTGGAGTGCAAAGACAAACTTTTTGTTTCCGAGTACTTGGAATGCGACAGTTTGAAAGCTTAATCGTAAAAGCTTTTATATTAGATGTATCAAGAAAGAAAACCAAGAAAAGGGGAGAATTTTGACAAGGGATCTATGTGTTCTTACACATATTTAGTGCTTAATGGGTCTTTTATTCTACTTTTTACAATAATGTACACAGAGGCGGATTTCCAAATAGGCGCATGAGGCTCGGGCCTCATAAATTATAGGGCCTCAAAATTTAGTTCTAAAATAATAATAATTTAAATTTTGTAAAAGAGGATATTTTTTAATAAAACCTTTCATTTTTACACTGTACTATTACCACTCCCAGTTCAGTTATTCCATCAAAGAATCATGTAATATCAGTACCCTTGAAAAACCAACTATTTTTAGAATGAGAGAGTAAAAAGTCAACCAGGAGGGGGGAGAGATTTTACATCTTTTGTCTTGTATGAAACTAAAGAGATAGATATCATATTACACCCTCCTGGACACTCGGAACCTATGAAGTACAGGAATGGCTCTCAAGGCAATGAACTGTTTGTATAATAGGACATAGGAAGCATTTTAGTTACAGAACTTGGTTAGAAAATCTTTGCTCAAAAAGGTTAGTTTCTCCAAAACATCCTGTTAGTGATTTAGCGTTTCACATTCGAAAAATATTGACTTTGATTTGTGTTGTGGAAAGGAATTGATTTCTGTGTTTGACTTTTGACCAATTTGAAGATTGGTAAGGATATAATTTTTAAATAAATTTTAGTACTTTTGAAAATATTGTAATCGTGGCTTTATATTTTTTGGCACATTTGAAGGTTAAAAACATGGCTCATTTACAATACGAATCGTGAGGCATTGGCACTGCTCAAAAAGATAAAATAAACTAATTACTTTCTCCTTTGAACTGAAGGGGAACATTTTTCAACTCGGAAAAATCGTCAAAAGTCCAGCTAATATTTTTTATACGACTAATTTTTTTTGAATGTTTTAGTCATGTTACAGAAAAGAAAGTTTGAATCGGAGGCTGAAAAAAAAAAGAAGAAAAAAGCAGAACGACATACAAATTTATTCAATAAATGTATTATAACATTTGAAAAATGAGCTAAAATGAAAATGAGACAGAAAGAGCAGTTGAGCAACTTGATACAGCATGTGTACCTAAAAGAATATGAGCAAATTGAAATTGAATATTTACATGAAAAAAAAAACCTGTGCAAGCTGAAGTAGAATATGAATTCTAACAAATTAATGAGCGAGTTGAACAAGAATGCGTATTTGAAAAGATATGTGGCGCTAGCCTTATAAGCCAGATAACATCTACTTTACCGAATTCGACTTTTGGTGTAGTGGTCATGTTACTCGGCTACCGACCCTAGCGTCGCAGGTTCATACCGCGACCTTCAATCGCGTCAGATAAATGAGCGTACTGCAACAAAATGTGCGCAAGAAAAAATCATTGAAGAAGCAGAAGTTGAAAAGGATTTCGAAAAAATTGGCGAGAGAAGTGGAATTGTATGCAAACCTATAAAGACAGATGAACAAATTAAAACAGAATAAGCACAAGAAGCCTAAGCAAAATGCGAATTCGAAGAAATTAATGAGCGATCTGAAAATTAAACAGAAGAGTAAACAACTTATAATTTTAAACAGCAAAATAAAGTATCAGCTAATTCTGATAACTTTTTAAAACAAAACCAAAATATTTTTATTCCCAAAAGAAAAAAACACAGCTCCATTCTATAATAATTGATTTAGTGTATAATGAAATTTTAGGTATGTATCTCTGAAAAATATTGCGCAACTAAAATAGCACCTATTTTTTTAAGAACATCCTTAACACACCCTGAACTTCATCATTCTTTTAAATACTGCTAAGTAGAAAAAAAGAAAAATTGCTTTTAATTTTCAATTTTATGTACCTAGGTCCCCCTCCGCTCTTTTTTTTAACAGAAAAAATCAGATTCGGAGCTTAGAGTGAAAAATATGTATAAAGAGTGCATACTGTAAATATAACTGGAGGGGAGGGGGGCCTCAAATTGAATTGCGCCTCGGGCCTCTGAAACTCTAAATCCGCCACTGAATGTACATTCCCATTCTTTGAAAGTGTTATCAGGAAGGGGCAGCAAAAAATATGTACCAATCATACTTATTTAAAATCAAAATTGTTTTTTTTTATAACACATTTTTTTAGATGTTCAAGAATTCAAGGGGAATACATTCAAGAAGAATATTTGATTTGGTCCGATCAATGGAAAATAAGAATATGGGGAGTGAATTTGTAACTCCAAAGAGATATTTCATTATTCTCATTAGAATATGTCATTTTGGAACAATCTCTTGAACGGCTTATTAGAGGAATTTTGATGTGTTTCACTGAAGTGTAATTAATTGCGGTGTCTAATTATGTTAGTCAATAGTGTAAAATCTAGTATGATGAGATAGATCTTAACTTGAAGCCATAGGTTTTCATGTTTCGTGATTTCTTTCATGGTGTACTTTGTAATTGTCTCATATATTTCAAAAATATTTTTTTAGATTAATCTTGTCAAATTTTAATTTTTACTATGGCCTGCTAGTTCTGGCCCTGAAAATTTTTAAAGAAATAAAAAAAAGTTTTTCAAAATTTTTATTCTGCAGGATTTAGATTATATCATTTATATATATTTTTTCTTTTTCTTTTTATGGCTTTTATGGAGTTCCCTTTTTAATTAAATCTCTCTTATAAAGGTTCATTCTGATTGATAGAGCAATGCGTACATAAACCATTGAAGTTAGGAGCATGAAATTTTGATGTTTATCGTAGTGGGAATTCACTAAAAACGGATATTTCAAAATTTTAGTTTTAAGTTTTATTTAAAAAAAAACCCAAAACATAATTTTAACGTTTTTTTGCGGTAAAAACAAAGCATCATCACACGAAAATTATTTTTTACTCTGCTTTAAAGGTTAAAAATAAAAAGTTTTTCAATTAAAACAGTTTCGCTTGAATGAAAGCATCCCCCCTCCCCTTTTAGTTTTAGTAATTTCTGAAAAATTAGTTTTGGACTTAATTTGCAACAATGTTATAATGATTTTCATTACAATGAAATTAAAAACTATGTCATTTCTTCTTCGTGCCATTAAGTCGCATTAATTTCTGCAATTATCTTGGTATAAAAGAAAATTTGAGATCCTTTCTTTGCTTTAATTTAAACTTTAAAGCTTTTAAAACAGCTAATTGAATTTCACCGTTTTACTATATTTTAAAGCCTTAGGATATATTGTCTCGTGCAGCCTTCAATTAACATTTTTTTTTTTTAAAAAAAATAGCATCTTCATTTTGCATCTAACTATAGAGCTGACTCATTTTTAACTTCACAAATTTGTTTCCATTATTTATAGAAGTTAGACATTTTTTAGTTCTTCATTAAACATAGAATCACATTTTTTTAAAAAAAATTCTTTTTAAAGCTGAAGTAAATTTATATATAAGATAAAAAGCAAGTTTTTATTATAATTTTGGAATGTTAAATTGGGTAACTACGTTAAAAGATTTTTTTTCCCATCCGAAATTAGGATTTTTTTAAAAAAATATTCTTAATGTTTAAATAATTTTCTTTATAAAACAATTTTTTTGAAGGGTCCATTTTTTAGGAAGTTACAATAATTGTTATAACTCCATTTTCTTACATGAAATACTATTTTACGTCTTCAGATGCTATTTCCCCAAATTCTCATTTTGAAGGGAATTTTCTTATGAAAATCCTCATAAATTTAATTCTAATGCATAATTTTTGTTTAGATTATTATAGTAATTTCTCAACATATTCTGCAGTACCTGAACTAGATCCTAAGTAATTAATTCATTAAGAAATATTTTATAGTTGTTTCTCAGTGTGAAAAAAAAAATCAAAATTTTGTCTTATTTGAACCACCAATATTTAAAAAATGCATAAAAATACAGTTTATTTTTTTACTTCAGGAACCAAATAATAAATCTTTAGCCACAGAATCCATAGCAAATATTTTTAAAACTTTTAAAACAGCATTTTGCTTTATACTTTTTTTTTAGTCAAAGTAAAAAAAAAAAAAAATGTTTAATCGATGAAATTTGGTTTTCTAGATGTTTTGGTCAATCTTTTCTATGCAAATATTCAAAAATATAAGTATATTTGAATGTTTGAAAAAATTCTTCTCTTGTATTCACATACCGGAAACGCTAAATAAAAAGACTTACTAAATTTCAGGAGTTAGAAGCTATTAAGTCTTTGTTGTTGTTGATGTTGTCTGATCCTTTTTGGATTGCTTTTATTTTCTATTAAATTAAAAAGAAAACATTCAGAATATAACATTGATCTATCCTCATTTTCTCGGCAACTTTGCCAGCCTTTTAATGATAGCCAATCTGCAATACTTAGTTCTTATCTTTGATTGTAGTTAAAGTTTTTAAATGTAGCAAGTTAATAGAGGATTAAATTTGCACTTCCAGCTATGTCGAATTTTATTATTGCTTCTTGGTTAAAAATCAAATACAATTTGTTAGTCATACTATTCTTCTATATGAGTGACAGCATTTGCAGAAATAATTTAGCTTTCTAAATAAACTAGTTGTTTATTATGTTTATTATATTTCCTATGAAATATTGAAAAGAATCATAGATCTTTATTGTTAATCTTCTAAAAGTTTATTTAATTTTTTGGTATTGATAGTGTTTTTAATTTTTGTGATCTTTTGTTTTTGTCAAAAAAAATTTAAAAGCCATAGAGGACTTTATGAAAATACGGAAATAAATATTTAAATTATTTTTATTTAAAATTAATTTTAAAAAATTTCATTGAAATTGTTTGAAAATACACAGGTTTACATATGTATTTATGTACAAAAGAGCTCAATTTTTTTTGGCTTTGGTACTTTACTGAAAATTACATAATTTTTACAATTTCTCATTATGCGCCTTGTAGAATGTAGATTGTGTTTACCTAAGCTTAATGAAAACACTTGCATAGTTCAACCATTAGTATGAAGTGTTCATTAGTACCACAGTTTCTTTAAAGCTTAATTGAAACCAATTTCATCTCGCTTTCGTATTAATCTTTCTTCAAAAGTATGTGCTAAACTTTTATCATTTTGTGAAAACTTGTCCTTTGAATTAAAAGCATTAATATGTGTGAGCTAATGTTTTACTTTTTTTTAGGCGATGATTTCTTTTGAATAATCCAGATTATATAGTTGTAGAAATGAAAATAGATCGGACGAAGTTAAAGAAGAGTTCATCTGAAGTGGTAAGTATTTAAATCCTTTTTCACATGAAATCTTGATTATCTTGATTTTTAAAAAAGGAATAATAGTTTTTTCAGGGAAGTACTTATCAGAAGGTGGAGGGGGAGATCAGCTGTGGTAATTCGAAGTATATAAGCTTTGGCTAAAGATGTCCACCAATGAATTTCAGTTTCATGGATGTAATATTAAATATGATGTTTAAATTTTGGTGGAACTCATTCAACATGTTTTTGTGTGTTTTTGGATATATTCTATAGCTGTGGATAATGGCCTTTTTTATTAAATTGCTATCAATAATATTTTATTTGTGAAATAAGTGTTCAGTATAATTAATTTGATGAGAAAACTAATTGAATGTCGATGTCGGCTGTGTTGCATTATCTATTGCTTTTTTCGAAAAAAACTAAACATCTGTCAACATTTAAGTTATCTTTAATCCTTATTTTGTTAAGATTTTAGAACTGGCAACATAAACGTTGTTATAGTTGACTTTATAGAACGATTAGTATATCTATACATCCAAGTTCTGGTCATTTGAGAAAAAAAATGTGGATTATTCTATAATAACATTAAAATAGGATTTAAACTATCAGTCTTTGATATTCAGCTTTCTTCATCAACTTTCTGAACCAGTAAAAATTTTTTAATGATGAAGATATACTGTTGGACTGTATGATTGGTGTGTTCTGTGATATTTGCACACATTTTAATTCATTAAACACTGGTGTTGCGTTGAAGCAACGATCAAAATAAATGCGTATGGAAATTTAATAACCAAACAAATTTTATATAAATTGTAATTTTTAAGTTGAGCAGATAACGAGAAATATTTCTGTGAAACAATATTTAACATAATCAATAATTTTATTTTTAAAAACCAGCGTCTAATTTGAAGTATGTTTCAACCAAAATGTTGATGGAATTTTGAAGAGAATATAATCGGAAAGAAACATGAGTGTTAGAGGTTATTTGCTTTTAACCAAAATCACAGTCTACCGTAACGGTTGTATGACAGATGCGTACAAACTGAAAGCGTGCGAGTCGTATAGGTCCAATAAATCATGCGTAGCTCTTTGAAAAAAAGGGGGAAGGGAGTAGTTAGTTTAGGTTTGTTAAAACATATGTTGTTTGTTGGCAAGAGTATTTGGCGAGAAAAAGTATTGGCCTTTTAACTGAATTTGAGGCTTAAACACAAAGAAAATACTTTTGTATTTGTGTGCATGCAATGTCTCTGCACAAATCAGAGCAGGATTTTTTTTTTTTTTTGAAATTTTTATTAACGAAAAATTGACAGAAATATTAACGTTTTTCCATGATACCTTCTTAAAATTTTACAATAAATAAATAAATGAATAAAAAATAAACATTTTAAAATTTAAAAAAAATTATTGATATCAAATTTTTTATCGTATTATTTTTTTCATACTTAATATATATGTCAAAATGTAAAGTTTAGGAACGTTTTGGGGTGGGGACAATTGAAATTATCATCAATCATTAATCATAGCTTACTAACTGGATGGCCAAAGGTGGAAAGTATAAAATATACGACTAAATATTTTAAGAACTTTGCAAATCATATCAATTATCAGCATTATTCATTCAGAGTCAAATTATACCTAACATAGTTCTTAAATAAAAATCAATGAACTTTAAAAAAAATCTAAAATAACAAAATTCAATTCTAAAAATGTGTCACTGAAGTGCACTTCTCTAAATATTAATTGCACTTTATCATATATATTTTTGAGTTAAATTTATTATCTCTACGTTCAATGGCCCACGTTTTAAATAGACAGATAGACGCATATATATACTTTTCACTTTTATTTTGGTCTTATTAATTAAAATTTTTAGATTAAAGTCAGAATATTCTACACTTTAATTTTTGAATAATTTTAAACAAAAAATCTGAAGATACCTGTCAAATTTAAAGCATAAGCTCCCGTGTTAAAAATCCGTTTCTCTCTTTTGTGTGTGTGTGTGCGTGCGTGCGTTATCTGGAAGTTTGTTATTTAAGTTTTTTATATTATTTTATGAATTAAAATTGAAATTCGAAATATTTCAATGGAACATTACTATTGAAAATTGTGTAATAATATGTTAGAAAGCCTTTTTTTACTACTTTTTTAAAAATTTATCCATTTACCTTTTATTTCATTTTTATAACATTGCAGTGCACTGAATATTATTTTTAAATATTCTGAGTGAGACTTCTTTTGTCTTTCATGACATTTAATTGAAAACCATGTATTCTCTTGATTTTCCATTGATGCTGTGAAAGTAGAATGCTTAGGAAGCATATGAAGAATACTTATAATAACTTTTAATCGCTAAATGCATATGCAGATAAGTAAACATAATATTCTAGTTAGATAAAGAAGTGCTTAAATATGACAAATCTCAAAAAAAAAAGGTGATTAGTTAAAAAGTGTAACAAAGAAATGTACTCCTCAAATTAAAAATTGAAAAAGATATCGAATAAATCTGAGAGAACAGATTGAATAGTCTGAAAAATTGGGAAATGCTGGAAAGAAATTCTTACTCTGATGTGTAAATTAAAATCTTAAAATTTATTTCGGTAAGATGTTTTTTAATATTTTTTTAAAAATCTACGATGGCAAACAGAAAATTTTAAATTTGTAATAATACTTCCACTGTTAAGCAGGTTTTTTAAAAATTTATATAACATGGAAACTTAACATCCGTGGATGAAAGCATTTCTAACCACTTACGGTATTTCAAAAATTGTATTTGTATTTAATTCCTTCTTACAAATCATTTCAATAAAATTAACCCCATTTATTTAGACTTCAAACTTAATAAGCAATTTATATTTAAATAACATAGATTTCAGTGTCCGAATTTATTGAATTAAACAAATGAATCAAGAAGAAACAAAATCAAAACTAATGAAAACAAACCTCTTTCGTTTAATGCAAATCGTAGGCTTTATGTAAAAAATGTATTTTCTAAAATCTAGATTATTTTTTCGAAGGGGATGCGGTATTTATATGAGAAGAAATTCATTGATTTTTATCATACATTTTTGAATAAATTCATCTAAAAGCAATTCACGTTTCATCGGAAACTAAGTGGAAACTTTGTTTAAGAAATTTTAAAATGCACTATACAGTATTAAACAATAAGTCATTAAGTATTCCAAATTGAGTTAAACATCATGCTAACTTTCGCCAAATCTCACACTTTTAAGATGACGTTTAAAATGTTGAAGTAATCCTTTACAGTAACAAAACCGCCTTGGAAACAAGATCGTTGATTGACAGTTTTACGACTGGTACATACACCGAGTGTACGCATCTGTCCCACTACGTACCGTAACATTTCATTCATCAGCTGTTTGCGATTACCTCGAGGGGGGAGATAGAAAACACGTGATGCGGTGGCACATCATCAGCAGGAAAAGGGTAGTTCAGCTCACTCTAAGACATCAATTGTTCATTTCGCTTTTCGATCGACTGTGTATGTGTTTCTCATTCTATGCGTATAGAAATGTCAAAAAAAAAAAAAAATCTTACGTTAGATGAAGCTGCGAAATTTTTTTATGAACTTGATTCAGAAGACGATGGCATCGATATTATAGTTCTTCCACCAGAAACTGCAGAAACTAGCGATGAAGATGTAAGAAATGATAATATTTGCATTTCTAAGGATAGTGTTTTACCAAATGATACTACTGGACAAATCGAAATGCGCTCAACAAAGAAATATCTCTCGAAAACCGGTAGCATTCGGCAAATGTTTTTTAAAAGGATCCCAATAAGGATTTGGATATAAAGCATGGACTCTAGCGTTATCCGAGAGATATGTGTTTCATTTTAATATTTATTTTGGTAAATCAATGGGATCAAAATCATCAATATATAAAGAGTTTGTGAGAAACCATTTAAAATTTGCTAAGTGTTGTTGAAGATCTTGGAAATCATGCTGTCTACTTTGACAACTTCTTTCTCCGCCATCTAAAAAATAGAGGATTCACAGTACGAAAAGGAAAACAAAGCGATTGGAACGATTTGTTGGAACGATAACTCTGTTGTAACTGTTGGTTCAACGTTTGTTGGAATTCTTGTTTGTTGGAACGATAACTCTGTTGTAACTGTTGGTTCAACGTTTGGTAAAATTCAACCTGTAAACAAGGTTTCTTGTTATTCAAGTACAGAAAAGAAAAAAGAGTTTTGATGTTTCACCCTCGTCTTATTGATCAGTATGACGACAAAATGGAGTCAATTTATGTGATAATTTTTAATAGCTAACAACAGAATAGGAATTCGCGAGAAAAGTGGTGGTGGCCAATATTTATAAATTATTATTGACGTTGCCTTAACAAATGCATGAAAATCGTCAAAATTATCAACGACCGAAAATAAAAAGTCATTCTTGGAATTTAGAGAGAGATTGCATTATTTCTTTGGAAAACTCCGTTTGAGAATGGTGCTTAAGTTAGATGTCCTTCATCCCCCGGAAGACCTAGTAAATTCAACACCAATAATAAACATTTAGTGGGTAGTCACTTTATTATAAAGTCAGAGGACAATAGAAGACTGCGTTGCAAGCAATGTCACAGTCACACAATATAGAGATGCAAAGATTGTAATGCATTGCATCGTGATTGTAGTGAAAGTTTCCACATGTAAATTCATACAGATTTGCTACATGTTAACTTATAAAATCCGTTAATAAATTAGTTTCTTTTAATGGCATTTGTGGTTTTCAAAAACATAGAAAAATTGGAGAGATTTCCAGTAATAAATTCTGAGTAACTTATCACAAGTTCAGTTCAAATCTGTACTCTTATTCGAACGCAACTCACGATTTCTCAAAAGGTAAACCAAATTTTGACATTCTTTCAACAAATTATTGTTATATACTCTGAAATTAATAGATACTAACGTTTGTATAAAATTAAATTAATCTCTTAGTTTTGGCGGTTAATGGGTTAAACGAGTGACTTATGCACTCACATAGTAAGTTTAATGTAGTTTTATAACCTGTGGTAAGAAAACGTGGCAAACAATGGGAGAAGCAAGAAAGAATGCTTATGAGCTTATGGATGAATGAGTTCCATAGCTTTCTCTTAATAATTTTATACTTATCATTTTCCCATGTGGAAATTAATAATTACTTTTTAATCCAAGACTGCAGATCTGACATTTCAATATCTTGTATTTCATTCCAAACTAGTTATAAAATTTCAATAAAAGCAAATTTTTAAAAAATTCTAATAATAGCATAGAAAAGTATATATAAGTGGTTATTTGCATACAGAAATAACATAACTTATTTAAAATTCACACAGATTTTTCAACATATATTTTAACTAGATATTCTTATTTTAAGTGATTTTTTCTTAGTAAACCAATTTTTACCCATATAGCATGCAGATGTACGATAATGAATATTTCAAAATTGTAATATATGCAAAATTTTGAAACTTTTAACTTTTTTATCAGTTATATCTTAAAAGATAAATACAATTATATCTTAGATTAATTTGACAATTATATTATATATATTAATTTGACTTTTTAAAAATTTGAAATAGAAACTTTTTTTTGTTGAAAGAATTTTTATGAATATATTTTTTATCAGCATTTTTTATTAGGGAATTATAATATAATGTATATTTTGATGATATGAAAAAAAAATTCTTTATTTTCAGATGATTTTTGTTTTAATCAATGAATTTGTCTGAAGTGTTTAAATAGCATGTCATTTGAAGTTATGACTTATATGAATTATTAATAAAAATATTCATTTTATTCTTTTATTGACTGGAATACAGTAAAAAAAAAGTCATTTCAAATGGAAAAATTATGTGTATCTATAATAATTACAAATGTAAAGGTTTCTACATGTAAATCCTAATATCTTCTATGTATATATCCTAACATATAAATACACTGAAGTGACAAAAGTCATGGGATATCTGTTAATATCGTGTCGGTACTCCTTTTGCCCGGCGAAGTGCAACAGCTCGACGTGTCATGGAGTCCACAAGTCGTTAGAAGTCCTCTGCAGGAATATTGAGCCATGCTATCTGTATAGACGTCCATAATTGTGAAAGTGTGGATGGTGCAGGAGTTTGGGCACGAAGGGGCCTTTCGATGATGTCCCATAAATGCTCGATGGGATTCATATCGGGTGATCTAGGTGGCCAGATCATGCGCTGGAATTGTCCGGAATGTTCTTCAAACCAATCGCGAACAGTTCTGGCCCGGTGACTTTGCGCATTGTCATCCATAAAAATCCCATCGTGGTGTGGGCACGTGAAGTCCGTGAATGGCTGCAAGTTATCTGCAACCAGCTGAACATAACCATTTCCAGTCAATGATCGTTTCAGTTGCACCAGAGGACCGAGTCCATGCCATGTAAAAACAGCCCACACCATTATGCAGCCACCACCAGCTTGAACAGTGCCTTGCTGACAGTTTGGGTCCATGGCTTCGTGGGGTCTGCGCCACACTCGAACTCTACCATCAGCTCGTAACAACTGAAATCGTGACTCATCTGACCACGCCACGGTTTTCCACTGGTCTAGGGACCAGTCGATATGCTCACGAGCCCAGGCGAGTCGCTGCAGGCGATGTCGTGCTGTCAGTAAAGGCACTCGAGTCGGTTTTCTGCTGTCATAGCCCAAGCAAAACAAATTTCGCCGCACAGTCCTTTCGGACACGTCCCTCGTACGTCTCACATTGATTCCTGCAGTTATTTGACGAAGTGTAGCGTGTCTATTAACACTGACCATTCTACACAGACGTCGGCGGTCTCGGTCGTTAAGTGCAGGTGGTCGCCCACTGCGCTGTCCATGATGAGATGGGATGGGATGGGATGCCTGAAATTTCATACTCTCGGCACACTCTTGATACTATGGATCTCGGAATGTTGAATTCACTAACGATATCCGCAATGGAATGGCCCATGCGTCTAGCTCCAACTAACATTCCACGTTCAAAGTCTGTTAATTCTCGTCGTGCCACCATAAATCACGAAGAACCTGTTCACATGAATAACTTGAACACAAATGAAAGCTCTGGAAAACGAACTGCGCATTTATACTTTTTCGCTGCGATACTATTGCCATCTGTATATTTGCATATTGCTATCCCATGACTTTTGTCACTTCAGCGTATATCCTAATTTATGCATTCATAAAAATGTAGTACTGAGATATTTCCATGAAACTTCTTGACATATTTGGAAAATAATATAAATATGTACTCCTAGAAGTATTTATGTTTATTTGTATTATAAGATGGAATATTTTTCAATTTATACTTAATGTATCGCTCAGGTCAATGTGACCCAAAGAAAAAAAATCATTTATTTTTTCTCATGCATGCTCAATTTTGTTTGGAATGGTTCAAAAGAGAAGAATAATAATAGTTTCTCTAATTCATCAGTTTTTGAAACCTCTTTCATTGACTTATGTGTTTGATCACATGTAAGAGAATGCTTTGTAGGTTAAAAATTGGTACAATTGGCAGGGGGCTAAATTATTTGCTCTCATTGCAATGTTTCTTTTTTTCTGCTGTATTTCACTTTCTGATATACTGTAAAAGAGTTGTGCCTATGAATGTGATTATGGCAAATCGCATAAATTTGAATCATGCTGATATAGCTAAACTACTAGAAGCTTCTGACAGCGAAGAAGTATCCAAATATGAAAATCATTCAAGTGATGAAATTAAGATTGAAAGTTCTGACAACGATTTTGATACCTATATACATGCGACAATATCCCTCAAAATATTTTGTGCCATATTGAGGTTTATACATTTTGGTAATTAATTCACTCATCAAGAAAGAAGAAATTTGGGTAATTTAGCTGCAGAGTGAGATATCCAGGAAAAATGAATGGAAATTTTACCAAAATTTTATACTCTGAATGAAAATATAACTGTACATGAAAAATTAGTAGGAATTTGTGGCTGATGTCCTTTTACACAGTTTATATCAAGTAAGCCATCTAAATTTTGAATTAAAATATGGATTTTATGTGACAGTAACACGTTCCCAAATTTATATTTGCAAAGAACAAGGTCAAAGCTAAAGAAAAATCAGGAAGGGCAAGTAATGTGTTATCTTACTTTGGGTATTCGGGGCACAATATTACATGTGATAAATTTTTCACATCTTACAACTTAGGACAAATGTTTCTAAAGTGGAAAATGACTATGCTTGGCACCATTATAAAAAATAAATAAGAAAACTTCTTGAAAAAATGCTAAACAGTGAACTTCACAATCATTATTTTAGTTTACAAAAGATGCAACATTTGTAAACTACCCCCCCCCCCTCTAAATAAAAGCAACAACACAAGAATGTTATTCTTATTAGTACCTTACATTATCACAAGGAATTTAGTAACATACCTGACCCCCCCCCATTACTTTTCGTAGTCATACTTTAACTAAAGAGGCTGTAAATACTCTTGATCAACTTTTGAACACACATATTTGCATAGAAAAAGAAATTGCTGGCCCATAATTGTATTCTATAATATGCTTGATATTTCTGCTTATAATGCATTTGTTTTATGGACTTCAATGCTTAATAAATAGAGCAAAAAAAGAGAGAAAAAGACTAAGCAAAGGCTATATTTGGAAGAATTGGGAAAATCACTTATTCTGCTCATTGAAGCAAGGCAATACATGCTAAGAAGTGAGGGCTCAATAAAAATAATGAAACAAATACAATGAAAAGGAGTAAACATACCATCAGGATCTGCTGAGAATACTTCATTGTACGCCAAACATACTCTGTTCATCAAACCATGACAACAAAACTGATATGTTATGTGATAATTGTAAGAATCAAATTTTCAAATTTCATGTAAGATGTATTTAAATTGTAAATAAAGGTAATTTTCAATTCTTAATATTTTTCTGTTCTTTTTATAGATGTTTTATATTATTGTTGTAAGTTTTACTTTCAAATATTTTCTGTTTTTCTTTAGATACTTAGTATTATCTGTTTTTTAGTTGCTTTATAATATTAGGCCAATTTTTAAGATTACATTATTATTGTTTAAAGTATTTCTTTAATGGCACTTTGCCATTTGCTGCAAGAAAGGTTAGTTTTCTAAATCTGGTTATATTGATGCAAACACTACATATATGGAGTAAATACGAAGAAGAAGAGAACAGCTGGGTTAATATTTCACTTATGGCTTCATTGTGACACACTGAGTCACTATATGCTTTGGTGTCAGCATGAGGATTGTAATGAGCAATTGCAGGTCTATTGATCAATTGGTCCAAAAAAATTTCAAAGAGTTCTCTTGTTTATCTTTCATTACAAACTTTTATTTTATGTCAATCTACTTAATGGTTCGTCATTTTGAGTGTAATTCAAGATAAATAGTCTGAAGTATTCAGTACAATCTTCACAAATCTTTGGATTTCATTCATATTTTTCACCCTGGAAAGTTCTTCAATTTCTTTACTTTATCTTAAGCCTGGTTTAATACCATTATCATTTTTGATAAATCCTAAAAAATGTACTTCTTTTGTTCCAAATTCGCATTTCTATGTTTTCAAAGTTAAATTTGTGACTCATTCTCACAAGTACTTAAGTTTTATAACCATTTCTTTCTAAGATTTGCAAACATTATATTATCCAAACAGCATAACGCTGAAGTCCTAAAATATGAGTCATGTTCCATTGAAATTCTGCCCGAGCTTTAGCTAGTCTAAAAAGGGAACTGCCCTTATTCACTGAAGTAATAAATGCAGCCTTCAACTTAGCCATTCTGTTAGCAGAATTTGCAGATAGCCTTCTATATTTTCTAAAATCTCATACCATTTACTGTTAAACTTTCTATTATCATTCTCTAATTGTTGTTTATCTATCTTTTTAACCTAATAATACAGGACTTGTATATGATAATCTAGTTTGGGAATCTTTTCCTTTACCACTCTTTAACTCTTTCTTTAAGAGTATTTCTTTCAGCTAGATAAGTTTTACATGGTTCTGTGCTAACAGGCTTACTTCCTGTAACTCCTTTTGTATCCTTTCTACTCAAATAAGTACATCCCAATTCTTTTAAATCTATAGTGACTACATCTTTAAATTTGTTCAATAATTTTGTGATATTTGTTTTTGATCATTAATAGTCAATAGACCAAAATTAATTCCATCTGATTTTATAACCCATTTTTTAATCAAGGCAGTACAAAGATTACAATTAGCCAAAACATTGTCTCTTGAAGGTTTTGAATCTGACATTCATTCTGTTGAGTAACTATTCAGTTCATGTGCAAAGTTTCTCCAAGATTTCTCTGCAGCTTTTTGGTGCCGATAACATTGTTTCAGCTTTTCGTTATTTAATTGTATCTTTTAAATATGATTTTTTTTACAAAGTCTTAGTCATTAGCTTTGCTCGCTTGCTCTCCGGCTAACATTTGATATTCCTGCTGGCAAACCCGCCAGCAAGTAGGCTACGCAATCTCTCTTCCGTACTTGAGCAATTTTCACTCTTCTTTCAAAATTTATCCAATATATCCCCATTTCGACATGCTTTTCATCAAACGTAGTTGTGAGCTAGTTGAGTTGAGAATTTTTGGGTCCGAGTTCAACTGAATTTCTGGACTCGTCATTAAAGAGTTGACTAGTCAGTGCTGCTTCCAATTTCTTCATCCCTAATTCACGTTGTTCTTCCCAAATCCTCTCCTCCTTTCTAGCTGTAAGAACTCTGTCAAGAATAATCCGAACTTCCTAACATCATTAAACGATGGACTTCTAAGATTTTTTTTAATGTCAGCTACTATAGTGGAAGGATCTACCTCTATCCCCTTTTTTTTTTCACTTATCTCTAAAGGCAGGCTCATTAGCTTTCGCCAAACACGCCATGATTTTGGAAATGAAGATCGAAATATATTAAATTTCAAATGATTGAAAAAAAATTACTCTCTTTTAAATAGCAGTCATGCAAGCTATTACCTTCCTCAAATTTCACAAAGAAACAAAGCAATATTAATACCACTTTGTAAATGAACATTTTATGCTGTATAAAAATCAATCAATATATATAAAAAAATCAAGATCAACTATAAAACGAAACTAACTCAAATACAAAGTTGCTTCCTGAAACGAAATTGCTTGCAAACAACCAAATGCAATATTCTAGATCAAAAATATTTTTTATTTTAAAAAGTACTGAAATTCAATTCAAATTATTCAATATGTTTGTTTTCTTAAAACAAAATTATATAGCCACTTTATCAAAGCGAAACTAAATCAAAAACAATAATATAAAAATATTGATAAACACTTACAAATTATATTGTAATCATATTTTTCACCTTCAAAGAACATATTAACAGTAAGAAATTTAAATATATATAATATATATTTTTTTTACTACTAACTTTTACTTTGATATTGAAACAACACTTAAGAGTAATCATTCGAATTCTCAAAATAAAATTATCATTTGGTGCTTTTTTTAAACTTAGAATAACTCAAAAATATCAAAATTCACATGAAGAAACAATTCCTAAAAAGAATATTTCGTTAACTCAATGAAATAAAATTTTTACTAATACAAATGAAAACACTTTTTATACCTAATTCAATGAAAATTCAATTTCTGTCATTAATTCAACCAAATAACTGTTAAGTTTCACTTAATATACGATTTTTTTTTCAAAAGTCAGAGCATCAATTCTAAAATGAAATATTCGAATTCAAAATTTGATACAAAATATGAATCAGAATAATTTCACCTAGAACAAAATTAAATCAATACTTATTTTCAAAACCCAAATAAATTCTAAAACGAAATACTTTAATGCAACATTTAGTGCAAAATTTCTCTTAGATTACAAATAAATCAAATATTAGAACTTTCTTTTTAATTTTATCATAATTTACAATCTTAGTAAACCTTAATATCAAATGACTTATCATTCCTAAATCAACTTCCACCCAAAATTTGATCCAGAATGTGAACGAAAAGTAGATTTATAGTACTTTCGTTTCATTAAAACATTGTAAAAATTCCTTAAATAAATTATTCTAACCCAAAATTTAATACAAAATCTGAATTAAAATTTATATATAATCTGAGGTACTATTTAATAATAGAATTTGGCTCATAAAGCCATTTCTTTTAATATCGGAACTAATTTTAAGAATGTCCCATTAGCTGCCATTAATTACCAGACTGGGATGCCATCGAAATTTAGACAAGTGAGTTCTCCGAATTTGTCTTTTTAACATAACATTCATATAACATGAAAATAGGAAAATTTATACATTACATTTGTAATATATCTAACTTTCACGACCATCATTCTAATTTTTAGACATAATATTATCACTAGGTCTTAATGCGTTCATTTTGAAATTTGAAAGAAGTAAAGTATTGGGATTTATAGCAACAATGACTGTTATCCCTACCTTCATTGTTAACACACTCAAATCACACCTCAATTCTCGCCGACGAAGCTGTCTGCAACGCCACCGGAATATCATGCATAATTTTAAATTTTTATTCTGTGCTGACATCTATCGTCTGTTCTGTCAATTACTAGTTAAAATTAGTTGTAGTATAAAGCACGCATCAAAAAAAAAAAAAAAAGATCAAATCATATCATTTCGAAATCTGAACTTCAGCTGAATATAGTTTTACATTTCTTCGCTGGCAGTCTCACGAGCGCAGGTGGAGAGATACAGGACTTAGCCGGTTATCACCGTTTCCAATTCGCCTTTCCCCCATAAGTTGATTAAACTGTAAATAAGAGAAATGAGAAGTCCACAGCATTTGATTTTTATTTAAATGAGAAATTTTCAAAAATATGTTTCAGTCGTTTTGCAAATTTAATAACGACTCATTGTTTTCTTCAGCTTTAGTGTTATGTATAATGGCAATATGGAATAATATTTTTTTCGGACATTTTGGTGCACTTTAAAACTTTATATATATTTTATTTCAGAGTGTCACCTGATAAATATGTGGTACTTACCGAAAGATATTTGTGCTGATCAAAAGTCTAGGGTACAAGTGGAATGGCTAAAAATTACTTGTATCCATTTAAATTTGATTTTAATCGGGGTGAAAGCTGCTGAAACTTGCATGATTTCTCTTGAGAGATTGCAAAATGAGACGGTTCATCAAATCAACAACATGCTATGGTTTTTATTTGAACCAATAGTATGCGTCAATATACAATTCTGCAATTAATGAATTCCGCTAAAAATTGTCAACCAGATATTTCACAAAAAGAATAAATTTGCAATTTAAAATATTGTATTGCAAACCCAGTTCCCAAAGAACTACGAGAGACCAATTTTTTTCCTCCTTGATTCTGTGTATCTACAGCATAGTAGTAGCTTCATCTGCAGATGTATATATACAGCTACTACTATGCCGACTGACTGGACCGATTTTGTCAAAATTTTATTTGTTTCTCATGTTGTTTTGATAAGTTTTTTTCCCTCTTTCTAATATGAAATGAATACACAATATTTACTGTTTAAGATATATCTTTTGCTGTATATGGACCTTTTTGCTGTTTTACCCTTTTCCGTCTCTTGGGAAGCCTCATTATCCCTTCTTTACGAAATTGTGTTTTGGACAAGAAATATTCCTCGAGTTGCGCTTTTATTATTTATGATGGATTTAAAGCATTTATCACGGAGAAAAATTTTTAATGACATAAAGAAGTAATAATTGAATGGAACAAGATCTGAAAAGTAAGCAGGACGTGGTAAAACATCCCAATCAGACTGAAAGAGCTACTCTTTTCGACTAATGCAATGTGTGGTGTAGTGTTCTCATGATGAAAAACAACGCCTCGTCGTTCATTAATTCTAGCCTTTTTCTTTGCTAGTGTAGCTTTTAATTGATTCAGTTGATGACAGTATTTTCCAGAATTTATTCTTCCACCTTGTAGCTTGTAAAAAATTACGCCTTTCCAATCCCACCCAATAGACAAAATAATTTTTTGGGGTTGTAATAGAGCCCTGGTACGACTGAAACCGATATATGATTAATAGATATGCTTGCACAGGCAGAACCAAATTAGGCCATTCATAGCGCGATGAGAAAGAAATTTTTTGGACACCTTAATATAATGCCAACTTCCCTCTACTTTTTAAACTTTTTGTTTCTCAATGCTTCTGAGTATTTTTTTATCCACCGAATTAATTAGTTTTATTAATTCTCATGCGCAACTGCTTAGCGATTTCATTGCCATGTGAAAACTCCCTTGTCACCTGTTTTGTCTTCAAGTCAGAAAATCAAAACTTGATTGTAAAATGCCTTCTTTGTGATTCTGTCTTGTTTTGTTAAATAAATGCATTAAGAAATGAAGATCGGATTTGCATTCGATTGAAAATGAAATCTTATTTCATTTTAATACTATGTATAAAAATTTTTAATAGCTTCATTATTCAGAATTATATATATATGTCTTTTTCAATCAATTTTTTTCTGAAACAAATTTCTTCTTTCTAAATGTATTTTTATAATCTAAAAACAATAATTAGAGCAGTATTGTCCCCATTCAAGTGCTTTCCCTTATAAGAGGCTCAGTATCGTTCGTACATTTACAGTGATTCATAACTAAATATAACCTATGGACGTATAGCTTTAATTAAAAAGTTTTTTAAATGCAAACTGAGTACATTTATCGCATAATCAATTTTGTAGATCACACATTGAGGGACAAGAAAGAGTTCCACGGTCCAAGCTTTTGAGAAATCTAGAAGTGTATCATTCCTTAATGGTTTCCCATAACAAATACTTCTTAGAGGGAGAAACGTTTTAGTTGATGTAGAAATGAGCGAATGAAAAGTCATTTCCTTAAATAGTTAAGATGGCAACGTATTAATTTTTACCATTTTTGATATTCCAGGTTGTTAGAAAAGAATTGCTTTTTAAGCCACCAATTTTGCTGTCTAGGAAATATTATCTACCTAGAATTAATACACTATTAGTAACCCCTGCTGAAACTTCCGATAATCATTGCAGATATAAATTTATCATTCACACAAATTATTAAAATGGTAGTTTTTCAAGAAAAATGCTTACTTATTTGCCCTTTGAAAACTTATATTTGTTAGAATTAGAGCTTAATCGGATACTTAACCCAATTAAGACTGACCTGATACCTGTTCATCCGAACTTGAGGATAACAAGATAACTTTAATATCTTAGTGAATAAATGAACAGTTTTTTTTAATAATTACATTAATAATGACTTAAATGATAAAAATAAAACTTATTCATTTCAAGGAGCTTCTTTCAATATAGGATATGTAGTACGCATCTATCCACCTTGTTTCTAATCCGTCCCTGGAATTAAATTTGTTGTTAATTCATTAAATGAGTATATCCAATATTCTACTACTTCCAAATAAATTTTCTTTGGTATTTAAAGAAATTGTGAAATTTTAGAAATGCATCGGTTTAGAAATTAATTGAAAATATTTCAGGATGGAAGGAAGCTCAAAATAAATGACATAATAGTCATTCATTTTCAGCTGTCTCTAGGAGATGGCTTTGCCTCTAGAACAAGGTCTGCTGTCATGGTGTGTGTAATCTATTTGAAAACAACATTTAACATAGGAAAAATATTGTCAAAAATACGCTAAGAAAAAAACTGCTGTGTTCATACAAACGTATCACTTACAAAACTTTGGATAAAAACTTACTTTCTAGTTATTTTATGTTTAGTTACCTTTTTAAAAAGAAATCACTATTGCAGATTTATTGGCGAATATTACGTTAGACAAATCGCAATATCATCTCTATATAATAAAATTACTATTACAAAATAAAATTTTATTATAGATCAAGTTTATTTGGCTCCTTTCATAATTATTTTTGGAATAATGCTTGTTTGTAGCATTTACCGAAATATTTTCATTTGAGACATTTGAATCGGAAATATCCTCATTGAAACGTTCTATATGATCATCAAGATGTTGGATTTCAGAATTAGAAATCAGATCAACAATTTCAGATTTTATTTTTTGCCAAAGAAATTGTAAGATTGCGATGTGATGAGGATCCTCAAGAAAGAAAGCATTTCGCTATTCAGGACTGATCAGTGTGTGCAAGATACCTTTTGTTGTTAATTTCGATCGACGAAATCTTGAAACTTATTGCTGAATTAATGTGCCCCACATCCACTATAAGGTTATCTGTGTAATTTTTCTGAAACCTAGAATAGATTTTTGTTACTGATACGAGTTTTATCAAGCTATTGTTTTTGGCTCAACTCCCCCCCCTCTTCTTTCACCTTTCCTTGTTATACTTGAGTTTTGTAACTACAAGTCAGTTCTAATGAACTCGTGAGAAACAGTTCTGGAAATAAGCCAGTTGTAGAATGAAGTAAAAATCTTAAAAAAAAGAAAAGCAAACATTTGTTTACTTTGATCAATATCGTACTACCACAGAGACTTAAAAATGAGCTAAATGGAAGATGATGACGAGGCTACTCTTATCATGGTAGTACGATATTGATCAAAGTAAACAAAGCAAGCATTTGTTTACTTTGATCAATATTGTACTGCCGTGATAAGAGTAGATTTGTCATCATCTTCCATTTAGCTTATTTTTAAGTCTCAGTGGCGTTTTTAGCTTGATTATTTGATTTGGGATGATATATGGGAACGAAAGTCTGTTACATTCCCAAAGGTCTTGAATTCTATAGAAATGAACTGAAGAAATGAATTAAAAATAAAAAGAGCGGTGAAATTTAAATAACCGTTTATATATGCGTAATTCATAAAATAACCTGCCCTCTAACGACAAAATATTGAACCATATATATTTTCGTATTTTCAAGCAAATTCCCATTCCTTTTTTATGATTTGCACATATTTTTTAATCAATAGTTTTTATGTAGATGATTTTAAAATAATGCTGTTTGATTATGGACAGTATATTTCTGCACGATAAAATTTTTAAGCCAAAGAGACAGTTTCTTACAAAACTCACCAACTTAGATGAATACTCTAACAACAGCTACGGATTAATTAACAAGTATGTATTTTAGAACACATTTTTTAAAAATATTTTAATAGGGCAAATTATTTGCTTAAAATATAAAATGTAGCCAGTGTAAAAAAAAATACCTGAAGGGTGAGACTGTTTAATTTTTCTGTGAAAAATTGTATTACAAAATCAAATTTCAGTTTGAAAGCTTTATTAATTAGTCTTTTGGAATATATATGTGGAGGTTGGGGTTCAGATAATTCTATGGCAGTAAGTTGTGTCAATTTTTTTTTCTGTTCTCATTTCACTCCTGTTAAAGACACTGAAACACAGGTGTAATATTTCATGTAGTTTTTTAATTGTTTGATCTACAAGCTTTTATCTTGCCAGATCTGAAGTGATATACATGGTATGTAACTATATATTTTTTGCAGCCTCCTGATTGCAAGGCACTCATTGATAAACTAAAATCCTGCAATCATGATGAGCTTTTGGAAGAATTATCCAAGATAAAAACATGGAATTGTGGAAAGGTAATTTCTTTCAGTGTTTAGTTTCTCTTCTTAAAAACTTGTATTGCAAAGAAGAAATTTTCTTTGATGTAATTCAATCATTTCTGACTGATAACTTTTTTTTCTCTTCCTATAGTGGTAAATTTACTTTCAATGTAATGTCTAAGGCTTTTTTAATCCATTTTAAATTACTGATTTGATATATTTTAATTTTATTAAAGCCAAAAAATTACTGTATTGTACAGTTGCAAGTAAACTGAACTGACATGATACATAAATGAATTGTAAAATGTTAAAATTAAAATTTTGAATTATGAATTATTAAAATACTCTTCATTGTTGAAAAATATTAATAATACAAGGGGTGATCAAAGGAAAAGGTACGAAACGACACGGTGGGTACAAATGTAGACTTTATTCAAAATATTTACCATAGGTCTGAGCACAACAATCCCACTGATGAACAAGCCGCAGGATTCCTTGTTCCCAGAATTCCTGTGGGTGTGACGAGACCCAGTCCTTCACAGTGTCATTGAGTACGTCGTCCGAGTTGAAACGCTTCCCTTTCAGGTGTTTCTTCAGTGGACCAAACACATGGAATTCGCATTGGCAACTTGTCCTAACTGTAGGGCGGAAGGTCCAACGTCTCCCATTTGAACTTGTCCTGCTCCATTTGTGTGACTCGGGAGACGTGTGGACGCGCGTTATCATGGAACAGAACCACACCCTCCGTGAGCAGTCCTGGTCTTTTGCTTTTGATGGACCTGCGTAGGCGTCGGAGTGTCTCACAGTACACATCGGAGTTAATGCTTTTTCTGTACTCGAGGAATTTCACAAGTAGTGGACCTCGAACGTCGATAAAGACAGTGAGCAACACCGTGCCTGCTGTCTTCACGGCTCTGAACTTTTTGGGGGGAGGTGACGACGCATTTTTCCACTGCATGCTGTCTCGCTTTGTCTCTGGCTCGTAGTGATGGCACCAGATCTCATCACCTCATCAACAGTGACGATCCGCTCCCTGAAAGCGGGGTCTTCCTGATACCGAAACATATGTTGAGTGCTAGCCCCATACGCAATTCCTTTTGCTAGTCGGTGACCTACTTCAGAACCCAATAGGCACACACCTTTCGATATCACAACCTGTCGTGAACAATTGTCCACACGGTTCCATAGCTGACATCCACCTCCAGAGCCAATATTCGCAATGGGACACGCCGATCACTTCTCACTAGATCGACCACCTTGTCGATAAGATCGCTCGTGATGACAGTGTTTGCCTGGACTGGTCTCTGGTCATCACCCACACTCTCACGGCCTACGCGAAAACGGGCGCTCCATTTTCTGACAGACTTGTCAGAGACACATTTCTCCCCGTAAACGGTCACCATCCACCGATGAAGAGCTGCCGTTTCTCACCTTCCGCTGTCAGAAATCAGATAACATTTCGCTGCTCCTCAATCGTCGAATTTTGCATCGCAAACGCCATCTGCTCCTCATACGGACTGCCGCATCATTTGGACACCACTTTTGATAAGAGCCTTTGCTCTCTCCTGCGCATGGTCCGATACCAGTCAGAGCCTCCAATGGCATCCCGAGATGTCTCGCTACATTCTTCCATGGCGGAATATGCAAATATTTAAGTGTTTCATTTTTATATCGTTTCGTACCTTTTCATTTGATCACCCCTTGTACTTTGAAACTAGTTTTGTGTGTTTGTCAAAGTATTGTCATAGATATGGAATGGTTAAAACACATAATGTTTTATCAGAATTTATTAATGTATTTTTTGAACTAATATGTTGTCTTATAAATATCAATTTACTTTATTCATTTCTATTAAATTATTTTTTAGTGTGAATTATACCATTGGATTGATATCCTTGATGTATTTGATTATATATTGGAAATATCATGTGAGAAATTACGAGAAAATCAATGGTGCCTCCCTTGCGATGAGCCAAGTCAAGAAAAAGTATGTTTTTATTGTTTTGTTATCCTTTGTTTTATATCTCTTAAGAGCTAGTATTGCATCAAGACGTATTTTATTTCAATGGAGTTGATGAAAGTAATATATGGACAAAGAAATAATTAATTGTATCAAGAATTATTAAGTCAATTACTGTTCCTTTTGTTTTAATATGACAAAAAATTTAAGTCTAGAAAACTTTTATTTGTATAATACATTCATTATGATACTTATCTGGCATTTGTACTTTTGTTACATAGCAGCTTCCTTATAATTTTTTAACTGTAGTAGAAAAGTGGTATGTAATTTGATATAGATCTGAATTGCCAAAAGGAGTCATTTAACATGAGCAGCAGTCAACATGATAAAGAAGAAACTTGCTTGCGTTATAAAATGTATTTTTCTAAATTCTTTTAATTTCTTGGGAAGAATATAGGAAAACTTTTTCACTACTTGTATTTTTAATGTGAAGAAATCATCTGCATACTAAAAATATCACATACTAAAAATAGGAATCAAAATATTTTCTTCCTGTGGATTTACAGTATTAATATTTGAATGGAATTTTACTAAATTAATGCATTTCACATTTCAAAAATTCTAATTAAAAGATTTTATCAGTTTTTGCCTATGTATTTCTAAATGGAAAGAAAATTTTGAAATACTTTAATAAAATTGTAGAGTTTATTTGGGCACTATTTCATGCATTCATTTTGGGCTCTGAATTTATTTTGGTAGAATTTTTGTTCAAATATTTCCTGCCCTTCTGTTTGAAATCCAAGTCATGTTTTTATTCTTTGTTCGATCATTCACCATTTATGCTATTATTGACAATATGCATCATATGTTCAATGTTGCATGAATTGTTAGTTATTAATAAAAATAAATGACAGTGTATTAAGAGAGAAAGTTGTATTTTGTTTGTGGTTCTATTTTGATTATTTATTCCAGGTACCACCTTTTTTTATATTGTTAAGAAAAATAATGTACAAAGTCAGAAAATAACTAAATGGCTTTCTTTATTTTCAGCATAAACAACTTCTGCTTTGTGTACTACAGTTCACAGCTCTTCTCATAGAACATAGTTTTTCACGGCATTTCTATAATTCAATGGAAGTAAGTTTATATTTCATTAAAACCTTCCACTGAATTAATATTCTCTGCTTATGACATTTACTGTAATAAAATCCTGTGCTTTCAGCACCTCACTGTTTTGCTGTCATCCAGTGATATGAATGTAGTTCTAGCTGTGTTGAATCTTCTATATGTATTCAGGTGATGAATTCTTAAATTATTCTCATTAGTTATATTGAGTATAAATTAATTTTTTTTCATCAAATTTATATGGTTATTATATAGTGTAGATTTTTTGAATTTTTATATAGTTAAACATGCCCTTATATTCACACACATGAATTATTCATACTCAAATTGATAGAATATTTTATTCAGAAAACTGATTTGATACGAAACAGACCTTTAAGTTATTTTTGTATGGAAATGAAATTTGCATTTGTGAGAAAATGGTCGTTTCTCTGCTATATGCAATAAAATAGTCCTATTTTTTTAAATTATAGATAAACAACTTCTTTATAATTTTTTCCGTACAAATGCCATATAAATTGACTTTTTTTCCTTTTTACAGTAAAAGATCAAATTTTATCACAAGGCTTAATGCAGACAAGCGACAGACCCTACTATTGCGACTGTTATACTTAGCTGAGGTAACTATTATGGGATTTTGTAGAATTTAGTTATTCATATTCAATATCGAATTCATTTACATTTAGCATATTATTTAAGTCCACATTCTTAACTGGTGTAATAGGAAATGATTAGTTCATTCAAAACATAATCATTGCATGCATTTGAAGATCATATAAACATTCATCTAATGAAAATCCAGTACCAATTCACAATGTTTGGTAAACATGGATAATAGAATAAACACAGGAATTTTAATCTTTTACTGCCACATTGGTACTATTCTTATATTATTGTAAAAGTTTGTATATCATAAAATTTGTGCTCAAAGTTTATGAGTTAAATTGTATATTTCCCCAAAATGGATTCTATTTCACTAATTTTATACTGACTTCTGCAACAACTCCACTGCAGTGACACCCGTTGCAAATGAATAAGCTGCATTAAACAACATTGGACATGAATATTTAGTCAAATTTGTGTATAAATTGTGTGTTGTAAAATAATAGTCAAATTTGACTATTATTTTATATTGATACTAGACATTACAGTTGCATTTTTTTATATATATTTGGAGCTCTTTTGAGCTTATATTCACGATTTCATTTACGAGCATCCAGTTTCTCATTTTAGATAAATTTTTAATTTAATACCTGTTTCAGAGGGGTAGGCAGGTGAAATTCGTTGTAAATATGGCATTGATATCATGTTCATTGGTTGTTTAAGCAATTTTCAGCTATTTACTGTCGATTGTTTGACGAAATCACATTCACTTGAAATAATAATTTTATTTACTTCAGTTTGTTTATTATTGCTGTGCTGAAAAATGTGTCTTAACTGGAATTGTTATATCACAGAATCTTATGTATTCAATCTTGAATTTCATTGGTAAATTTCTTGAAATTTAGAGGTTAGATTAAAAATTTATCAATTATATAAATATAGAAATAATATCAGTTTTCAGAAATACAATGTAGAATTTGTGCTTGTTTTGTAATAGCAGATTTCCTTTTTCAACTCTTATAAAAACTTATTTTACATATATTTCCCCCATATTTTGTTCTCTTCCATTCACCTTTTCTGAAGAAATAGATTGTAATTACACTATGGGAAGTTTACTATTGTGCTTTTATTTCATTCAATCTTGTTACAACTGTTGTTACTTTTATCACTAAAATATTTCTTTTCAGAAGCATCTTGGTTTAACAGATCTTTTACATATAATTATTTCTTCTTTAATTTGGCGTTCACTCAATGTTTTATCAAGAAATTACAGTTTCTTGCATTTCTGAAATAATGTCTTAATTTATGCACTACACATTTCATATCCCAAAACGAGAGAATGTGCATAAACAATAATCCTTACAGTTATGATATTAAAAAAAATTACTAATGATGCAAGCAACACAGGTTCTGGTCTTGTTTCCCCTTCCAAATCATTTAAAAAAATTAACTATGTTTTCCTAGTTCAGTGTTGATACGCCACCTGGGGGACACATGGAATATAATAATGCAGGGAAAATTTGAACATTTTCATGTAAGCAGGGAATATGTTTGTTTTTTCCCCACTCAAATAATACCGATCTTTAAAAGCTGGAAGAATAAAAGATTGTAGTCATAGCTTCCATGAATAAGACAATACTATTCGCGATTGTATAATGCGGAAGCTCACCTCTTTTCTTTCTACCCTTTTTTTTCTATATTGAGTTTTGATTTGCGAGCCATATCTTCTTTTTCCATGATAGTTCCAAATTACTGGTAATAAGCATGCACGAAACTTATACAACTGCACAAAAGAATAAAATACTCCTCTCTTGAGGGATTTACAGCATGAACAGCGCGATGGTGTTTAGTCTACTTTACTGGAGTTTTATTGAATGGTTTGCTTATTAAATGAAAAACGGTATAGTTTTATTAGTTTTTTTAACTAATTATTTTTATTTAAAATAGATTAGAAAATACATTTAAGTCAATGAGCTGCTCAAAATCCATGTATAATACGAATTTAATGGATAAAAAAATTGATCTTAGTTGTGCTGAATGGGGTTGAGATATTCTAATAATTCATTTTGTTGTATATTGCTCGCTTTGTTAAAAGATAATAAGCCTACACGATACTGAAAAATAAGCACATATGAGTCGTGCCAAAAGAGGAAAACGTACGAAACAGCGTGCCAATTCATAAGAGTAGTCAAAGAAATGCAAGATTTAGTATGTAAAAGGATTGACACGTCAGATTTAGTATTCGAAAATAAACCGATGTCTTAACTAAATCGAGCAATTATTTAACGCTGAATTTTTAGGGCAATTGAAACTTTTTGTTTTACATTCGTTCTTAAATTCATTCATTGATTTATCAGAAATATTTTCCCATATGTTAACTAAAAGAGAAATGACTAAAAATGTGCTTTATAGAATTGTTGTACCTCATTTGTTACAGGTCAGTTAGCTACATGAAACTGATGATTGAAAAATCAGCAGAAATTGATGCCCAGTTACTTGAATTGGCAAAAATTAATTAATAAAAAATATTTATTTGTAACATTTTTTTATGATTTATCTTAAAATGACTTTTGAAGGACTTTGTATGACTTTTGAGGTGTAATATATCTCTCCCTACTTCTTTTGCAAGAAGTTGTCCAAAGACATTTGTTCTTGCTTATGTTTCAAACTTTATAAAAAAGACTCGTCACATAACGCTATCCTGTGCACCGGGACGCATATAAACTAACCTTACATTGATAGGAACCTTTCAAAAATTAAAGCCATCTGATTGGTTGGACTCATCCTACGTCATGAAATGTAATGTTTAAAGATTATCGCAGCGCTTCTCTGGTCTTAGACATAAAAAATTCATACAGTTTCTTTTTCTCAATCTTTATGAAATGTCTCTGTTTTTGGAGACAAATCTTCCGACCATTTTATAATGAAATTGAATCATTTACTCCAAACCAAATTTTATGACGCAGTGATGTGAAAATTTTAGAAGAATGCTACAAATGGATAGCGAAATTCGGAAAATTGACGAACACGAATTGGAATTCAAAATAAGCCAGAGATTATGAACAAAAAATTTCTCTGCATCAATTAAAATATGTTTCTTTGTATCATTTATTTTATTCACTTGTAAACATTTCTAACTATCCGTCTTTTGGTAACGAATTAAAATTACACCATGGCGCCCTCTATTATAAAAATTAGCTAACTAGATTTTTTTTTTTGCGTGAATTAAAAAAAAACATTCAAATTAAAAAAATTTGAATAGCCAACTGTTATAAGCTTAAAATTGTGCTGCTTTCTATCTGCTCTACATTCTTGAGCGATATCTGTAAAAAAACACAAGAGAATTTTTATTTTCCCCAAATTAACGCTTATGTAGCAAGTTTGATCTTAAAAAATCCCTTGTAAAAAGTTTATTCCTGAAAGAAAAAAAAAAAAGAAAAAACTAGAATTCATTTAAAAATCCTTGAAATTTTTCCGAATGAAAATAAAAAATTTTGGTAAATGAAAGTTGGCTTCCCTTTCAACTTCCGTTTTTGAGAAAAAGGAATGGCCTAAAAAAATTTGCCACCAGATTTTTTTCAATTGAAAATAAGATAAATTTTTAAATGCTTAATTTTCCTAAAAAATAAATTTCGGAAAAATTATACAAATTATTTTAAAACTCCCATGAAGAAATAAAAATGGAAATTTATTGTTATATTATTTTGTCTTTTAAAAATTCTAAATTTTTCACATCTCTGCTAACAGTAATTACATTCTGTGCATATAATTCAACTTCATTACATAATGAAGTTGGAAGTTTAGTCTCCGAAAACACAGACATTTAAAAAAGTATGAAAGAAAAATATATATTAAGTAGTCATGTGAAAAAAAGAACAAAGGATCGCTATTAGTACACAAATATATCAGTTGACATCGCAGGTCCTAACGTAGGATGAGTCCAACCAATCAACGGGCTTAAATTTTTGTAAGGTTCCTATCAATGTAAGGTTAGTTTTTATGCCCTCGAGACCTATAGCACTTAGTAATCGAACCAGTTGGATGAGCACAAAATGAAAAGATGGAATTAAAAAATTAAAAGAAATAAAGACGACAAACCATCCAGAATCCCATGGGTATCAAATCCTACTTGATGGTATTCATTTTTTTTTTAGTTATAACAAAATGGAAGGGTGCAAGAATACTTAAACAAACGATTACTATGGGTTGAACATAAAGGCATTTATAATTATTTGAACAAACATTGTAGATTCAGAAATCTGTAGCGCCCATATGGGTCTTGTGTTTTTCCTTCGTGAGTTATTGTGTGGTCTTGAAGGTCTTGGTATTTATGAACATGATTCAATATAGAGTGAATCTTGCCGCGTGAAAAGGTATTGGATGCAACTCTCCTGTACCATTCTTCCTCGAGACTTTTTTTCTGACTTTCTCATGTGCCATGAGAGAATCAGTAAATTTTCGATGGTAAATTGGGTATTCTGTTCCCTCACAGTTCTAGAGCAAGGAGAGTTGGTCAGATAGAATCTGTGTAGGTATGTCGGGAATGGACCGTGTCCAGTGAAAAAAAGGACATCCACTCTTTTCCAGTTGGATGTGTAGAAAGAAACTTATGATATGTTGAATGTGGACTGGCCTGTTTCACTGTCCTTTCCTTTTTCCACCTTGTCATCATCTTGGTTTGGAGGTTGTTCTTCAGATGATATCATGGAAGCTCATTACATTCCGATCTTGATAAGCACTATCTGCTATTTTTTCTAGTTTGTCCGCTGCTTCATTCCAATCATAGCCTGTATGCACCTTGGTCCATGAGATTTTAACGTGAGGATTTACAAGAAGGGAGAATGTATTTCTTACTAATTGTCTATTGGATTTTGGTACACTTGAAGCTTGTATACTTGCTTTACTGTCGACATAAATAGTTATTGGATCTGGTGAAGGGAGAGAGATTGTGTATTTGACTGCTCTATTGAGTGCTATTAATTATACTAGGAAGACCATGTTTTCTTTCAGTCAGCTGGCTGGCCACTGGTGTCCCCCACCCGATATACTTACTGCCTTCTGCATGACACAAAATGTTGCCATAACTTCGTCTGATGATTTTGATCCATCTTAGATCCACCGTCTTCTATTGAAATTTGATGTGCTTGGAGATATTTGGAGGGATGTAACGTCCAGTCCGTATCTCCATATTCATTCTCGTTTGGGTTGATATGTGGTATATCACGTGCAATTTCACCGAGTCTGTAAAGTTCAGTAATTCTTGCCATCATCTACAGCTGCAGAGGAAGTGGAGGGAAGCCAAGAATAACCTAAAGTGCCGCAGTAGACATGGTTTTGTACGTCCCTCTATTTACTCACAAAAAGCCTCTTTGGACAGAAGAAAGTTTTCTTGATAGTCTTACTGTTGGGTGGAGGCACCCAACTACTGCTCCGTGAGCAAGCATCTTTTCAATGACTTTCCTGTACAAGATTTTTCTATGTCGAAGGGTTATTACCTAGGATTTGACAGCTATTTTGTGAAAGTTGAATTACTATTGTGCTTTCAATGTTAAATGCATGAGGCACAACATCATCGATAAATAAATTTATAATCCGCATAGCTACTACCTTGTAAGGCCGACCCTTCTCATAATATGGTGAAATGATCCATATTTCGAATTCGGTTAGATTATTGCTATACTGAGACAGTTGTATCCTCTGTTGAGGAAATCTGTCCAACTTCAAGCTAGGACAGAGTGTATTTCATAATTATGCTTGTGTTTGTACTGGCATGTTTTTGAAATATTTCTAACCTCACATCACTGTGTGAGACTGGGTCAACCAAGTGTTTCTTATTCTTATTGTAGCTTTAGTTATCTGTGTAGTTTACATATCCGATTTCAATTTAAAAAAATGAACAAACTAATGTCAAAAATTTATACATCTATTGTTCGATTAACAATAGTTCCACCTGAAAGAAAAATTACCTCCATTTAATAAACACCGCTAATTTTATTGGTTTAAAATGTCTACGGTATTCACATCTCACCAGTCCGAGACTTTATAAGGGAGGAAATGATAAACAGCGTGTTTCATTCCCCATAAAAAGTAAGATGTCTATGAATTTCTTTGAGTAGGATCAACTAAAAGGATTAAACGATGATTTGATTGGAATAGAAATAGAAACGCTTAAATTATTACGTAAAAAAGTCTTAAAATTCTGTTTATTTAATGGATAAAGTTGAATTGTTTTGTTTATTCTTTCGCAATTCCTGTGACTTAAAAAAGCAGGAAAAGTCATTTTTTTACTCTTAAGAAACTGAGAATTAATGAATATACAGTCCCTGGTGGGTTGGCTACTTGTTGGTGGAGGTTTCAGCTCTCAAAGTATATCTGAAAAACTAGCACGAATTTAGGAATAAAATGCAATACACATTCATAAAAGGAACTGTTAAATTGAATTATTGAAAAATCTGAATTTCCCTAATGGGAAAACTTAAAGATATTAATTATGTTAATTAATTCGATTAGCTACTTTATTTATATCAACAAACCTATCACTTTAATCAATTTTTATTCACATCAATTTCGTGAAGATGCATTAATAAATAACAAAGTTACAAAGGTGTTTTTTTTACGTCAGTACCTAATATTTTGTTTTTCCGTTTATTTGATTGTTAGATAAGTTAATGATAGTCCCCGTTTTAAAAATTAAAGAAATGCATATTCATAATTTCATGTCAAATCTGGTTTATTGAAATTTGATATTCATGATAATATTTTAAACTGTGCATATATTAATTTTTAGAGTTGGGGTGGCAAAGAGAATGGATTTGGTCTTGCTGAATGCTGTCAAAATTTGCCTATTAGTGTAAGTATTTATTATTGTGAAATTACATGTTATGGAATTTTATTTAGACATTGCATTAACACATTTTTATTTTATTGTTCCTCTTTAGGAAATTAGCATTTGCAATTTAGCAAGATTATATTAATCAATGACCTTTTTGTAACAAAAATTCTTATCAAAGTTCATTATATTAAACATATCTAAATATATTTTAAGTATTTTTTAAACTATTAAATTCTTAACAATTAATTTTTTTAACAATTAAAATTATTTCTTATTAAATTTAGAGTGTAAGAATGCTAGTAATTAGATTTATTTACAGAAAAAGTGTAAAAAATTCTGCATGCTTTATTTATGCATGAGTAAGTAATTAAAAGTTTAAAGAGGGTTTGTTCGTTATTCCTTGCTTATTACTATAATAATGAAAATATTATGTATTTTGGACAAACATTTTATTTTTTATTTAAAATTTGTTTTGAATGATGTCTTTAGAATATTTTATGTTAAATAGCAAGTATACTCTTGAATTATCATGATTGAAGTTGACAGATCTTGGGTTTTTCATAATGTGATAATTAAACTAAATTTTGGTTTTTAATTATTAAAGAAGACTTTATTATAATCAAACAAGATTTATATCAAAACTACTCTCTCTCTCTATATATATATATATTTATATATATTTAGGCATATCCAGCAAGTGCTTCCACTCTGCATTTTGAATATTATGCTGAAAGTGGGGATGAAAAAGCATTAAAAAAATCCACAAATACCATAATTGCTATTCACATAGATAATGTTGATCAAGTATGTATTTTATTTTTGATAATAATTATTCTTAATCAGTTAATTGTTCCTTGCAATCTACCTAATTTTTCAATGTTTTTTATTAGATACCTGATAAAACGCCCTCACTAATAATGGAAGAACTTGTTGAAAAGTATTCCGTACCTGAAGATAAGCAGGTAAAAAGATATCTTATCTAAAAGAAGTTGATAAATCATCAATGATGTATTATTTTTGAAAGAAGGCACATTTCTGTTGGTAGTCAATATTATTTTTTTGCCGACAGAAATCAATACTTAATTGAATTGATGAACTTTTATGTAATAAAATTGAAACAAGAATGTGATAATACAGAAACTAAGGAGGTTGAATATTTATGACGCAATAATGGTTGAGAAAGATTTTTAATTTTATCTGTTATTTTTCTTATATTAATAGAAATTGAAAAATACATTCACCTAAATGTAACATTTTTGATTAAATTATCTTTTAAATTTGTTATCACTACAATAGAAATGTCAAATTTAATGAACTACCATGCAACTAATTGTACATATAATAACTTATCAGGAAATTGAACCAGTTTTAAAATAAACGATAGTTTACATTTAAAAAAAAGTAGAAGGATAGAATTGTAATTTATATTTTTTAAAGCAAGATTATTTAATGTATTTTTTTCGCTCTCTTGATTAGATGCAGTTATTTACTCACATCAGATTAGCTCACAGTTTTCCGGACTACTTGAAAAGAATACTGTGTGTACAAGCTAGACTACAAGCTTTATCTGTTTTAGGTAAATCTCATTTGCGTTATGCACTACTTTATGTATTAGATTTTTTAAACTTTGTATTTGAAATTAGGATTCATTTGGAATCATGACACTGTAGATCCGTGTCTTCAATGCGTGATTTACTACGAAATATTAACGAACGAAAGTTTGCGTCCCAGTAAGTTAACGAATCATTTAGAAACTAAGCATTCTCATTTTGAAAACAAACCAGTGGACTTTTTTCAAAGAAAATTCTTGGATATGAAATCTTCGAAAAATATTGTTTCACGTTTCATTAATATTAATGAAAATTCTTTATTTGCCTCGTACGTCATTAGCTTGATAATAGCCAGAGCGGGAAAACGTTATTCCATTTGCGAAAACTTAGTCTTACCATCGAATAAAGATGCTGTTGGATCCATGTTTGGCTAAAAGAAGTAAAGAAAATTGAGCGCATATCACTTCCAATGACACTGTTATATGGCGAAATGACTGAGTGGGCAGATAAGTTGATAGTAAATAATATTCTGTACAACTAGATGAGTACCGACGTTCAAGGCCTGTCTCAACTACTTTTTTTGTGCGTTATATATGGCAAGACGACGTGCATGAAGATATTTTGCTTTGCAACGAGAACGGAATTCGTAGAACGGGCGAACAAATTTTCAACTCAGTTAATTCCCATATAAAAGGAAAAGGTTTAGAATGGAAGAATTGTAATAATATAAGCATTGACGGTGCGCAGGCTATGTGCGTGAAAAATAGCTATGTGGTTACAAGAGTTCTTGTGAGAAAGTCCCTGTGCTTTGTGTACTCATTAAGTAGTTCCGAAACTCTCGACTGAGTATTACCAGTATTTATGCCCCCTTTTCTCTAAAGCAGCCAATAGCTAAGGCGCAAATGTTTAAGTTTTTGTTAGATGGGTTGGAGTCAAACCAACTTTTGGAACCACTGAGTTAATGCATATCTATTGAAGAATAACGTTTAATTTGTCATTGACTATCTAAACCACGGATTTGGTTTTGGTATGTCAGATTTTTATAGTTTCCGAAGCAAAGCATAGACGATTCATGAACAAGCAAACAGTTCCTTTAAGTTTCCTTAAAATTCCTTTAAGATTCTAGTATCATTCTTTTTGTTGCCAATTTCTAACCAATCCCGAGAGTCATTGACCCGACGCCCGATTAGTATCTAGTACAGCTGTCTGTAAAACTATGTTTCCAATGATAGAATTAACTGTGCTGGTGTGCAGCACATTCAAATCTATGAATAGTAGTAGCGGAATCTTTTTACTAAAGATTATTAAAGAAATGGAGAATTTTAGAAACCTTCCATTTAAAATATCTAATATTTTTGTGCAAATAGGCGATTAAAAGAAATAATTGACAATAGAATAATGTTAAAATCTGGTTTCTTGTTCTCTTTACTAGTAATAAAAATTCAGGCAATGAAATTGCTGAAAATCAATATAAAGTTAATGCACTTACTCGGCAAAACAGAACTTTTCAATACTAACAAAATAATATAAGGACCAGAGAAAAGTTATTTGTAAGATAATTAAAATTTTTGAAAGAGTTTAATCAAATCTGTAACTGAAAACGTTTTCACTTCTATATTTAATAAACTTAGTGTGATTTTTATATTCGGGATTTTCTTTCTTCATTTTTGTTTTTTTTTTCCCCTTGAGGAAGCGAAATGTTTATAAAGCATCAGTGTAATCTTTTTTTACATCTATACTTCTAACTATAGTGTAATTAAATAGTTTAACATATGTGCTGGAAGTCTTTTAATGAGATTTTTATCTTAGTTTCAGTGTTGGTGGAAAAATTGCAGTAATTCCTTTTAGTATTCTAATTTTAAATTTGTATAAAATTGGATAGTTAGTTAATGCGCTATTAATATATTTAATCGAACTCATTGTCCTGTAATAAAAAATGTCTGCTTTATGGTTTCTTATTTAAGTTTAAATTTGTCTAAGCACTCTACATTTCTTAAAGGGGGGACCATTTATTACTGAATATGATATACTTATACAAATGATAAGGACACATTCATTTGAAATAAATGCATGCACAAACTGAATTGAGCATCCATTGGGGGGGGGGGGGTTGATTAGCTGAGTGGTGTCCATGTTGACACAAGTTACTTATTTGCAAATTACGCTTTTTTTTTTTGTGTGTGTGTGTGTGTCTACCATATGACTTGATAAAGATTGAAGACCAAATCAATTTTTTGAAATTGTGGATAGATGCACATATATTGAAGATCTTATTGCTCTTCTGAAAAATTGACATGATACTATCCAGGAGGCCAGATTAATAACTTAAGATCCCAGTGTTTAAAGATGTAGTAATATTTTAAAAAGTCATGTATACATTACAAAATGGCAAATGTACATCACAAAGCTCATTATCTTGCAGTAGAGTAATTTAAATTTGAAAAATCTTTGCTAATTTAAGAAATGTAAAAAAAAATGACACGTGAAATCTTGAGAATTAATAGATTAACTATTAGTTAAAAAAACAAACATGGTTTTTCATTTACTTTACATTTTTTAGAGTTGTCATATTTTAAGAAGTATTAATTTGCATTTAATTAATAGTTAAATTATATATGGAAACATTAAGTTTGGTTATTTTGATTTCTTAATACATAATTAAGACTTTTAAACAATAAAGTAAAATACTGTATAAATATTACAATTAAAATAAATTAAGATTTTTTTTAAAAAAAATTCTTTATACTTGGTTTTTAATCATTTATTAACTGAAGCAGTTTCATAACTAAACAAAATGGTAGTTTTAAAGTTTCAAAATACTTCTTAAGGTTAAAAAAAAGTGGAATCTTTGTTGTATAGGTAAATAAAGGTATCAAATATTTTTAAAACAATTGTGAATTAATATACTTTGTTCTCTTTTATTTATGGAATAAGAAAAATTCTACTGAGATTTCCTTTTTTTCCATGTTTGTGATTATTTTCTTAATATTTCTTTTTTCAGTGTATTGTAATGCTGTACCAGAGAATGTGAATTCCTTATTATATAATGGTCTTATCGAAGAGTTAGTTGATGTTTTAGAATTACAGGATCCAAATCTAATAGTGAGTGCTTTTCTTATTGCTTAACAATTCATGGTTATTTTTTGATTTATTTTCATTTTCTCTTATGGTAAATTTTTTGTTAAAACATAAGAAAATTTTACTTGTTTCTGGCACTTGCACTTTTTACTTTTGCCCCTCTTTACTAATATACAGGATTTGTTAAAAAATATTCCATATTGTAATTGAGTGTTTTAAAAAAATGTTGATATTTTTTACTAGTTTTGTTTGATGTAATTTGCTGTTTTTCTGTAATATCACTTGATTAAACAGTATGCAGGTATTAAATATATTTCTTAACTATAAACTTACAGGATTTGTATGAAATAATTGTATGTCATAAAATATATCGCAATTTATAAAGACCTTATTCTCATACTTTACACTGCTTGCTTTGTTGTTTTCCTTTCTAATTTCATGCAATGTCTAGTTATGATGATATCTAAAATATATTGTGCTTTATGTGGCAATTTCTTCATTGGCCAAATTGAAAGGCATCATTGCAACTAGATGCATGAAATGTTAGTAATTGTTATGTAACTGTACATGAGAAAATAGCATATTATGTCAAATAATAAATGTTTTTAATTCGATAATATACAATAAAACTAACTGAAATATACAAAACAACTTGTACAGATACTGTTTCCGTGATATACAAGGAAGTCAAGTCGAACTCGAGCACCAACTAATACGGTCAAAGTGTAAATAATAATAAAAAAAATAATTAAAAAATATATTTAAAATAAGTAAAATGTATTTTTACTAGTATACTTATTGCAATTACTAAAACAAATTACAAAATTATAAATGAATTTATTTTAACCTGAAATTAATGCAAAAAACAAACCAAAACAGTAATGCTAAATTCAAACTCAGACAAATAAGATTTCAAAAACTAGTTACTATTTCAATTGAATTAGTATCTTGTATGTAAACCGTTGTTTTTATTACCATTTTAAGATGCTTAGTCATAAATTGCACCTATTTTTCGAAAAAGTAAGATTTAATATGCTAATTTAAGAATTAGCATATTAAATCTAATTAATTAATATATCTAATAAGCATATTAAATCTAATAAGTAATGTAAATTCCTATTACATTACTTATTTCAATAATTCATCTTTACTGGAAACATCCTATTCCCGAAATTTTTTTTAAAGATGTTTCCATAAATTTTCGGCGAGATAAATATTTGGCCTTAGGGGTGGAGTGTCAATGAAATGAGGACAGATATGTAGGAGACAGGAACACACTCAATTAGCTTTATATTATAGATAATAATCCTGATAAAATCGTCAGTTGTTGCTAGGAGAAAGTTTCTACTCGCATAGCATCAAGTTTTAAAATGTGGATGTATGTATTCTGATCCATTCTAACATCAATAAAACAGTCTTCCTGGGTCAGCAGCTTTAAACGGATCCATAACAGATCTGCCACCATGTTTTACAGTTGCTTACAACGACTCGATTAAGAAATATCTCTGAACAAAAACTTCACTTTGGGCTACCATGAAGTTGACAATAATTTGCTAACCATGGTTACAATTATTTGGTGCTTAATTTAAGATGTTTGAGTTTTGCTTACTGGCTGTCTTTCACAAATTTTACTTGTCTGCTTACATTGTTAAGTATAATTTATGAATTGGCACTATTTATTCTTGTTTTTAGCAATATAATAAATTCATTTACTTAAAAAATATTTTCACGTTTTTTTTATTTGTTTTATTTAAAATATTTTGGCATAATGAATTTTTTTTCTGTGGCATTCAAATCTGGCTAATGATTGCACTATATTTTTTGTTATGTTTACGCCTTTTCTTTTCTGTTTATACCTGTGCACAGATGTTCAAAATCAAAAGTTTTTACTTTTGGTCGACTAATTCTAAGAAGTATTCACAAATTTTATTGAAATTTAGTTTACACATACATATTTATTATGCAAAATGAGTTTCCCTACTCCACTTATTAACCACCTAATTTTTGTGCATACTGATCATAAATGCAGGACATGGTAAAATAGGATTTACAAGATAGAAAGAAGGTATTAGTGATATGCTTTTAAGCCTGTTACAATTTTAGAGCATTAATTCATACTGAAAATTGAATAATTTGACTTTCTCTGCCTGTTACACTTATTCATTAAATGATGGTTTTTTTTGGGGGGGGGTCTAATATTCATTTGAGCGGAGGAGGGGGAAATTGTATTTGTGTTCTCAAAAATTCCTTAGTCATGTGTCTTGAAATTAAGGTTTGAAGTCCTGGTTGCCCAATCCAGGCGCTGAATATCCTTACCGAAAATTTATTGATGAGATAAACTATGTAGACATCTGTTTTCATCCATAAAAATGTAGCTGGGATTAGGGCTAGGCGACGACCGAACCTCATCATTACGATATATTGTCCAAAAAATATGTTTCGATATATCGTGTGATATTATGTATTTGTTTATAGCTATTACATTTTATAAATAGCATCTCAACATATTGACTGATCAAAACGACTTCAGATAAAAGGAAGTTTCCATTTATATAATAAAAATGCTCGTTTTCTTTTGAATGAAAATTGTCAGAAAATAATTGTTTTAAATCCACTTTAATAAAGTGTGTTAATGCAACATCAATGGCTTGTATTTTACAATATATAATATTGCGTGTTTTCGATTAAATAATTTTTAAAATTTTACTCTTTTTTTACTACCGATTTATCTAACTTCCATTTTATTCGTCACCCCCCCGAAATAATGCTTTTGACAAGTAAATTTAAATAGTTTTTAATAAATCCTGATGACTTGACATATTAATTTTGTATATGAATTACATTAATTGTTATTCTTATTTTATAATAGTATTAATGGCAGATTAAATTTAAAATTGCACTAGAATTTCAGCGATTGGTTTGCTTTATGACCAAAATTAATCATTCATTTTACTATTTCAAATCTTAAAACGAGACTAGAAATGATAATCGCTGAAACACTTGTCTAGGGTCACCTTATTGCATAACCATTGTATACCAGTATCACGAAAGGTATTTTCTGGCAGTAATTGAGAAAGTTTGGGCGGACATACTCTAGCTGATTTATTTTCATTTTGCAACTGAAATTTTTTGTTATTTATGAAAACTAAGACTTGTTAAGACATTTTCATTTCTTCGTAAAATATATACAGCATTTCTTACCAGTAATTTTTTGAAGTTAGAATTTTTGCTTATAGATTTAAAAAAAAAGCAATGAAGTTTTCATTTAAATTAAGAAACATTAAGCGTTCAAAAAAGGTCTTTACTAAACTTTGGAAGTAAGGAGCGATAAGACATATTCTTTTTAGTTTGATCATTAGGGATTGGAATGAATTATTTTCTATTAAAAAAATGATCTAAAGAACTAATTTAGAACATGCCGTCGTTTAGCCATAGGAAGAGTTAAGTTTGTAGCTTTAAAAGATTGTATATAAAATTACTAAATAGAATTAATCAATTTAGAAAGAAATTTACTTTGTCCATCTGAGCCATATTAAATCTTATTTGTCGTTGATTCTATAAAGGTCAAATACAGAATATTTAATCTTGCTGAGTTTCTGCATCACTATCGTCAATTTTAGAAGTCTTATGTATCTAAACGAATTAGTAAATTATTAATGTGTAAAGAAATATTGAAAAAGGTCAGATTTTTATTGTTAATCTTCTGTTGTATATATATATATATATATATATATATATATATATATATATATAAAGAAAAAAAAGCAACCCCCCTATGCTATGATAAACGCTGTTACCGTATGCATTCTAATAAATAGATGCTTACTTTTTTTTGCCAAGGGACTTAAAAAGTGACAAACTATTTTCTTTTTGCATCAATTTCTCACTATGCATCCTATTTGTTAAAAATTGTCAAGACCGTTTCATAATAGTTATACAAATTTAACCACAATCGAAATCTCGAAACTACCGAAAATTCTGTAAGCATAGAAAATACATGTATCGAAAATAATATAAGTGTTGGCAGTTCGATATGTATCAAATATTCGTTTTTTTTTATGAAGACTGATCGAGCTTTCCAATTAGTTTCGAAAGAAGTTAAGTAAGCAATTCAATAGCCAAGCGAAAGAGGAGGTATATTGGAATTTTTTTTAACGAGTACGCTTTAGTGTGAAAATGGAAACTGCACGTAAAATTGTTGATTTAATCTGAATGATTCTTTTTTGCTTTTATTTCTGTACGCGAATATTAAGGGATTAAACAAAAGACAGTCAACTACTTTCTGATAATAATTATTTTTACGTATGGGTATGATTCAATTAGGGTTAGAAAGTAGTTAAAGAATAAGAACAGAAATAAACACTAACCAAATCGAAAGCGGAAAGCAATTGTGAATATCGATATCTTATATCGTGATTTATCGTGAACTATTATATTTCATGATATCGAAAGATCGATATTTTTTGAAAATTGTCATCGAAAAATCGATTTTTTTAATAAATCGAAAGTCGGCATCAACTGCAGCCTTTCCCAGAATACCCCGGCCACTGTTGCTTGTAAGAATGATTCATAAAGAAAATATCGACATTATAGCGGGACTTTTAAGGTGACCATTCGTATTCACTATAAGTCCAAATGAAATATATAATCCTTATTGAATATATGGAACTTTTACATTTGTATCTAGTAAATTATGCCTCTGGTTATTCAGATTTAAACTATTTTCTTATATGAAATCATATTTTTAGTTAATACTTTTTTTAAAACCAGGAAATTAAAGCAGCTGCTCTAAGGACTTTGACTTCTATCATACATTTGGATCGCAACCCTAAGTAAGTATTTAATATTCTATATTTGAACGTCATACACTAGATAATTCATGTTTTATTATAAATTATGAGATATTTGACATATAATTCATTCTCTCATAAGATATCCATCTTTTAGATTTTGATTTCCCGTAAAAATTATGCATTTATCAAATATTGAACATATACTTCGAATAATTAAATGAGTTACATAGGCATTCAAGATACTTCCATAGAATAGGATAGTATATAGGATCTTTAAAATACGTTATCTGTAAATTTTTGTAAAAAACTGGATGAAAATCATTTATAACTAAGAAAAGAAAAGACCTATATTTACTTAGCAACAAAATACGCGCGTGCCAACGACATTGATATTACGTACTGAGCTGCAGTCTCATCACGAATTTTTTCTGTCGAACACTCTTGCGATAGAATAAAGATAATTTTGTTTAATATCATTAAGATTAGATTAACATTTTTTTTGTTTAATATCATTAAGATTAGATTTAAAAAATGTCCCTTAATACATAAACTGGAAAAATAATTATTTGCACCAGAAATACGGTATAAGAATCCTTTTTTGCATCCGTTGTCATTTCTGGAAAAATGTCCGAAGCTACAGAAATTGGACTTAAGTTTTAAATAAGGATTCACTACTCCAATGCCCAAAGTTTATCCGTGTTAAAAATGGTAAAAATATGACAGCCTTCAGCATGTATCTTGCTAACAGATGCACACATTTTTAAGTTAAAAGAATAAATAAATAAATAAATCCATTCATTTTTGCTGTTAATATCTAACTTTTTTTAAACGTTAATTACATATATATTTCATTTTCTATCTTTAAGTCGTTATTTTCGATTGAAATATAACAATTCTCCTTAGTATAATGTTTTAAAACTAATTTTAAAATAAAACATCGATAGAAATTGCTCAGAACTTTCATCTAGTTTTTATGCAGTAAATGTTTGAAATGAATTTTTAATTTTTTGTTGGAGAAAAAAAAGTTGCTACTTTTTATTTTAACTTTACCAAAGTTAATCTTTCAAGGAATCTCTTATAATTAAATAATATTTTATGTGTAGTAAATTTCTGTTTATGACCCGATTTTAAGTATTAAGTGTATTACTGGGAATGAATATAAAAATCGGACAATTTTAAAAAAAATTATTCAAATTTTTTTAATTATGTGTCAATTTTAGGTTTTAATTATATGCACATTTTTATAAAATGGGATTTGTTATTGTTTTTCAGATTAAATGCTATAATAGATGCAACAGGAGCTGCATCTTATCATGGGTTTTTGCCGGTGCTTGTGAGGAATTGTATTCAGTCTCTAACAGGTTGAATGTCTAAGAAATTCTTTCAAAATGTTAATTTATTTAATTATAATTCTGTAAATGCTTTTTCTGTAAATTTGAACTTTTTATTTCTGTATCTAGATTCTTGACAGTTAGTTACCTCTTTTTTTCAGATCCAGAATCGGAAGCATTTCCACTACCTTTTGCTACAGCTCTGTTCTCATTTTTGTATCATCTTGCTAGCTATGAAAGTGGTAATGCAGACTTTTTTACTGAATGAAAACGTTTTAATAATATGCATTTTTAAATGAGTGCAGGCATTCTTAAAAATTTATTGTAAAATACCAAAAGCTTAATGAGTTAAAACTGTATTTGATTTTCTGAAGTTTTGAATGTTTTACAGTGGGGAAAAAGTATACAGTGTGTTGAAAACTGAAGCAAATTTGGAATGCTGCAGTTATTAATATTCTTGTCAATTATAATGTTTTCTTATCTCGAGCATAATTCCTTTCAGTGTCGTTAGGGCTCAAAACTAATTTATAATTTCGTTTAAAATTTTATCTTTTAATCTTTAGACTGTAGTATAATTTAATAGCTACATTATAAATGGCAAGTGAGTCAGCTTTTCATATGTATGGTTTTTTTTTTTTTTTTTTGCTGCTGTTTAAATTGGGTTATGTCAGTTTTTAATTCTAATGCAGGCATGTAAAAAGTTACAATTAGAACTTTCAAGTATTCAAAACTTGTTTTTATGTTAAAATTATCTTACTTCCTACTCTATTCTCTTATTTGTTAAGTTATGCATGTTGTTAGTATTCCCCCCCTTTCCCTTTCCTCTCTTGGAATTACGTACTCTTCTTTGCTATTACTCTAACTACATGCATTATATATATATATAATCAACATGAAATTTGTTCTTTAGGTGGTGATGCTCTTGTTTCTTGTGGTATGATGGAAGCTTTACTTAAGGTGATTAACTGGCACAGTACAGAAACAGAACATATAACGGTAAGCAAATGAATTATATTCGGAATCGAGTTTCGTTCGATTAAATTTGTGAATTTTTAAAAATAACTCTTGTCTAACTTAACTTAAAAATTGTTTTCAAAATTTACTGAAACAGGATATAAATTATTGGGACAATATTCATGACTAATATTTTTTTCATAATTTTTTTGAACGTTTTATAAAGTGTTATTTTATTTTGAAATTATAATTTTTATAACGTTACTGACATTGGTAACCTGAACATTTGCAAATGTTTTTTATATATATATATATTAATTTTATGGCTTTTCTTGTTTTTCAGTTTGTTACTAGAGCAGTGCGTGTTATTGATCTAATTACAAATTTAGACATGCAAGCATTTCAGACTCATGGAGGACTTGCTAGTTTTATTCAGCGATTAGAGGTCTGTTTGAATTTTTATAAAAATATTAATATTTTTTCTATTGCTCATTGCTAATGTTTCTTTTAAAAAGCATTTTAAGATATCATTATTCAGAAATTGTATAAAATGATTTTAGGTTGAAGTGAATGTGTGTCGGCAAGATCAACCTTTTGTTATCAATCCCAAGTTAAATGAAACAGTTGCTGTGGAATCTCCTTATTCTAAGTCATTAACATCACCATCTGATTTTCAAGGTGATATGGATATAGACTCGTCTCCTCATAATAGGTATAATTGGCTTTCACTTTTCTCACAAAATATCATGAACAACAATAGTAGTCATTTTAGACTTTTTTTTGTTTTTTAAAGATGCAATCAATTCATTTTTAAGTTTTTCTCAATTTAATTGTTTTAATAAATACATTGTTTCTTTCATGGACAAGATTGTTCTTGTTGAGGGTAATTTTTTAATTTGTTGCCCTTTTAATTATTCGGTTTTAAGACATTATTGCATATTGTCCTTTCTTCCTTTTTATTATACTTGCTTGATGCTTTTGAATGTGTTAGAACTAACCAAATCGACAGCGATAATTAATCAGTGATATTTAGAAAATTAAAAATTGAAGTTAAATAAATATCTTGTCATTTCTTAAAATTTTAAATTTATATGCTGAATTTAGCTATTTTACTTTTTTTTGTTAAAACATTAATATATAAGGCGTTTTTTAGATTTTGCTTACTATTTTATCTGTGATACTCCTGTAATTTTTTTTAAATTTGTGAATTGAAGATTTTCAGTAACCTTATCAATTTAACATGGCAGTATACTGAAATTGTTTAGAACTGCAGCAAACCTTTTCTTTTGTAATAATTTCTTGATATACAATGTATGCAATATGCATAGGGTAGTTTAATGAAATGTAATTTTAATTTATTATAATTAATAAATTATAATACAACAATTATAATTTATTTGAATTATAATAATAATTTTAACTAAATTTCTTCAGTGGATATAAAATTTAACTTTGTATCTGAAGGATTTTTAGTATTAATGACTAGATAAAAAATCTATTTTCTTGGAAAATAATTTGCGATTTATAAGTTCCAGAACAACAGAGAGTGACAATGAAGTTGCCAGTGATACCTGCGAATCTTGTTTGAACATTGAAACTGAAGATTCAACCAGGCATTTTGATATAAAGAAAGGTATTGTTGCTGCTCTAAGTATTTATTATGGAAATTTCTTTTTTGTTGTGAACCATTAGATGTAATTATTGTAATTAAAAAAATGTAAGAAATATTATATATTTTGGCATTTCTTGAACTATTATTTTAAATATATTGTTTTGTTAAAAGTTGTATGCACAAAGGATTGTGTATTTAGATTTACTCGCCATCTTTACTTTGCATTACTTGTATGTGTGCATAATTTTTTTTAAAAAAAGTATTAAGATTTTCCCCCTTTCCATAGGAGTTCAGTGCTTCCCTCAGAGAGCTGCCCTTTTGAAATCAATGCTCAACTTTCTTAAAAAATCAATTCAAGATCCAGCATTTGCTGATAATATTAGACACTGTAAGTTTCATGTATTAAAATGTCTCTTTTGTTTGTATAATTATTTATGTTTAATATTGAATATTAAATCACAATGAATAATATTAGCAACAAATATCTTTATTCCTTGAAATTATAATTTTCAGTATCCATGCATACTTTGTTCATTATTAAAGGTTGATTTAGATATTAAAGAATTCTTTTCAATAAATTTGGATCTTTATTTTTGTTAAAGAAAATTTTCCTTTAAAATTTGAAGGATTTAGTTTTTCTCTAATGCTACAATTGTTTACCTTCTTTTTATAAATCTTGAAATAATCTTAATGAAATAAGTCATATAATAATATGATTTGAACTAACTCAAAAATATTATTTGAACTAAGTCAAAATCCTGTATTTAAAATTATAGTAGTTGTTAAGTTAACTGAGTAAATTAAAAGCTGTGTGGTGACTTGTTTTCGTTAAATAATGACATAATATATTTCAAATTTTTCAAATTTATTCTCAAAACTTCTTAATTAAGAAATCAAGGTGAAATTCGACAAATACTTGAATTCACTTTTATTTACTTGATTAATATTTATGTATATTGCTTCAAATGCCATGCAATATGTCATGCTTTAGAAGAATTTTAAATCTGATATTTTATAGCTTTGGCTTTTTTTTTCAATTTGTGAAAATAAAGAAAGGTAATTTTAAAGGATTTTGCTTGTATTGTAGCAGTTAATTCTGTAAAAAACAAAATCATATTTATTATTATAATTTCCAGTTAGGTATTGTCTTGTAATCTCTTGGTACATTGCATCTTATTGGACAACATAGTATTTATAAAGAAATAGCATGAATAATAATGAAAGGATATTTTATATATTTATATTTCTCTGTTGCTAAGTCTTTGATAGTAAAATTTTGATTCAATATCAATGTAGTATATTATGGTATATTGTCGAAACTGTTTATTCTGTATTGATAATTTGACGCCATTAATTTTAAGAGTTAAATGCCTAGTTATTAAATATGTGAAAAAGGAAACAGCTGTCATTTTCAGAAATCATTAAATTCTTAAAATTAGCGTTTATTTCATTTTCAGTAATGGATGGAAGTCTACCTAATTCTCTGAAGCACATTATAAGCAATGCTGAATATTATGGTCCATCATTATTTCTTTTAGGTATTGTATTGATTTTATGTTTTGAAGAATCAATGTTAATTCTCATGTGTCTCTCAGATTTATTCTTGCTCCTATTCATGTTCAATTACTTATTCTGATCATTCATGCAAGTTTGAAGTTCCTTTCAAAAGTTTTAAATGCTCCATTATGAATGTTATTATTCCTTAAAAAAGTTTTAAATGCTATTATTCCTTAAAATGATCATACAGTGGAAATAATTCATACAAATTTGCAAAGTCATTGTAATTGGCAGTTCATCGATCGATTTTAAAAAAAGACTTACAAATATAATTATATTTTAGCCTACTAGATGATTAATTCTTAATGTTTAAAAGATAATTAAATCTTAAATGCTTTAAAGTAAACTGTTTGAACATTTGTTGTATGTATTTAAATTAGAATGTAAATGTTTTCATCTAATGCCTTCCATAAATTCATAATTTTATGCAAGTTGTCATTCTGATAATTCCTCCCTATTCTTTAGATCTCTGTTCATACTTATATTCTGGTTGTAACAAAATCAATTTAGACAATTGATTTGTAAATATTTTTGAGAAGGTGATAAAGATGGCTTAATACATCAGTGGTAAGAAATTAATATGTGATTGGATGCATTTTATGATAACGTCAATTGCATTCTATTAATAATGAAAGATGGATGTGCCAACCAGTGGTAGGGCTGTCATGAATAAAATTATATGCATAGGGAAAGACCTAGTTACGAATTAAAATTTTTATCTTTTTTCAGTTTGTTTGAAACCACTGTAATTTTTTTATTTCTTTATAGCTACGGATGTTGTTACTGTTTATGTTTTTCAAGAACCACTTTTACTTCCTCCCCTTCAAGTTAATGGGTTGACTGATGTAGTACTTCATGCCCTGTTAATAAAAGAGGTAAAACAGATTTTTAGCATGCTAATGTTGGTCTAAGTTTTTTCCCCCATTTCCATATTAATAAAACTTTTTTGAAGTATTTTAACCAGACTAAGTGTGTGTAAATCATCTCTAATATTAATACAAATATCTGTGCCTCTTATTGATCTGTAGAACAAATAGTTGAATCTAAAGTTATCAATTTCCCCCATGTATATGCTTTAGAGATTGAAATATGCACCTTGTTGCTTGGTTTTAAAATTTTCATTTAAATGACAATAATGTAGATTAAAGTGAAATTTTTTGGCCAGTTACTTTCGAAAGATTTTTTTTCCCGAGCATGCGCTTTTGGCTTTCAAATAATGTTTTTAAGTCTTGTATATACATTAATTTTTTTTTTTAAATATTGATTTCTACGATTAACATCTTCCGATAAGAAAGCTTCACATATTTTACATACGAGATGTAAGGGAGAAGAATAAATAAACTTTAGAGGAGAAGCGAAGGAATGCATAGGTTTGTTGACTCACACAGTACTTAAAAGTTCATATTTTTTAAAATTATTAATTTATCTTATGAGATTAAACTTAGGATATTAACATTTTTGTTATGAAGTGTGGTGACATTTTTAACCAAGCCTTTAGTTTTAATTAAAATTTACAAGCCGATCCAGTTTCTTAAAAAATTGATTTGGGGAACTATGAATAGAAATGAAGAGATCATGAAGTATTAAAGTAGTATAAATAGTCTATTTGCCCTTGTAAATGTTTTATAATTATATAAATACGCGTTTTATTGTTTTGCTTGATTATGTGTTATAGTACTTTCAAATATTGTCCCAAAATATAAATTTTTTAGTTGCTTACACATTTTTAATGGAAATTGAATTCCATTTCAAATCATTTCAATAATATATTACGTAATTTAATCAATTTCTGATTAATATTTTTGTATGATTACATTCATTTATAATTTTTTTATCAACAAATTTTATTTATTTACTTTTAACATTTAAGTGCGAATTGTATCCCTGAAAATTATCTGTTTTTGACTGAAAGTGGAGGAAAATAATTGTAATTCGTTTTTGAAGTGAATTATTTTTCATCTAAAAGTTTAAGTTTTTTAGCATTTTATTTGGTTTAGGATATTTTTTTCTTTGAAATTTTTTATTTAGCTTGCTGCAAAATAATAGCTGAATTGAGACTTCTAAAGTTAATTGAGATGACTTTAATGGATAGGTTTTATTTCAAATTTTTATTATTTTGTTCAGTAATAATGACTATTTCAAATAACTGCATTAATTTTTTTTAAAATAATTAGATGAAAGAACTAGCTGATCACTAGAAACAACTATGATTTTGATACATTAACATCATATATCAGGTGTAAGATCCGAGTGTTAATGTTAGGAATGTAATAATGTTTATTTTATTTTAAAAAATCAGTTGTGAACTGAATTAGGATATATTGAGCTGTTGCACTAATTTAAGATAGATATTAAGATAGATTTCATTCAATTTTTCTCAAAACTATATTTCTTAATTTACAATCTGGAGTTATACTATTTCTTAGTTCTTTTCTTTTTTTAAAATAATGAAATCCAATTTTTAAAGAAACAAACTGAAATCTTAATTCAGATTGATAATTACTTGAATATTTTAAATAATAAAGAATATAAGAAATGAAGAGCTCAAATGACAACACTTCAAGATAGTCTAGAATGTTGATCGGGCCAATAGATATTTTAATTACAGATTTTATACAGAAAATAATTAAATTTAATATAGTCCTTTTTTTAAATATTGAATAATAGATATTAAGTTCTTATATAGTGCTTTAGGCATAGTTATTCCAAACTGATTGGTGACATTTAGATACCTTATCAGTATCTTTTACTTTTAGAATTAATTAATTACTTGCTTTAACGGTTTTTCTTATTTATTTCTTTTGAAAGAAATATTAATCTTGTTCGTTTATGATACAGGTGCCTGCCACAAGGGAAGTTTTGGCATCACTACCAAATGTATTCAGTGCTCTGTGCCTAAATGCTCCTGGACTCCAGTCTTTTGTAGCTTGTAAACCCTTTGAGAAACTTTTTAGGGTTCTAGTATCGCCTGAATATTTACCTGCCATGCGTAGGCGGCGTAGTTCTGATCCTATTGGTGATGCTGCTAGCAATTTAGGAAATGCGATGGATGAATTGATGAGACATCAGCCCAGTTTGAGAACTGATGCCACAGCTGCTATAATTAAGGTGTGTTTCTTTTGTGTGTATATATATATATATATATATATATATATATATATATATATATATATAATATTGATTAATAAAGAAGAAATTTTTGCTATTGGAAATCTCTTTCTAATGTTTGTTTGTTTTTTTATTTTATCTCTTTTGAATAGTTATTGGAAGAGTTATGTGCTATGGGAAGAGATCCTAGATATATTTGTTCTCGTCCTACCGCTAAACCGGAAGTTGTTACTGCTGCTGTGACCAGAATTGCAAATGTTTCAAATGATGCTGGTTCATCTGACGAAGAAGAAGAAGATGATGATGACACAGGTAGTACCCCTGTTCAAGGACCTTTACCTAAAACTCAGAATGATAGAAACAATGGAATGGATGCAAATGGCACAAATTCCTCTAAGACTGCTGTGCCTTTAGTTGATTACATTTTGAATGTGGTAAGTATTTTTTAGATTTTTGCCAATTTCTGAGTTTTCTTTCTGTATACAAAATGTTGAAATGGTATTATTCGATTATCTATAGAATTTTGGTATTTTTGAAAAGTAGATTAAAAATTTTAATTTTTGGAGAGCAATATGCTAAAGAAAAGTAAAATAAAAAACTTGCTACAAATTTTCATCTTATAAAAAAAACTGTTTTGAGCTTGCAGCATATTTGTTGGTAGGATTTTTTTTTATTGAAACAAATTCTTTCGAGTATGAAGAAAAAATTTCATTTCACTTATGTGTCTCTTGAGTTTTCTCAGTATGTGTTGCCTGAGAATAAAATGTTATTATAGTCTATAAATATAATAGGCATTTCAATTTCAGCTTTTGTACTTCCTTACCTTGGTAATGATGTGACAGACACTAGCGAAACTTTACACAGCCGTTAAGGAGTTTTGATACTTAACGCATTCTTGACGTGATCGTGTGTTTTCTTGCTATTTATTCTAAACTATAAATTATATTATCAGCTGTGCTGCAATGAATAGCCCTGACATCAGGCAAAAGAAATGTGTGGGTTTCCTAAGAACAATACAACAGAAGCTAATATAATAGCAAATGTTGAAATTTATATAATAATCCAGTTTCCAAATCGCCCCGAATCCTCGAATGAAACCTTTTATGGACTTGGATGGTTTTGACAAATGTGTTATACGTCACATTGTACAAGAATTTTATGACATGAATACCCAACTGTAATAGTTTATTGTATAGTAAAAAATTCTGCATGTGCAAAACCTTTGTGGGTAATTTTGAAAACTAAGATTTTTTTAATAATTATAATGAATTGTGTAAATTTTTTTTTGAAAAGAAGTGAAATTGTTTCTCATATGAGGTTTTTGAGGAAAATGTATAGTGTGTGAAACAATTCTTTACCCGGTCAGGGGATGTATCAAGATGAAATTTGGGTAAATACTAACAATTCACCTAAATTTAATTTAGTTATTTAAGTTCCCCTTAGCCAAGAAAGCTTAAGAATTCTGTTGGGGAAAGTACTTTGTCGGTACAACTTGTATTTCAATCCAGAAGTTAGTTGACTATCACATAAAGCAGGATTTTCGCAGATGACTGGGCAAACCGTCCATAATTATTCTGGATAGTGCGAGCTATCATTCTGCATATGCAGAAAAATTCACTCTATATAGACAAATTCTGACATTTCTTAACAAAAACATGCTTCATAACGCCTCCTAAACTGACCGAAATCATGTAAATTGCAAGGGAATTTTTAATATTTAGGAAACAAACAAAATTGTATTTCGTATATGAGCTGCTTGTTTAGATAGCATATAAAAAGGGACCTGGACTTTCTTTCCCTCTGTATCACAACTAATGCAACACAATTGAATTTGTCGGAGCACTTGTAAAATGCGAAATTGTAAATAAAATTTTCAAAATAAAGATGTTAGGCAACGAGGCGTTTTTAAACATTACAGTCGATGATTGGGAAAAAAAAACGTAAAACAGGCATAAAAATTAAAAGAGGAGCTAAATCTACTGCTGGAGACTGTGCAATCCGAAAGCATTGGGATCAATTTACAAGATGACAGCTTGAGGACGTAGAGGGAAAATAACGATTTCATATTGAGAACCTGTAAATTAGATTTTTTTATGTGTATAATCTATTTATTGCTTACAAAATGAAACGTGCTAAAATTTACCTTGAAAAAAAATTATTGCATCTGAAAATGTGTAATTTTTATTTAAATATATGAATTTCCGAAATGTGTCCTGTGTTAAAAATACATTTATCAAGCTGAAGCTACTGAATCTTTACTAGATTTTAAAAAAAATCCATAATTTTATGTTTGCATCAAAAAACGTAGCGATAGTATATATATTTCTTAGTTTGTTTTCTTAAAGTTTTTATTTTAGTTGCTAATCTCTTCAGTTACTGTTCTGATGGCAATCAACATTTTATATTGAGTAAAAGTGTTCTAGTAACTTTTATTCCAGTGTTAAAAAAGTCTTAAATATTTCTTGTTTTCTCTTAGATGAGATTTGTCGATGCCATCTTGAGTAATAATTCTACTGATGACCATTGTCGTGAATTTGTGAGGCAAAAAGGCTTAGTCCCTTTGATGGCTATTTTGGGTTTGCCAAATTTACCTATAGATTTTCCTGTTACTCCGACTTGCCAAGCTGTTTCTAGTGTTTGTAAGTCAATATTGGTAAGGATTTGTCACTTTTCCTCTTTTTTTTTTCTTTTCCTTTGCCCATTCTTTTGAACAGAAAAATTGCACATCATTTCAAAAGCTGTTGACTTTTAATATCATCATTAATATTGTTTTTCAGAATCTTGCTCATGAACCACAAGTTCTAAAACAAGGATTGTTGCATTTGAATGAGGTCTTGCAATGTTTAGAGCAATTGCACCGACCTGTAGATCCTCCTGGTGGCAGCGTATTGTTAGAAGAGTTAATCAGTGCGCCTAATATGAATGATGCCACTTTAAGTGCCCAAACAACTCCTTTGCTTCATTATATGTCTGCAGCACATGCATACATAATAATGTTCGTTCATGTGTGCCGTACTGGCCAGGTAAATAAATATGTAATGCAAATTCTAATGAATTTTGTCTAAGTTTACTTTTAAACAAAAATGACTGTTATGCAGTAAAATCTTTTAATTTTAATTTCATTGAACTTGAAATTTTTATTCAGTATTTCATTCTGTGTATGTCTGTGAGACCCATTATTATAATGCTCAGATACATATGTATATGATCTATTGGAAACTTTTTTCGATTGAATCTTTTAAATGTATTTTCGGTTTTAATAACGGAAGTATTTTCTCTGATTGCAATAGACTCATTTGTTCTTTAAATTCAATAAAATTATTTATTGGCTAGTGGCTTTATAATGTTACCACACCATCGGAAGAACAGGATGAATAGTGACAATTTAAAAATCGTATAAAAACGTGGGAAAATTCATGGGATTTGGACATTTTCGTAAAAGCAGAGAAAATACAGGAAATGTTAAGCTATTTAATTTCCCCATCTAAAAAATGCCTATTTCTAAAGATAAATAAGAGATTGTAGTCATAGCTTCTGAAAAAACAATCAATTCGTGGTTGTGTTATGCGGAACTCGTCACTTTTATTTATATAACTCATCTCAATTTCGATTTACATGACAGTTGTTCATTTTTCATATTATTCTCCAATTACATCTATGTGAAGGCTTACATTTTTCTGGCGGCTTTAACTATTTATAATGTCCGGAAGCAGCACGTTAATGTTTAATCAACCATACATAAATGAATGGTCTGTTTATTTGAGACACTGAGCATATTCAAAATAGCTTAGAGATTATTTTTTTTGAAACAATGAACTGCTCAATATCTTAATCTAAAAAAACAGTCCTGATTTTACTGAATGGATACCAGGATTTCCTAAAATTTGCTGCGTACCGCTTTTTTTTTGGTAAGAAATAATAAGTGGAAAATATGAAAAAACACAAGCACTTGCAAGTCATGCCAAAAGATGAAAACAAAAGAAACTATATGCCAGTTCAAAAGAGTCATCATTGATGTTGAATTTGGTGTCTAAAACACATACAGGAAAAGATAGCTCGTCAAATTCGAAAGAATCCGATTTCGGACTTTTTTGTTCAAGAAAAATAAAGTTTAATTTTAAGGGCAATAAAAACTGTTTTCCATTCGTCTTTTAATGCATTCGATATATCGGAAATGTTTTCACGTCTGTTCACTCAAAGTCAAATGGCTAAAAAATGCACGTTAGGACGTAAAAAATGTCTTACCTTATTTGTTACGGATTTGTTCGATTAGAACCATGAAACTAATTGGTTGAAAAGTCTGCAGAAGTTTCAGAAATTCATTCCTAAATACATAAATTGTCAAAAAGGAATAAATTTTGACAAAAGGAAAGTAATCTTGCTTTGTACGTTTTTTGTTAAATAATCATTAAATGCTTTGTATTATGATGACAAAATTGTTTCGCGTTTTGTGTGACTTATAGTAAAAAGGTATGGTGGGTAATGTATTCTCCGTTCATAATATAAAAATTTTTTCTTGCGGAATTGTAGATAATGAATTAAGGTGAAAATGCTTTTATTATTTTTTTTCTATATATAAATATAAACGTTCTTTTAATATGCTATTTTTTATAATGGGCAATAGTGTCTTCCTTTCCTTGCGTTTACCGTTCATTAAAGCCATATTCCATTATAATTAGTACATAAGTGCTATTTGCACAATTCCTTCTACCTTGAATACATATATAATATAATATTCCCCAGATTTGAGTGGTAACCCTGTTTTATTCTTTATCATTTTACTCTTGGACATTCGGTATAAGAGTATGGAGTTAAATGAATCTCCATCTGTCAAAAGCTGAAATAAAAAATAAAAGTATAATTAATAATTCTGTGATAGAAAAACTAACAATGAAATTGATTTAATAATTTCATTTGCAAATGAATTTAGCTCTTGAAATAATCTTAAATGCTATTAATCCAAATTAAAGATTTAAATTGCTGAAAGTCCTGCTAGTAATGAATGAATATAAATGAAAACATTAACACAAATGTAATTGAAAGGTTTATTTTATGTGCCTAGTAAATGATTAATTTAAATGCTGATAAATTTCAAATTTTGTATTATATAATTGCTGTTCAGTAGTTTTTCATTTCAATAATTTGTTCTATTCAGTGGAACATATAATTTCAATTTTGTCTAGTGTGAAATTTTTGCAGTTTATACAGCTTGATTTTTAAATGTTTTTTTTTTCATAAAATCATTCTCTAATGTGAATAAAATAATTAACTTCCAATGAGAAATTAGCAATGACTTCAGTTTGTGGTAACAATCATATATATACATTTTTTTTTTGAAGAGCGACATCAGAACAATATCTATCAGTCATTGGGGCTCTGAACTTGGATTGAGTGTTCTGAAAGGACTCAGTTCTTTATACACATCTTTGGTATGGGAAAGTACAGTTTTGCTTGCTCTGTGTAGCAATGACAGTACACTTGCTGAAGACGTTCAGTTTGGTAGGCAGCAACTCGAAAAATTGCTACCTAAGGAATCCAAGGTATGTATATAGAAAAATTAATTTTCTAAATACATTTTGAAAGTTACAGAAAAGTGTTTGGAGTGTCCAAATAAAAAGTTTGGAACACTCTTTATTCTTTAGATTAAACAATAATAAATAATTGAAATAGTTTCATTTGTAATTTCCTATTTTATGTTTTAATGTCTTTCTTTATTGGGCTATAAAAGTTCATACAGTGCTAAATAAAATCTTAAATATTTAGATTTTTTGAATGGAATAAATTTGAAACTAAGTTTATATGTAAATTATGATTATTTCCAGAAATATTGAATTCTTAATCAAATTTTTCGTTCGTGGCAGCAATTTTTATTAGTTCAAATGAAAGATATTTTATTGTCTTATAGGCTGAAAAAGATGATGTGCCAGGTTGCAGTGCTACAGAATTTGGTTCAAACAGTGTTACTTCTGCTATGGAAGCTCTAAGTACAAATAGTTGCTCATCTGCAATGGATATTGATGATAGTTGTCACTGCACATCAATGGACGATACTACAAATGGGAGTTTAGCAAGTGCTGAAAAAATAAAACCAAAAGGTTACACTCAGTTAAAGCAGATAAAACCTCTTTTATCTGGAGCATCAAGATTAGGGAGAGCTTTAGCAGAATTGTTTGGCCTGTTGGTGAAGGTTTGTAATTAAAAAAATTTTCCTTTAAAAATGTATTTAAAAACTGTTCTCAAGAAGTTTTCTTACTGTTGGTAAAGTGATGGGTATTTACATTTTTTTCAATTTTGAACATTAAAAAACGATTGTAAATTTTTATATATAATGAAATGAATACATTCTACATATCTCATCATGGTATTCTAACCCCTGATATATTGATAACTATGCTTAAAGTTGTCTAAGATGAGATATCACGAATTCCTGTGGCTTCTGAAGTTCTGATCTATGACACTTGTATAGATGAAATCATGAGTGGAGTACTTGAAATAGGGACTGCTCGCCTTCTAATCACAACTGAGTGATACCCTAAAATCATGTAGAGTGACTAGTCTGATTCTCCTGAATTACTGAACAATTCATTGTCATCATGTGCCTGACATTTTTTCTCTGTTGGCTGAATTGTCAGTGAAGACAGTAGGTATCAGTTGGAAGCCATTCCAAATTTGTGTTTAATGTATCTCAATCATATACCAAGCATGCGTTGCCAGGTTTAATTGTCATATTGCATAAACGCTTGGGTTATACATAAGGTTAACAAGAACAAATATTGCTCTGCAGCGATTGTGGCAGCAGAAGCTGAATTCGGCAGATGGTGCTGCTTGTGAATGAATGCCAATGAGTGGAAGGACTTTGTTACAACTTTAGATTGCATTGAGGAAGTAGAAATATATAGATTTTTTATCTGACATGTGGCTAAGGATCATCCTTCAGGGCTTCGCAAATGCATCTAATTCAGCACATGGAGTTGTCATTTAGTAGTAATATGCAACTTTATAATGCGGAAGTGGCCATGCTCCCAACCAAATCCCATGTTATACGCATTCGAGTTGTTTCATAATCTTGACTGGAGCTCTGCCCCTGTGTTCTTTTGTCCCAATTTGTGGTAAAAACACGTTTCTCTCTGAGATAGCAGATCAATGACATTCTGCTCCATACGATTTTCCAGTCGCCCTGGTGTAATTGAATACGCTTGCGAATTAAGACCATCGCTAACCACATTTCTAAGGTGTTAAGATTGACTGGACATTGTCAGTGGAACCATGTGCCTTCAACTTTTTATCTTGGGAAGTTCGTTTCACGCGAGTGAAGCCTTCGTGACCTTCATGATCAAAATCTGTTATGGAATAGTAGATAGATGGTAGGAATGGTAGATGTTAACCATATGCATTCAAATTGATGCAATTTTAAATTCCAAGTCTCTGTGTCCATTATCGAAGAATACCAGCTTCTTTTTTAATAGGCAGGCCAATGAAATATATTATTGAACCTGACATAACTGATATTAAAGAGAATGCCCACTAAATAGGCCAACTAGGAGTAAATGGCTTTATTCCTACTTAAATTAGTTATAACATCGGTATAAGTGGTAATTCCAAAAGATTAATGTGAAGGTTGGTGATCTGTTAGTAATCTTATTCCTATCAACAACATTTCATACGTTAATTCTCCATTCATTGAAGCTGTAAATAAATAACAGTCCAAGATACTATCGATAATGTAAGGAATTGTGTGATGTTTTCTTTTTTTGAGTTTGTGCAAAACTGTTGATATAATGTTACTGATGTTAGCCATAATCATTATGTTTTGGAATCTTTCATAAAGCTAAAATACGGTTGTCAATTTTTTAATTTCCCGAATTTGGTTATACTGCCTGACAGTGGAGTTTTTAAAAGTATCAATGTATTTTTTTTTTTTATTTTCGTGTCTGACTTCCTTTGATATTTCTTGTGCTTCTTTTAAGCATGTTTTTTTTTATTTATTAGCTAGCATAAATCAAATGCTGTATTGTTTTTACCTGCACATTACTGTATAATTTTAATTTTCTAGGTATTAATATTTTTCATTGCTTGTACTTCTGTTATCTACACTATATTTTTTTAAACTTTTATATTTTTTCTTGCGATTTGAAACAATTTTTTTTTTTTGAATTTGGTTTCTGGATTCAAACTCCCGTTTGTAGAAATATTTGTTATTTTTACTCAACAATGTATTGATTTTTTTATCTCTTTCGTTTAGCTTTGTGTTGGCTCTCCTATGCGCCAAAGGCGTGGGCAGCAAATTCCTCCATCACCAAGCATGCCTTCGCCAGCAGCCCGTGCTGTTGCAACAGCTTTAACTCGACTCCTAGCTATGGGCTTGTCTTGGGAACCACCTCCATCTTCTCCGGTTCCAAAATTTCGGTATTATTCTCTAAAATTTCTACTGATTAGTCAACTGTGATTCATCGATTATAATTTACTCATCTGCTATAGTGGTCATATTGTATATAGTTTGTAAAATTTCAATTGATAAAATGATTTGTCAAAGAATATACAGAAAAAGGAGTATGCATATCCATCAGCCTTATTAGCATAGTTATTAGGTATCGAATTTCTTTTTCTTCTGATTTATTCTTGTATTTGAATATTTGCTGTTAAATATATATTTGTATACACGTTATATACACAGTCAAAGTTTTTTGCAAAAAGACGTTACTTATTCTTTACATGTTAGTATCGAAGGTTTCTAGTTTGTCCATTGTTGCGAACTCAAATAAACTTTTTTGCGCTTGTTTCGACTTCATCTAAAGCAAAATGGCAAACATTGAAACTTACCGAATTAATTTTACACTTAAAATTTCAAACAGGGGTTTTAGTCCATGCTAGTATGCGACATTAAATTTGTTTATGTAATGCATAAATTATTGCATGCATTGAATGAGCATAAGAAGGAGGGATAAAAAGCATAAATGTACAGCTTAATTTCTATGAAACGGCTCCCTTAATCAAATGATTTTCTTGCTGAAATCAAAATTACAACTTTTTACAACAGGGCATATTAACAAACTATTATTACATATAACAGTAATCATAAGAAATAACAGTATCTTACATTAGTTAACTCGACCACAAAGTTTTTCCTTGTATAACTAAAGGTTTATTAAAAATATCTGCCTGAAAGGATGGATTAATGGCAATTTTTGTGCTTGTTTCCCGAATGCAATCAAACTCATATCGTGCCGATTGGGATTTAAACACTGAAGACTTGAGAAACATTGGTTTAAATAGATACTTATTAAATATAGATTAAAATTGTGTGGGGAAAAAAACTGCTTACACCAACCATTTTTTATCATTTTCTTGAGAGAGAGAATGTGTGTACATTAAATAATGTGTATAAAAACAACAAATTGAAAAATTTTCTTTGAACGAGCGATGATAAAAATATTATAGAGGTGTTCAATTATGTAGATAACGCACCCTTTCCTCATCTCTTTACCAATTATAACTTTTAAGGATGCTTTGAATAAAAAAATAATATGTATATTACGAATTTGTTGACGTTCAGGTCTTGTAGATCATGATAATCAAACTTGACGCTCTGGAGAAGTTGTTACTTCTCCAGAAACTTTTGCCGATATAACTAATAGAAGGCGAACTATGCTCACTCCTTCATAAACTTTCTATGCACTCTTTCAAAAGCTATAAAATGCGAGCAGACTAAGCTGAAGCACATCTTATGGTTAGTCAGCAACGAATCCGTTGGATTAATCCAGTTATGCCCACACGTTGGGTGGTGCTCATACGATTAGTGACTTCAGGAATGAGCCATGCATCGTCTTTAAATTAAATATTAAAGGAGCATCGAACTGTGACAGTGTGGAGACACAATTCACATTCAACAGCATTAAAGATATTGGAATTAAAAATACTGTATGGGATTCAATACTGAAATTCAACACCACTGTTTAACAAGGAGCATCTACCCTCCTCAACCGATATTATTGAGCAAATTAAGAATCTTAAAAGTGGAAAAGCACCTAGCATCGGCAATATAATCAATAAAATGATCAAAAACTTGCCCAATAACATTATCATAGTTCTAACAGTTTTACCGCACAGAATCCTTGAAATTGGGCTTTTTTCTGCACTTAGGAAAACTGCCACTGTGGTCCCTATACTAGAACCATGTAAATACCCTACTATCTCTACCAGCTACCGTCCAGTTTCATTACTCCTCATACTCAGTAACAGAAGGTATTATCTTAAAAGAAACTAAATGATCTTTTGAAAGATAAAACCATCCTGTGCCCAGACCATTTTGGCTTCTGACCAAACCTGTCAATCACTCATCAATTAGTAAGAATAATAATATAATATATAAATGAAGGATTTCAATTAAACAAAAAAATGGGGCAGTATTCTTAGACTTACAAAAAGCTTTTGGCATTTTGGATTAATACATAAATTAATAAAATACAATATTCCCTCTAACATCATTAAATTAATCACTGCATACCTAGATGATAGTACATTAAAATTGAAGGTAAAGACTTAATTCTCTGCAACAAAGAATATTAAGGCAGGAGTTCTACAACGGTCTAACCTGGGTCCAGTGCTCTTCACTTGCTACATAAATGACATTTCCAAACAATCCTACATCCTTCTTTGCTTGTATGCCGATGACACAGCAATACTGGCTAAAAACAAAAGTCCAAAATGCATGCAGCTGGCATTAAACAGACACTTAAGTCAACTCAATAAAAACAGAACCTGTCTTCTTCCACAAAGTTAGTAAAATTAGAAATGTCCCCAGATTAGTAATAGAGAAATAGAAAATAGAGTTGTTTCAGGAGAGCAAATATCTAGTAATAACATTTGACGGTAGACTAAATTTCAAACCCCACTTACTAAATCTTAAAAATAAATTTTGTGGAGCAGCTTGGAACCCCCCCCTCTCGGAATTCAAACATTAATAGGGATGCAAAAATGATTTTTTTGACTGCCTACTTGCATTCAGTACTGAAATATGCATGCCCTGCTTGGGGTTTTGCTGCGAAACCTAAATTAAATAAAGTCCCTTATTGTTGGGCCAACTTTGATTACTGATTATTTATGATAGAAAAAAATGCAGTTAATTTTTCGAAATACAAATTTTATTTACTTAATTTGCAATTAATGGTAAATTTGTCGTTTTTCAGAAATAATTGGACGAGTTTAATCTTACAAGAAATATTTTAATATCATTCTAAAAATTCAAAATTTTTAATTTTTAATTATTTTAAATTTATTTTGAGATGTTTTCTTTGATCATAAATTTGTGAAATGTAACACATATGGTTTCAAAGTACAAGAGGGTAAAAAGTTGATTCATTCTGCAACTATTTTTTGGAATTCTCTATTTCTTGAGGATTTGTTATTGAATTGAATTAAATTTAAATTTATCTAAAAATCTGCAAGTAGGGATAAAAATGTTTTATCCTTAATCTTACAGCAAATATTTATAACCAAAAACAATCAATCATGGTATGAACTAGTAAAATGATTGCATGAATTATAATTTATCATAACTTAGATTTAACATAATTATTATGTAGAAATGTCTTTTAATTCCAAGCAACAGCAGGTTATCAGCTAATAACATATTAATAATTCATAGAAAATTAATTGCTCATAAAAGTAAGTTGCTCATAAAAAGTAAGTTGTCTATAGCCTTTCCATTGGGATAATATCTTTTTTCCTTCTCTTTAGAAATTTGTACTTTCACTTCAAAGGAATTAAGTGGAATGGTGAAGTGTTTTGGTATCTATAAGAGATATCCTGTCTTAACTTTTTCTGATATTTAGCAGTGATTTTTCTATACTTGTCAAAAGTTATAAAATCTTCAATTCTTAAACTGCTATGTATCATTCATTACAATGCTGTGTATATTGCTCTACTGACCTATGTATTTCACTTGCTTTTATTTATAACCTAAGATATAGATTATTGCAGTGATTCCAAATGAATCCTGAACAGCACATTTTCTTTTATAGTTAGCTTTGTAAATATATCGAAATGTAAATACTGCTAGGAGCAATTTAAAAAACAACTAAGAAATAGTAATGAAATTTCTTTACCACTAAAAAAAAATCTGCAATTTTAATAAATATTTTAAATTAAAAAAAATGAAAACATGTTAATGATACAAAAATGAGTTCCTACACATTACAATGTTGAAAATAAACTGATTATCCCCTCTCTACTTTTTAAGTCTGGGAATATTCATTGTATTTAAACTAGTTAAACTATCAGACAAATTGGAAATTTTAATACTTTTATTAAATATTTTATTTTTTATTAAAGTAATTAAATAGGCCATAAAATAACAATAACTAAAATCAATAAATAGAAAAGGCAGTATAAAAAAATGGAGCAATGAGATTTAAAGAATATAATTTAAAATTATTTGATAAACTTATTGCCTATATTGAATGTCAAAATCCCAGGGTTTAATTTTAAATTAGGATACAATTTAAATGGCTATTAGTATAAAACTGTACAACTCAAAATTGGCAAAAGAAAAAAAAAGCTTTATATATTTATACATCATTGCAACACCTACAAGTAAAATAAGTATGATTAATTGAGCAATAAAAGCTCTTGTGATATTAAAATTACCTTCAAATTATTACACAAAAAGAAAATTTATTAATGTCAAGAACAAAAAAAAAATTAATTTGGAAATATTAAGACCTGTAAAAATCGCGAAATTCCCAATTTAAAATCACATATTCGTTTATATCATCCATAGATTTCAAATTGCATCTAATGGATATGATTTTATCATGTTCGAAAATTTCGTTTATGAAATTCTAAGGCAAATTCTCGGTTGTTATATCTATATGATTTTTCTCAGACAATTCCATGTAGTTCAAAAAATAGCTTTAAAAATTATTTTTCTTTAAATAAACATTTTCTTTCTTTTATGTACCTAAAAACATCTTTATATTTTACATTACATGTTCAAATACTTTCTGTCATTATCTTAAACAGATTTGAAAAAAGGCTTTTATAAAAACAAATTATGAAAGTGACAAGTCTTTTTTCCCTATTTCAAAATACTGCGCTTATGAATACTATCCATGTTTTAGAGAGAGAAATTATAAAATCTTTAAACTATATATTATAGAAATTTTTCACGAATTCATTTATTAATGCAGTTATTTTTTAAAGTTTAAAACTTGTAGGAAACCTTTTCTAATACCACTTACCTGTTGATTGATTCTTAGTATAAAAAGAAATACCCTTAAAAACTACTATTGTATCCCAATTAAAAAAATGAAAAATTTAAAAAAATTGATCAGAGATTAATTTATTATTTTTGAAAAGTGACAAAATCCTTAATTATCATGATTCTAAATATTTATTCTGTAGATTGTTCATTTTAGTAATTGGACTGGAGGCAAACAATAAAATTTTTTAAAAGGAAGTTCAATAAAGCTTTTGTTAATCCACTTCACTCTAAGCTACTTTGTTATTAATTGTATGGTGATGTAAATCTAATTTTAGGCAGTTAATTTTTATAAAAATTAACATTATTTAACAATTGTAAAAAAAATTCTTGCATATTAGTTTTATAAACATTTGGGTAAGTATCATAATTAAATCAATTTCTTTGAAAATAATAATCACAATTCTATCCCTGCCTAACAATTACAATTACTATAATGAATTGTTCAAAAAATTATACTAGCATTTAATTTTCAACGTCAACTGAGGATTCAAAGCCAATTGGGGCAATGCAAAATGCGGGATTTTTTTTTACATCAGCTAGGGTAACGCTACACAGATTAGAAATTTTTAATTTTCTTTAAACTGTATTATTTTAATTCGAAAGTACTTCAAAATGAATCGAAAAAATCGAATAATTAACAATGCTAAGTTTTAAATGCATCAATCATTATTAAAATAAACAGAATTGTTTTAAATAATAAAATAATTGATCGAAAACATGTTAAACCTGACTTCATTTGCGGGGTGAAAAAAGCAAACTGAATTCGTTACTCATTATCGTCGTAAAAATGAAGATTTTTGGTGAAAAAGTCAGTATGTAATTAATAAAAAAAAATGAATGAATTAAAATTTGAAAAAAACTAATAAAATCATGTCAACCACTACAAGTTAAAAAAAGTAATTTGAATTTGAGGGGATGAATAAAAAATATTTTATTAACGATTGAAAATTTGAACTATATACAAGGTGGCCAGAAATAAAACACCCCTACTCTGACCTCCATGGATATCGAACTACTCAGTGTAAAGGCTCAAAATTTTGTACACATACTATTCAAAATATGGGGAAACGGATTTCACGAAAAAAAAATTAGTTCCTGAAATCACCGATAGGTGGCGCTGCACAACTGGAACTATGATCAAAAGACACAAATAATAATAAAAATTAAAATGTTTATGCGGAATGGAATGCTTCCATGCTTCCTTTTTAATTTTTCTGCCCCTTATGGAAAATAAAAATAGTAAAGAAGCTAGAACTCCCGTTGTAACTGCAATTTCATACTGTAACCAGAAAAATTTGCATAAAGCATGGTTAGAAGCCATGTTCTGGGAAAGAAGTTAAAAGGTGGGGAATGTCATTCTTATTAGTGATGGCTGTCACGCTGCCAGAACGCGCTTTGCTTGTGAAGTTGTTTTACGAGAATAAAGGAAATGCTCCAGCAGCACTTCGAGAGTTTCGCCGACTTAAGGATTTGCGTAAGGGACCATTGCTTCCACAAGCTCTCAGGAGAATGATCGCTCGATTCGAGGAAACTGGACATCTTGGAGTTCAGCCTGGTCGAGGACGCAAACCGGTTCGTTCAGATGTCGTTGAAGATGTTGCCACCGGTATTGTTGAACAGTCAATGGATAATGTTTTAGGCTGCAGTAGTGCACGTGCAGTGTCACGACACTTGGGTGTTCCCTATAGCACAGTGTGGAACGTGCTCAGAAAAATGGTGCATTGTTTCCCGTACAAAATCCGCCCTAATCAACAATTGCTGGCCACAGACAGGGAGATGCGACTGACCTTTGCATTGACATTTCTTGCTAGAGTTGAAGTGGATGCATCGTGGCCGTGGCAGATTCTGTGGAGCGATGAGGCCCATTTCCACCTCAGTGGAACAGTGAACACCCATAACTGTCGCATATGGGACACGACAAACCCCCGTACCTTCCAAGAGATTCCACTCCACTCACCGAAAGTTACAGTCTGGTGTGGATTCACAGCCACATTCATCCTTGGACCGTTCTTTTTCGAAGAGGTTACTTCCAATGGCCTTGAGACATGTACCGTGACGGCCAACAGGTACAAAAGGATGCTCGAAACATTTGTTGTACCCCATTTGCAGCAGCGCCAATGCCTTGACACCATTACTTTTATGCAAGATGGAGCACCTCCACACATTGGACTCCCTGTGCAACAGTTTCTTCGCCAACATTTCACCACTGACAGAATAATCAGGCGCGCGTTTCCGACAACTTGGCCATCTCGTTCACCGGATCTTAATCCGTGTGATTTTTGGCTTTGGGGACACTTAAAAAACCTTGTTTATCGAGAACGTCTGATAACCTTGGCAGATTTGAAAGAGAGTATCAGTCTGCATGTGAGAAGCATCTCAGATGACCAGTTACGATCCGCAGTTGAACAAGCTGTCCACAGACTTCACATTTTACATCTTCAGGAAGGGAACCATATTGAGCAGCATTCCCTGCATCGATAACGTCCTTGTTTCATGTATGCTTGGTACTTTCAAATAAAATGTGTTTAAAACGTGTTTTTGTGTCTTTTCAGCATACGTCCAGTGGTACAGCGCCACCTATCGGTGATTTCTGGAACTAATTTTTTTTTCGTGAAATCCGTTTCCCCATTTTTTGAATAGTATGTCCACAAATTTTCAAGCCTTTACACTGAGTAGTTCGATATCCAGGGAGGTCAGAGTAGGGGTGTTTTATTTCTGGCCACCCGGTATATATATATATATATATATATATATAAATATTATGATGTATAATGTAGGGAGAGTGTGAGCTAATAACAGGAATTGAAATAGTGAAATTTTATTGTGAGCTTTTCTTTTGATGGAGCACTGTTAAGGAAAATTGCCCTAAAAGGTAACCATGCCAAAAAAAAGTTGTTTTACAAAATTTAAATTGGATTTAATGTTGTTCAAGGTATAATACAATTTAAATATGTATGGTAAAAAGGAATAATATATTAGAAATTATATATTATTCCTTTAATAATAAGGATCTTAATAAATAATAGGGAACTTTATTTGCATTAAAATAAATACAATTATTAATCGGTCAATAATGTTTAAATAAACACTTGTGTTGGCGAGAAAAAATCACGCCGAGCTTTTAGCCAATAGCATGCAACACATTCAAGCTTAAAATAAAGCAAGTAGCAAAACATAATGTAGTTCCATCAGTTTAAATGAGCTTTAAAAAGTTTAACAAATTAAATGCAGAAAGTAAACAAACTATGAAATGTTATTCAGTATATATCACTAAAATCCCTGAGTGATTGAGGCTACGAAATTTTAAAATGGATATAAATAGAATATGTAAATTGTACATACCCGTGGACTATCCTTAGAAGCTTTTTCTTTACATCCATCGCACAGCTATAATTCACCATGGTTTATATAAGCTTTAAGAATTAACAGTTAAAAGCGAGAAACGATATCCCATTGAAATATAATGGGAAATGGATAATGCGGTTACAGTGGATACAAATTCTATCCCCAAAGTTTTTATCTTATCCTACATCCAAGTAGGATTGCACTCAGAGGCTTCGGATACAAGAGATGAATTGGTTCGAGTTTTAGACCAGGATTTCGGATATTTATGGTACTGAATGTTTAATTAGGGTTTCGCATGCCGCTTGCTGTGAACTTTGGACTAGGCTATTAATTTAATGGCATAAGAGGAAAACAAACATGAGGAAAAGTGGGAAGAAAGTAGATTTAAATTTAATATAAATTGAATTAGAAGGACGTTACGGGTCGTTTCATTCTGGGGTATAGAACCGAGATACTAATAGGAGTGCAATCCTACTCTGGTGTTGGACGACAAAAAACCACGTGATGTAGGGATAGAACTTGTTTTAACTGTAACCGCATTATCCATTCCCTGTTATATTTCAATGAGAAATATTTTCTCGCCTTTAAGTGTTCAATTTTAGAACTTATTTAAGCCATGGTAAATTATTGCTGTGCTATTAAATGCAAAAAAACCCAAAAAAGCTTTTAAGGATAATCCTCTATTATTTCATAGGCCTGTACAATAAACATATTCCATTTATATCCATTTTAAATCAATTTAAAATTCTGTAACCTCAATCACTCAATGATTTTGGTGTTATCACTGAATAATATTGCATAGTTTTGTTTACTTTTTGTATTTAAATTATTTAACTTGTTATTAAGCTTCATTTAAACTGATAGAACTGCGTTATATTTTAATGCTTCATTTTAAACTCGAATGTGCTGCACGTGCTTGGCTACAAGCTCGGAGAGATTTTTTTTCTCTCGCCAATACAAGTGTACATATAAACATTATTGACCGATTAATAATTATGTATTTATTTTAATGCAAATAAATTTCCTAATAATTTATATTATTCTTTTTTTACAGCAAATATTCGAATCGTATTATATCGTGAACTATGTTACATAATCATTGGGAATTAAATAATAAAACTAAAATGTATGTTTTATTGAAAATGTTATATAGCGAAATCTTATAAATGTGGTTGTAATAATTGTATGGTTTTATAAATTTTAATTATGATCTTAAAAGAAACTATTGGATATTCTAAAGTCAAAGAAAAAAAATGCCATCTTTACAGTTAAAACTTTCATCTTAATGTCCACCTTCATTAATCACTTGTGGTATGTGCCTACCCTAAAATCACCGTTTTCGTAAATATTTCAAATTTCTTTACTATTGCGTATTAAAATCAACACATTTACGATTCCAAAAATGATTTACCTTTTTTTATTGCGGTATTTAGAAGCAAAGTTGATAGCAAAATTACAAACCAGAAGTGAAATATTTAAATCTGATATCAATGAGCGGAAGGCATTTTGTATATTCATAAAAATACTAAGACTCAATAACCAATTTTGAAAATTTCAATAAATCTTATTTACTTATGTATTACTGTGAGCGAGTGCTGGACCAGTATAGTGGCTAGAGCAATGGCGAAGCATTCACGAGTTCGACCCTGGGCTAGGTTCTTTTTGTTTTCTTTTTAAATTGTTTCGAAATAATTTATATCTTTTTTCAATGCAAAAATAAATATTTGTTCTCCGAATTCTTAGATTGTAATTTAATTTTTAGAAAGATAAATGATTATAAATACGAATGCCTTTTTTTTTTAATTTTCAGAAAAAAAGAAAGTCTTAGGTCACTTTTACATTATCTGTTTTTATAAAAGTTTTTATCTGTTTGAAATAATAATAGAATTATTTGAACATATAATGAAAAATTAAAGATGTTTTTAGGTGAATAAAAGGAATAAAATGTTTACCGCTACTAGTAGAAAAGTAATTACCTTTAATTAATGCAAAAAAAGCAACAAACTAAATATGATTTAAGTCAACTAACTCAGCAATTGGTGTTTTGAAAACGAAAAATTATTTTCGAAACCATTTTGCTTGTTTTTCCTTAGTCGAATAATTTTTAAACAAGAAAAGGGGGGGGGGCTAGGGAATCAACTTTTCAGGAAATGAAATTGGACCAATTCAAATGCGGGGAAGCAAGAAATTGCGTGACAGATTGTGAGTTTGCCAAGATTTGGTATATGGTGCCAAAAAAGGTATCTTTACTCTCATATTCTCTCTAAACTCATGGTTTATGTTGCGTACATTTGTTTCGACAAGAAACATACGACAGGCTCCCTCTAGTAGTGAATTATACACGTTTCGACGTAAATAGGTCTTTAAAATTTACTGCCCTACGGGAACAAACCAAAAAACTTAGTGATAACAAAATCGGGGGATATAGTTTGGCATTGTAGTTTTGAATCTATCTAAAATTAAATAATACCACTAGATAGCTAAAGGATCAAAGAATTCATTACAATTGTTTTTCCTTCTGTGAATCCGTGCCTTCATGTTTACGCTCGTCTATTATTATTTTTATTATGGCCTGTTGACTGTTCCACCATACATCCGTTACAGCGAATCAGTCGAGTTTTCGGAATTATGTGTGAAGAATATTTTCAAGCTTCATATCCATTTTTAAATATTTCCAATCACATTAAGATTTTATGTACTCTCTTTAGTCCCAGTAATTTGTTTAATTTCGAGTTTATCATATATAAGATAATTTCTTAGCTAATTAAACGAAAATAAGGAGGAAAGTGACAAAAATACTCATGTTTTCAAATGTACTATTCTGACAAAGCATTTGAAATAAAAACATGTGTAAAGAAAGTTCCATCGAGCGGAGGGTGGGGGGATAGTTCAAAAAAATATACGAATTAATAACTGATGAAAGGCTGCATCGGCAATCAGAAGTCGAAAATTTGTATTGAGTGGATTTCCTTGAAAATTTGTATGGTTGTACTGAATTTTTATCTAGAATTTTGTTATACTTATTATCAAGCTTTGTGCAATAATTAATCATAAAAAAGTTTATGAAGAAAAAAGTAGGGCAGGGGACATGAAACATTAATAAATTCCATAAAAAAATTAGATTGCTTCTTTGTTTCTTAAAAAAAGAATAATAATCTTGCTCTTAAGAGAAATTGAATTGTAATCAAAATTTGAAATTAGTGAAATGACCTAAATTTGGTGTGAATATTGAGTTAAAATTTAGGAAAATTTTTTATAGAATAATATAGCATTTCCCTTTTCGTTTTCCCTTTTTATTATTTTGCATGTTGTTTCATTCTTCTTTTTTTTAAAAACTTTATTCTGGGATATTTTAATTTGATTTCTTTCATAATTCAAATTTCATAGGTAGCTACATTTATGTAAACGAAAACGACGATGAAACTAAAGAGAAAACAGACAAATAGAGATTCTAAAAAAATTAAACAAAACTACATTTTCTAAATGAATTGCAATAATATTTTGTACTTGCACAGATAAATCGACAAATTTCGCTTTTTTAGCTGACAAACAAATGCTTCAGTTCCAGGAACTTCCCAAGGGCAAATTTTGTTGTGCTGAGTTTTCAGGAGTGATGTTAGGAGAAATTATGTGAAATTACAAAATAGCAAATACATTTGAAACTAAATACTAATAACCAGTTAATAATAATAAAAAAGGCTAAATATACCAGTTAAATTCCGAATGCTTTTCAAACATTTCAAAACTGCATTACTGTGTAGAATGATGTGATGTTTATGCTTTCACAGTATTGTGAAGTGAATGTGTTTTGGAGTGTGAAAGCGAAATTGTAAGATGTGTTTATACTGTATTCTATGGTAATTGTTATGAATGGTAATTTTTCTAATTTGAAAGTATTCATAATCATTTGTTCTGTATTACATTTTTTTATTATTATTTTGTTATTTTCCTTTCAGTGTTCAATTAAAGGATTTCCTCACATGAGTTTTAGTTCATTTTTAATATTATGCTGCTATCTTGACATAATTCTATAATGTAGTTTAGTGTTCTATAGTGAACATAGTGGTTCTTGTACAAAAATCCAAAAATGAATGATTAAATACCATCAGAATCAAATGGAATTCAGAATGAATTAAGTATGCAGCTATGTTGTACATGGGAAACACTAACCAAGGGTAGATGTTCTGTTTCTAACACTGTTCACTAACCAAGGGCAAATAAATATGATGACAAGTATATAACCCTAAGTATAAAATATCCTTCATATGAGATGGTGTGAGATTCAATACGTATATCTAATATTACAGAATGATGCACTGTATTTCTTGCCTTAAAATAGACTTTTGTAGATAATTAAAATTTGACTTTATCGCCATTATTAGTTTTCATGCATCTTGCAATATAAATGAAAAATAGAACTCTCACTCAGACTCCTTATCAATGAATTTTCATTTTGCAATCATAAGCTGCTGAGAACATATATATAATATTAAATAAATGTGAAAATTAAAGTTGTGAATTCTATTGTGAGCAAGTGCACACCATATATTCATAGTAATTATCTAAATAATTTTGTAAATTTTTATACTTTATGAACTTTTTTTTCTTTGCCTTGTGAGTGAAATTAAAGTACCATTGCAGTAATTTTTACTAGTAATTATGTAAAGGCATAATTTTTTTTGAAGTATGAAAGAATGCAATTTAACTGCAGTTTACTATTAAGGCTTTGTGGAAGGAACAGCCAAGAAGTAAAACAATTTTGAAATTCTTATGTCTTGTAAACAATTCATGTTCAAGGTTTTCTTATTGAAATTTGACAATTATTTTTGCAATAGATTAGTAGGTATTTGTTATGACTGCTACAATTTTTTGAATCTCCAATTGAGATAAGTTAAAGATAAGTTATCAATTAATCTATAACATTGATTGAAATGCTAGGAAAGTTTAGTTGGACACTTTTTCAATAATATTCAGCTATTTAAAAGCCTTTCTTTGTTTAAATTTTTATTTCATTTTTTTAGGTTAACCTTTTACATCTGTTCTGTTGGTTTTACTTCTCCAATGTTGTTTGACGAGCGAAAATATCCTTATCATTTGATGCTACAGAAATTTCTGAGCTGTGGCGGATTAGATGCATTTTTCAAGTAAGTCTGCTTAATAAGAATTGAGTGCCTTAATCTTCTGGTATTATTTTTTTTTATTTGCAATCATCAGTTACTCCTGAAACATTTAATGTTCTTTCATGCTTGTTGTGAAAATTTAAAGTTAATTGATTCACTGTCCATGGAAAAGTGTCAAATACGCTCCGAATTGCCTTCCTTTGAGACTACTACAGAGGTAGATTCATGTACTCCAAAACGGTTTTTTTTTCGAAGAAATGTATAATTAGCTAATTTAAGGAAACAAATTAGCAAAAGCCTGTTTCAGAAATTCTGTAATATCCTGAGTTTTGAAGAGGATAGTTAAAAAGCGATGAATTTAGAATTTTCTCTCTGAAACACATTGAAGGAACTTAGTAGCGAATTGAATGAGTTTTAAATGAATTACATTTTTCCCTCTCAGGAACTAACAAAACGGAATTGCGTTTTTATATTTTCGTCATGTTATATAAGATTGAAGATAACAAAAGTTGTGGTTACCTGCAAACTGTATGTGGTTACCTGTAAACTGTAAAAATAAAGTAGACATGTGCCACTATCATGTAGCGTTCTTACTTTTTAAATGTTGGTATAAAATTAAGGTTAATTATTGACTTGATTGGTCAATAAGTAAGTATAAGTAAATAATGTGTGATTTTTTTAATGCTCCTTCTATTGTTTTAAATTATATGTATTGTCAAGGGAAAGGAAATCCATCTAAATTTAAGACTTGTTTAATAAGTCAGTATTATATTTAGAAAGGATTTTATTTGTGCTTATTCTACTCCAATCTACATCATAAAGTAAAACAATCTATTATTAAATAAACCTGGAGGATGTCATATTAAGATTTGAATGTTCTACAAAAATATTTTGTGTACATATCATAAAGTATACATGTGTGTATGCATTACAATTATATTTAGGTGTTTGCATGCAGATTAATATATTTTCACTGATTTCAGTGATGAGATCAGTATTCTTGTACATAGGGTAATTGAATATTGCTGATTTAAGTTGTTTTAGTTCTAATTCCGATTGCTTATTACATTGCAGTTATCCTTTGTTGATTGATTTTGTTTATTTTATAATACATAAGTATATTTATTTCTTGTAATTAAAAGTTATGAAATATAAATATGCTTATTAATTAAAAAAAAGTAATGAATTTTAAAATGACTTAATGATTTAGGCCAAAAACAGCACAATTACTGTTCACATTTGAAATTTTGTATATTAATCCAGTTTGATAATCGTGTAACATGGCTTTTGTGTAAATCTCCATCTTTTTGAGTTTAGTTAGTTGGTACATCAATTTCTGTAATCAGTTGTTAACCAAAAACTTACTGGGATAATGTTTCACTATTCAGTATTTGCTTTTTTTTGAGTACTAATAATTAGTGAAAACGGGAAAGGGGGCAGGAAATTAATAGGTTAGAAAAAAAAACCATACAGTAAGAATCTTATGATGACCGCTAATCATCCACTTTTTGAATATTTGTTGCAACATAAATCATAAATATTTTTTTAAAAAAATAATGTTATTTAATAATTTTAAATAATATTTTGTAAATAGTTGTAAATTAAAATTGGCAACAATGATATATTGTTTTGGAACTTTTGAATTGGATGTTGTTAAAAAACAATAATAGAATTTGAATAAAAATAAGTTAATGTAATTTGATATTCTTTATAATGTAATAAGATTTTGTGTTATAAAAAGTTTGTCTGCATTTCATTTTTGTTGACATGAGAGCTCAACAGATTAAATACAACGCTCGCTCTCTTTGAATTTGACCATTTTACTTTTGTAATCTGACCAGTTGGATCACAGCAAAATATAAATTTTCATTTTTTCACACACTCCAATCTAGTGTTTGTCTTTATTTCCCTAATTTGTTAATCTCTGCCTTGGGTGTTTCTGGATTTTGCCTCACTTCTTATTTCCTTGATAGAAACATTTATGGAATCTTGAATACTTTCTCTTATAGGTGGGCTCTTCATATATATATATATATATATATATATATATATATATATATATATATAATGCATTTATGATTATTTTCTAAATTTCTTATTTCTTAATTTTTTTCAAGTTTGATCGGATATTAATACTTACCTTAAGTTGCATGAGTTTCGGATAAGTTTGAAGCTTCCTGGAGTTGGAAAAACACATTTTTGGAATTACATCTCTCTATAAACATAACTTTATAATGCTTTTTTGCGTTAATTAAACGGAATTTTATAAATAATTTTTATACTAAATTTGTAGATTTCTAGGATCAACTTTTAAAAAAGAATCTTGACACGTTTAGATTTCTGACTGTCAGATGGCAAATATCTCAATGGCAAGGGGGGGACATTGAGAACTATGTGGATAGAAGCTAGTACCATATTTAATATTTGAAATGTAGCTTTGAATCAAATATTGAACCCAACTCCGTTTGGAGGTCAACTGTCTGCACTTGTGCTTGCATGTGTGTTCTGTAACGTGAATGCACAAGGATCTTTATAAATGAACTTTTCTCATGTAGGCTAAATTATGTTCTGTACCATCAAAATTAAATATGGCTTCTTGCAAATGTGTTTTAGATCTCCTATTTTATTGAGGATTGGCCAGGTCTTGCCATTTTGTTTTAAATATTTCAAATTTTTTTCTAGGAACTTTTAAATTTTGATGTGTCATACTGTTTGATCTTTCCCAATGTAATATCTTTTAGGGGATGATAATTTTGGGAATAAGATCAGTATTCTTATATGCATGTTGCTTGCTGTTTGTCCGATTTCTAACATGCTATTATATTTGCAATAATGTGTTTCCTATCATTACATCTTTTCTAATTGTTTTTATTATTTTACAGTACTTTTCGTTGGGCTTTGACTTGTGGCAACAAAGTTCCCATTGAAGAGGGGTTGGAACATCCTGAACTACCAGGTAAAAAACTTTTGTTGTTGTTTTAAATATTAGAGTTAAATAATTTCATATTGTTTATTTAATTTTAATAATGAATACTGACTAATTATGTTTAATTTCATGATAGGTGTGTTTTGTTTTGAAGATTTGATTCATTTTATTACTTTATATGTTATCAATAGCTTAAAAGTTGTGTTCTGGTTAATACATATTTACAATTTCTTTTACAATATTTTTAGTCTTGTTTCTTATTTCAATTATTGTAATGAAATATCAGATGTATGTAATGTCATATTGAAATTCTAAATTTGATGGCATTTTGCAAAATTATTTTGATTCTGCAAATTTCACAGCTATAATTCATACATTATTTGAATGTATTTAAACATTATTCAGAGGGACAAAAAATTATATACGGCTTTCTTTCCTTATTATGCATTTAGGGCACTCATATTTCACTTAAAATAATTGCTAATAAAGAATTAAACTAATTTGTATTAATTTATATAAGAGATGCTGGATATTATGACTGGTTGAAATTTTGGAAAGTATTTACTGTCGCCACCTATTATAAATAGATTAATATGGCTGCAATAATTCTAGCTTTTCTAAAAATTATGTTCCTATATGTTGTACATAATGTTAACTTTTAGATATTTGAACATTAGTGCCAAAGTACAGGATTGTTATAATTGAAGTTCACCTATTCACAAGGATTTAGAGCCAGTTCTATGGCACCAAATGAAGCAAAATTTCACTGACATGTAGTACAAGTAGTGTGCTTTAAAAAACGATTTTTATTTCTTAAAATATCATCAGTAGATGCATGACACTATACCAATATATTAGGTGTGTGTGCTTGTGTTTGTTTGTTGAAACAAAATAAAGGACATTTTATTTCACAGTTGGCAGAAGTAAATTTTTGCAAATTTATTTTATCAGTAACGGTCAATCCGGACGAAAGAAAAAAAATTACGAAACTCCAAAAATGCCAACAGGTATTAACTTTTTATTTAATTGTTCGACAAACAACATATCAAATGAAGTACACATCAAATGAAGCTAAAGAAATGTGTCTGTGATTCCTTTAATACTGGTTGAGTTGATTGTTTCTAAAAATTAGAGTTTAGAATTTGTGAAAAATGATAACTTTGAAAATTAAAGCAATTTTTCTGAAGATATTTTTATCAATTGTAGCAGCGCAACTGTATCTTCGAGAATTCCGAAAATAAAAATGTTAGACATGGACGAATGTCGGATCGTGGCGTTCGTAAGTGTAAAAAAATCTGAAGCAGCATTAGCACTTTGGCAAAGAAAGAAAACAACTGGATATTTGTAGCTTTGAAGATACTGCTATCATAGACTTAGAAAATTTTCGCCATATGATAATGTAATTGTGCCAACTGTTGCAACTGAAATTGACATGTCAATTTTCATGGTTAGAAAAGTAATGTGTTATAGTTCATGCAAGATTTCGATGGTGCAATTGCAAATACATAGTGATACGGAATGCAATACATGGTGCTGCAAATACTTGGTATTCGCTGGCATTTTCACTTAGTTTTCTTGCATTAATGAATGTGAAAGACACATATTCTGCGGAGTGATAAACTTCATTTTAATTTAAACAGACAAGTGAACACTAGCAATTGTCGTGTTTAAGCGAAAGAAGATCATATTATTACAAGCGGGCGAAACGCGCGCCAAGGGTGAGATGTTGGCGGCGCTTCACAAGATACTCCGCGCCAGCCGAGTTGACTTGGCGAGAGGAATAGTCTGGTAGCCTCTCGACTGTACGTGAAACGCCGCGTTGCTTCCCCCTGACCTTGGGCGCGCGCGGGCCCGGCTATATAAGAGAAGGGTTGCCGTAAAAGGAGTCAGTGAGTGAATCTCTCAAAGAGAAGCGTTTCGCTTTACTTGCAGCTTTTCGCTTGTATTAGTGAACTGTGTTTGCGTTTGCTGTTAACGCTGTGTTATTGAGCTCGCTGTGATTGACTGTTGCTGTGCTATACTATAGCTGTTTTGCAAACCGTGTTTATTGTGCGTAAGACTTGTATTTACGCTGTAAGTGACTGATTATTGCTGGATTGTGTTTATCTGAAATTGTTACTTTATCAATTATCCTGTAAATAGCTGTAAATAAATTTGTTTGTGCTGTCCTCATATAAAGTCCATTCAATCCGAACCCGCTACGCTAAAAACGTAACAATATATTGTTGAAGTAATTTCACTGTATGCTACTAAAATACGTGTGCTTCTGGTTTTGCAGCTACTTGTACAAATAGAGCTATTTTCTTTTAGGAATTAGTACTTACAGCACCCATTACATCTTTCATAAATTACAAAATAGATCTATGTTGTGATTCCATTGTTGCAACTGAGAAGTTGCAACTATTACAGTTTTTATTAAGTGGGTGTACCACTTCATATTACGCGGAGTATTTTGGATTATCATACTACGTAATTTCACATTATATTGTGTGATCGTTTTTTTATTTTTTAATTGTCTGCCTAAAATTGCCTTATCATACTTTTCGATTCTGACCGTGAGGATTTTCGAATGTCTCTCTTAAGAAATATATCAGACGATCTCTGATCTGAAGAACAATATGTTATGCAGTAGAAATCTATTCTAAAAATGGAATGCGTAATAGCAAATAAATGGAGAGTTAATTGAGTATATGTAGCTCTGTTTTCCTTTATTTCGTCGCTTCTGAGCAGCCTGTTTTATTTTTGATGCATTGCTTAAAATTATCTTTTTTTTTTACAAGTGTTTTCTGTAATTTAGATTTTTTCCTTACGAATTGAAAAACTGTTTCCTTTCTTTGTTTCTTTAATGTATGTATACCTGTACTTTTCCCCGAGGGGTAATAAATGGATATATATATATATTTAAAATTTTTTAACTGTCTCAATGAATTATTCAATGCACTCTTTTGAAAAGCAATAAAAGATACTTCCTTTTTAAAGAATATTTTACATTTCATTTACTTTATTGTGAATTCAGCTTATGTTAATTTATTTAAATCAATATTATCGGTTCACTTTATTGTGAAGATGCAGTATAAAATAATTGTAATGAAAGTGTTGTATACTGTTTCCTTATTGGAGTTTGATTCTTAAATTTTTGACAAAATGAAGATGAATGAAAAGTTTAATTAATATTATTAATAGTTATATATATAATTTTTTTATTTCAATGAATATGTGGCATTGATTTTTTCCCTTAAAACTGTATTGCTATGTAACTAATCATATTGGTGTTTTGTGTATGTTTGATATATTATCTTACTCCATCTACTGTATGTGTGTTTAGATGGAACTGGTGAGTTTTTGGATGCTTGGTTGATGCTCTTGGAAAAAATGGTAAATCCTAAAACTGTTTTGGAATCGCCTCATACTCTGCCTGTTAAACCCAACCAGCAAGGAAATTCAGGTTTCAATCCACTATTGTTTTTAATTCATATTCACAAGGTAATAATCAGATTATTTAGTAAGAATTTCATTTTAACTATTGTAAAAATGTTTTTCTTAATGTCAAATTTAATGTTTATGTGCATATATGTTTTTATTTATGCCTTCAAGTTTTTGTTTAAAGACAGCGTACAAATCAACTTATTATTTAAAACCCCAGTAATTATTTCGCATGCTTATTTCTATTACTTAGGTGAAGTGGCTGCTGACTTTTCAAATTCCATCAAAACTGAACTATTATATAACTTATTTAGCTTAAACTTTATGATGGTATTCTAAGTAAAACTTGATTTATTTGTTATTGATTTTTTTAATTTCCTCATTCTACCCTCCCCCCTCATCTTAATTAAAGATTGCTTGCAATGGTCCATTAGCTATTTTATTTTCCCTTTGTATATAGGAGATAGGAAAAATAGAGTCGAGGAACTTCACAGAATAAAAAGTTTTCTTAAATTACAGTGGATTTGTGTAAATTGTCTGTCAGGATGCAGTTTTTCTCAATTGCCCAGTGAATGCACAGGAAATGAAACCCATCAAGCTGGTTTATAGGAATCAATACACACACACACACACACACACACACACACACTAAAGTGACAAAAATCATGGGATAACAATATGCAAATTTACAGATCGCAGTAGTATCGCAGCGAAAAAGTATAAATGCGCAGTTCGTTTTCCAGAGCTTTCAATTGTGCCCAAGTTATTCATGTGAACAGGTTTTTTGTGATTTATGGCGGCACGACGAGAATTAAGACTTTGAACGTGGATTGTTAGTTGGAGCTAGACGCATGGGTCATTCCATTACGGATATCGTTAGTGAATTCAACATTCCGAGATCCACAGTGTCAAGAGTGTGCCTAGAGTATGAAATTTCAGGCATCCCATCCCATCATGGACAGCGCAGTGGGCGACCACCTGTACTTAACGACCGAGACCGCCGACGTCTGTGTGGAGTGGTCAATGTTAATAGACACGCAACACTTCGTCAAATAACTGCAGGAATCAATGTGGGACGTACGAGGGACGTGTTCGATAGGACTGTGCGGCGAAATGTGTCTTCCTTGGTCTATGACAGCAGAAGACCGACTCGAGTGCCTTTACTGACAGCACGACATCGGCTGGGCTCGTGAGCATATCGACTGTTCCCTAGACCAGTGGAAAACCGTGGCTTGGTCAGATGAGTCATGATTTCAGGTGTTACGAGCTGATGGCAGAGCTCGAGTGTGGCGCAGACCCCACGAAGCCATGGACCCAAACTGCCAGCAAGGCACTGTTCAAGCTGGTAGTGGCTGCATAATGGTGTGGGCTGTTTTTACATGGCATGGACTCGGTCCTCTGGTGCAACTGAACCGATCATTGACTGGAAATGGTTATGTTCATTTGCTTGCAGATCACTTGCAGCCATTCATGGATTTCACGTACCCACACAACGATGGGGTTTTTATGGATGACAATGCGCCATGTCACCGGTCAGGAACTGTTCGCGATTGGAGAACATTCCGGACAATTCCAGCGCATGATCTGGCCACCTAGATCGCCCGATATGATTCCCATCGATCATTTATGGGACATCGGAAGGTCCATTCGTGCCCAAACTCCTGCACCATCCACACTTTCACAATTATGGACGTCTATACAGACAGCATGGCTCAATATTCCTGCTGAGGACTTCCAACGACTTGTGGACTCCATGACACGTCGAGTTGTTGCACTTCGCCGGGCAAAAGGAGGACCGACACGATATTAACAGTCATCTCATGACTTTTGTCACTTCAGTGTGTGAGTGTGTGTGTGTGTGTGTGTGTGTGTGTGTGTGTGTATATATATATAT